>OY755248.1:37633696-38233696 GCA_963576725.1 Azorinus chamasolen | reverse complement strand
TGTTAAAACGGGGGTTTGCTGTTATCTTAAAAACTCATCAAACTTTTTGGACAACATTTGGAAATTATATGGCAAAATATTGCTCTTCTCTTCGAGACAATTCTTAAGTGTGGTTACAACATTGAATTTGATGGAGAAATCATGATTCAGTATCTGGGTATGCACATTTATCTGTTGCGCTGACTATTTATCAAGATTTCTTGAATCAGCCGGTTTCTCATCTGATAACTACACATGTATTTGTGAACGTTTAAGTAACATTACTAATGCATTGCACGCTTCGTTGCATCTAACATTCAGATGTTGCCAGGGCAACGTGATACTATCACTTTGTGGACCTTTGATGTATGCATGTTGCTTATTTTTCATAACTTCAAAACCAATAAAGGATGTATGCTTTCATCATGCAGCTTAAAACTTAGGTCTCGTCATAATACTGGCATCTGTTAACGTTATGGAAGATATTTGTTCTGATTGATATTTTAAGAGACTTATAGTACATGAACATTGCCTTGATATAGATGACATAATGATTTCAATGGTTCTGATCAGGATTTTAAGCTTCACACGTCATTTACTGTTTTGCACAATAAAGGTTGTATTGTAGCATGCGTGTTTAATTTCACAAGCCGCACATGTGATTGGTGACGGTATTTAATGGATATTCATCCCATTCCAAATGCTAATGGGGGTAAATAACCTATCTTTACAAGCTCGTATTACTGACGTGCATGTGTCTATCAATCCGTTTGCTGCATAGCTGCTACACAAAAAATACTGCCTACATCATCATTCTTGAATTATTGAATTTGCCAGTCTGCTAGATTTTAATCAGCTAATGTTTTAGCTATTGCTTAAGGTGTGCTATATCGTACCTGTCCACTGTTCGAAGTCAGACATCCGACCTAAATCACTAGATGGAAGATTTTTACACTTGACTTTTAGTACATATGGGTTGGATATGTTTGTATGTCAGTCTGTACTCAAATCTGTTCATGTTTTAATATACATGTATAACACATTCAGTGTATGCGCCATATGAAGCGTCACATGATTTGTTGATAACATTCAATTCATGTATCTTCTGACCATTATAAGATCATTTCTGGAAACGTATTCATCTATTGCTGTGTACATGATATATAAAAGTATAATTATCTGTAGAGTGTGTGCATAGGAGCCGTCTGACCAGGGTCTGCTCTGTTTGCTTATGAAATAATATAGATATGACTATAGTTTCTGCCATGGTCAGACATTCCTATGTTCATGTCCCATAATAAAAAGTAACCTAATTATTTTTCATGATGTCATTATTTCTGACATGAATATTCACGGAGTAAAGTGGCCATTTAGCCCTTCGCTTGCTATTCGCGTCAATATACCTACCTGTAAATAGTGAAGACCCAGATGAGACAGCTCCTGCAGGAGCTGTCTCATCAGGGTCTGCACTATTTACAAATTGATTGTGCAACCAGTGCACTCCACAGCAGTGATTGCACAGCGAAATACTTGTACACAGTGAAGATATATGTAATTATACAACAGGACATGGGTAAAGAAGGAGAAATGTATTTTAAAATTCAGCAAGCGAAGGGTTAATAGACTTCTGACAGAAATATGCAAACATCATGTATTTGTCAAACTGTGTATTTACATTTTGAATTGTCCGTTTGCTTTGATTTTAAATACACATTTGAATCCGGTTCCATTTTGTATGGGACACCATTTTAAAATTCAGCAAGCGAAGGGTTAAAAGGCACACTAATGCAATTATCACACAAAGTAGAATATAATTAACAACGAAAATTGAAAGAGCTGACTTCTATCAAACAATGCTTTCCATGTCAATGCATTGTGTACATTTTCATCATGCCATATACCCACATCTAATGCCTAGGTAGCCCATCATAACCTGACTTAAGTTGCTGCTGCTTTTTATTGTGTACTTGTTGCCTCTGAGATAGGCACCCACGTTTCAGTTTCAGTATGTTGACTGGCTGACTGTCGAGATCAGAGTAACGTGTACGTATGACGACCATAGCATCAGATAAATGTGCGTACTCAGAAAATTAAAATCACCATTTCTCCATCAAAATCTATGTTGTGACACTCTTTATACTCAGGGAGCCAGTCGGGTCTACCGTGCACCCCAAGACTTTTTTCATGGGTACCAAAATGTTGAGAAAAGTATACTGAATCACACTCGCGAAAGTACTTAAGTTTAAATTCTTTAAGGCTATGTGTATTTTAACCGTTTCCATGACAGCCCCTCAGTTTTCGTAATTATGACCCATAACTGCAAATTCGCCAATATCACAGCCAGTTTTTGTCCTAAACATATACGAGAGTGTTCCGTGGAACACATGTGGCACATGCTCGCAGCTGCCACACTGTTAATATGCTGGAGTTAAACTGTAAATATGCTTGTTTTCCTTTTATCAGTCTTTGTAAGTTATTATGTTCATGTACTTACTATGGATGTAGTTTGGAATTGTGTGCAATTAGCTTAAATCTTTTGTATCTGGGTCTAAACTGCCTACACATCTGGGTCTAAACTTGTCTAAACAAGGTTTTGACATATACCTAAGAAAATGTCATTTTGAAAGCTGAAGCAGATAACAATTTTACATAAATTTCTGCTTAAACTAACATCCAGTCACTGGTGTTTTGAATACTCGCCGCTATATACAGTACCTTTAGACCCGCTCCATTTACTTTACCGATGATGAAACAATATTCTCTTTCCTAGCTTGTATGAAAACCCGATCAGCTGCCAAGTCGCCATGTATGCACTCCTTATGAATCTAAAATGTTACGGGGCTAATATCTACATAAAATCGGTCATTTTACTACCGGATTCGTCTAGAGGAGAAAACATTTAAAACTTAACCCTTTCGGAGCCAGATATTTTCTCCTGCTGTCAACCTTAACCCTTTCGGCGCCAAATTTCTAATAGTCGTCTGCAATCCAAGTTTGTTAAATAATTCAGTAAAATAAGGAAATGACATAAATAAATGCAAATTTCAAAGGAATAAAGTACATATATAGAAATAGAGATTGGGACAAATAGTGAAGTCCTTGATCAGACGCCGCCTTTTTAAGGCGGCGTCTGATCTCGGACTGCACTATTTGTCGTGGTGCATTTATGCGATTGCGGCGGTAAAAGGGTTAAAAATATTTTTTCTTTATAATGTCACAAACAGAGCATCAAAGAGTTTTGATTCTGATGAGACGCAGCGTGACTGGATCCAAACTGTTTGTAAATGCTATCACAGAACTGTCTTCGGTAGCGAAAATGTTAAGCCGACATTTTCCCGACTGTTATTTCCGAGATAAAATCTAACAGGCTTTTTTGTTATGATACATATACTTGTTGCTGAGTAGGGTTTCCAAAGATCTGTCCATTTGTATAACATGAGGTTTCTCAGAGTAATACAAATAACGATGGTTTCCACTAAGGAATATAGCGAGCATTATTTAATGACTTTAACCCTTTCCCTGATATTGACGACTTTTGACGACTCTGTAAAAGTCACTTTGTGAAACCATTGTGACAAATAGAGCATTTACTCCTATAGGAGCAAATGCTCTATTTATCACAATGGTTTCAAATTACAAAATTCTAAAAGTTTCCTTTTCTCTAGTTAATGCTCCTTTTCGGTAGATTTATTCAAAGAGGTTGTATCTAAAAATAGCCTATCAGGGAACGGGTTAAACACTACTAGCCTGTTTTATATACAGGTTAAACCTGAAAGTTCAACAACTAGATCGAAGACATGTGTCGAAGACTCATTGTCGAGAGACTGGTTGCTGACTACGTTTCTGTTGTAAAATAATAAAGTAAATATCATTCCAAAGCCTATATAATATTTTATAACAGTTCAATTTATACCGCAGGTGCCATTAATTTAACCACCATTTTGGTACTTTCAGGGTCATAAAGACGGTCTGTGATATGATGTTTGGATCAGGATGAGACGCCGAGTAAATCGGCGTCACATCAGGATCCAACTGATTGACACTCTGTTTATCTTTAAATTGTGATAATTAGATATTGAACAATCGCCCACTCTAAACATGTGTCCAGCAGATGACAATGCTTGCACTGAAAGGTTACAGAGGAAATATCAATAAACGTGATTTGATAATGTAAAGCATTTCATTGCAATGTGGTATCAGTTTACAGAAATGTAGCAATTGTGTAGATAATATGTCGAGTTTCTTGAAAAAATATTATATATAATCATCAAATTAACTATAAGATATCCATGAAATAAATATGGAAAAAACAGTCAAACAGGGAGAGTCACATACGAAAGGACACTGCACCAAACACCATCAAACAAGAAACGGCACAGTCACAAGACAAAACCTAACGCATATCAAGAAATAAAACATTCAACATTAAGCATATTGAATAACAAAGTTGACCATAGAGTGAAAGGAGGAGTACTACCGCCTTGGAATAGTTAGTACCTAAACTGGCTACGAGGGGCTTAAACCTGGTTTGTAACTGTTTTATTTGAAAAAGAATAAACATGACATCTTAAACATGAATGTACTCCATGACCACCATTCAGAGGCCAGAGTAATTGTAGAGAAGTCATTTGGGGTACGACAGAACTGGCAAAATACAAATACCCAGCTTCTTCCCTCCGTAAACGGGTTTAAGAGAATGTCTTCATAGTATATTAAGCCTTTCATTGCACAATCAAAGAGGAAAGCATAGTGCCCAACTGTAAAGGGATCGACCACCAAGCATGTAATGTGTTGCAATGTAGATGGGTTATGTCCCTTTTTAATGAATTGGTTTATGAATTGTTTTATACGTTTGACAAATAAAGTATCAAAATATATGTGTCCAACAGTTTTTCGAAGTTTGTAAACGACATCGCCGTTAAACTGCGGATGTGAAATACCTAACTTTAAAAATGTATGTAAATTACAATTGTATTTGCTGATGAGCAGAAATTCACGGTGGTAAAATTTAGAAAATGTCTTACGAAGTTTGTCACATCCGTAGCCCTGTTTTAATAGTTTTTTAGTGATAATAAGGGCGCGATTGTTAAAATCATCAACAGAAGAACAAGCCCTAGCAAAAAAAAATACGCTGAGAAATCTAAACCCCTTAACATGTAGCACGGGGAACTATTTTAGAAATTAAGTCATAAATTCCAGAAGAAACCGTTCCATTTTCTATAGATAAATTCAAATCTTAATAGGCTGTACATATGTCAGAACTATTTACTTTATTACGCTTGAGTTCTTTAGGGCAGATTGAGGTTATCATAGAATCAAAAATGGGTTATCAATATTAAATATACCGTCTAATTAACGTGATGTATTGTTACAAGCATTGATGACATCTGCCTGTGAATCGGATATATAATAAGACTATTATATTGATATGTTACTGATAATTAATTCTGCACATTTTTACGCTATGATCATGTTTATTTAGATGACAAACATATGAACAATTGGTCATAGGCCTTCCGTATACACGTTAATGTGCTTATTCAAACACATTTGAAAACATAAGCATAATTGAAAAATATTCTCTGTCTGGATAACCGTCCCCTACTGAGATAGCAGTCAGAGGTATTTAATGAACGTAGGGGAATAACCTGTTTCTCAATTTCAAGCAATTGCAGTTTGCATTTATAATAATCAATAGCGTAGTATATGTTTAATACAGAACAGATTGACAAAGTATTAGCACACTCCACATAGATTGCATGGTGTTCATAACTTAAATGTAGGGTGATATATATTCATGGGAAAGTAATATGCAGTAAAACCTCTCTATAACGGCCACTAAATTATGTTTATTAGTTGGTATTTAGAGCAGGTGGCTGCTTAAAGTAAGGTGAAGGTAAAACAGAACGCTCCTATAGGCACCTTTGACACAAAATACTTGATGTAATTAAGTGGCCGTTATAGTAGGGTTTTACTGTACGTCCTGATGTAATTAAGTGGCCGTTATAATAGGGTTTTACTGTACGTCCTACACTAAAAGTGATGTTCCATTAGCACGCAACCCAGTAGATTGTTATATGTTTACACTATCCCTTATGCCGCTATCCCCGACACTTGAATAGCATTTGCAAACAGATTGGGTTCAGATAGAACGCCGAATAATTCTGTATCCCATCCGGATCCAATCTGATTGCCGTTCGGTTTCTCAAAAACGTGATCAAATGGGAAGTAGTAAAACATTCACCAGATCCAAAACCATATTATGTTATCACAGCGGTATAAAAGTAAAAAAAATATCGTTTGTTACAACTTTCATAACTGAAATGCGGGGCGATATTTTTTTATACATATATAGAATACTATATGGCGCATGTTTGTGGCATGTATCTTTGGTTATTTAAGAGAATATGACATCTAATGTTAATATTAATATTATATCCCTCTATGTATTACATCCAGAGTAATAAGATAATTACAAATATCAAGTGTTTCATGACATTTGATTAAGCAGAGTATTTCTCACTCTCTGAACTCACTCTCTGATAATTCAAAGAGATTTCAGCGTTATGTCTTATAATGTCTCCCTCAATGTGTCACTTCTGGATCAGATCAACTACTTTATATTAGTATTAAATTAATAGAATTTTGGGCATATTTCAAGAGGAAAGCCCTACAATGAACGCATATTTTCAATAATATAATAAAACTTGGTATTTGTTATGCTCAATCATTATTATTAAGGTATATCGAAAAATGGCCCTGTGATACAAAAGCACCGATTTCATTAATACTTATAATGTTTGTACTACAACAAAGTATTATCGGTATCTTGCCGATGCTCATCCGATCCCTCCGTCTTTTCTCGGTAGTGGTCGGATAGACGCGAAAAGCGCGAACAGATACGAAACTAAAGCTCAACCCGAATAAAACTGAAACATCGGGGATTAAAATCGGGATAGTCGATATCAAACACATAAATGTTTTGTCATTTTCAACGTTTATTGGATAGGTTTTCTTGTGATGTACTACTTTCCAGCATATAAACAAATGAGTTTGTATATTTTAGGTATTTTAGAAACCCGTCAAATGTAGCGACCTCCCCTTTAAGAGACAATGAACAAAGCTCAATTGCTCGATGTTAAACCGTAAAACCCAGCTCACGCACTCAATGTTAAATCAATGTAGTATGGTACATTGATCTGTAACATTTCTTTGAAATGCGGTATCAAAGTGAAAAAACGGTAGAATTATAACAGTTGTGTAGATAACGAGGTGGGTTTCTTTAAATAATATGATATATCTATCCATAAAAATATAATCAACTTACTAATCTATTGATTATAAAAATATATATGTTCAAACTATGAACACTGATATATAGATGTCAAACACGTGCACAGTTTGTTATATTTTCTAAGTTAATTTTAACGTGCTTGATTAAGCACATATAACAGCATAGCATTACACATCGATTTAATACCTTTATAAGACCAATACATTGCTTATGTGAAGAACGGTAGTATATACTCACACGCAATGAAAGCGCACCACCCGTAAAAAGTAAGCTAATTTATGTATGTGAAAGAGTTTTGAAATTTCATTATAATGTTACAATAGTGCCTGCGAATTCAGTCGTAAGTTCTGCAAAGTAATGTCTTAAATAAGGCAGGTAGAACTCCAAAAGTCATATACCTCAGGATCTGGTATGCACAACCATTGCATTGGCTACAGCCTGACAACATCAGTGCATACTGCCGATCAGCGACTGTATTCGATACTATGGAATGGCATTTCACTCCTCCATCGGATCCTGACGGCTGTGAATTGCCGAACACCGTTGTACACAAGACGTCCAAGCTGGCCCCAAGGGTGCTCAATCGAGTTCAGATCAGGCGAAAACGCCGATCACTGGAGAACATTGTTATTGGCTGGAAACGCTGTAGTCACTCTAGCAACTGAATGCGGCCTTGCATTATCTTGCTGTAAGGTTGTGATGTTCTGATGACGTTTAAGAAAGGGCACTAGCTCAGGCTCAAGGACGCCTTTCTGTTAAGCTCCTATCCACTATCAAGAGTTCAGTCTTATGACTCCAGGATATACCACCCAAACTCATGATGCATCGGCCTCCACAGCGAGATACCTGTCTTACACGGCAATCAGCGTATTTCTCCCATTGACGTCGCTACACTTTTGCTCTCCTTTCCGGCATGTCCAGGCAGAATCCTGACTCATCTGTGACGAGAACTTCCTCCGATTGCTGTTGAGTCCACCTTAAATGTCTCTGACACCATAGCCCTCTATTACGTCGTCGTATCGCCGTCAAATTGTTGCCCCGATACGCATAGTGTGCATGCAGATTGCGTTACAAAAGGCATCTTCGAACTGCATCCAGACTGATGCGTTGCTGGCCTTAATCACGGTCCTCCCGAGCAGTTTCCGTTGCAGTTAGGAACCTATTGCGGAGATGCCGTAACACAATTTGTCTGTCTTCTATTGTCTTTGACGTCCAGGACGAGGTCCGTCATTCACAGAGCCTGTTGCATTGTGTCGTTGGACCAAACGAAGTAAAGTAGAGTGTGCACAGTTCATTTTATACACTATTTCGCGATATGGCAGGGCCCAAGCAGTCATACAGATAGCTTCATGACGTGGTGCGTCATTAACACCTCCCATAACCGGACATTGGTTTTCAATTACCACGTACTTTTATCAATGTATAGACAGTATAGTAGTTATTTCTAGGGCTAAGATGAATCAATACACATGTTTGCTGCAATGTTAATACAAAGATGGGCAATTGCGGCACCTAGACGTCATTATTTTTCGTTGCATAACAAATAATACACACTTATTATGTATTATGTGTACACGTATTATGTGTACCTATGTAGTGAAAAAGTAATTTGCAAATGCAGCTAGATATGTAGATGGTTTTTTCATCGTAAGAATGCAACATACATGACATAAACAATTGGGTGAAACCTATTCACAAACAGTTGAAGTCACCTGATCATTTGAGTAAAATATTTCACCGGCCCTCTGAATATACTTAGTAATGTTATTAAAACAGAAATATCGGTGTATGGTGGAGGTTCTCCGTTTCGATATCAGCCGATGCCATTTCATGGAATTAGACGAAATAATATAATAACTGAGCAATTATCACCGTGGGTATAATAAGCTGTACGGAATGCTAATGGTAATAGAACGAGAAGGTATTATATAACAACGCCCGGGTCTTTCAGAACAGCCGCTTACAGCTAGTTTGTGAATCTTTTGCAAAAATAACGTCTGCTATAAATCCTTACCATGTACGTTTTTGTTACTTTTGTAAAATATCAGACACTTTTTGACAACAAATTGATCCTGATGAAAATGCCAAATAAATAGCTTCACATGAATCAAGACTGTTTGCAGTTGTTATAAATGTCACTGATAGGACGCCGTGGTAAATAACCAACCAGTTGAGGGGAACAAGTAATGCATTTAACAAGCAGACATCCATTCAATTTCTGTTATGACTAATGGTGATTCTGAAAGCCATTCTATGCAAATTTTAAAAACAATTAATAATTTTATTCTTTATCTCATAAATATTCATGTAAGAAATGAAGCAGACCCTAACTGGATAGCTCATACAGGAGTCATCTTGTTTGCGTCTACTCTGTTTGTAAAGGTGTTAGAGGCATGCCTATGAAGTAATGGGTCAAATGCATATGTTTTCGTTGGGAATAATACAGGGAGTGATCACTTAGATATCAACGAAGCCGTTTAATTTGACTTGTAAGCATGTGTGATGGTTATAAATAGATAAACAAATTTATTTTACTAAGTAGATTATACAGGAAATAACATTATTACAATATGCACGTGTCAAATATAAGTCCAATGAACATAGAAAGGCAATGTAAAGCAACTGGACATGAGCGTGCAATACGGACAACCTTCAATTTGCAATTGCAAAAGAGATGACATTAACACCTCTTGCTGTTTGTCTGTTTGTCTATCTGTCTGCCTGTCTATATGTCTATTTGTCTAACTGTATGTCCGTTAATTTGTTCGCCCGTCTGTCTGTCCTATCTGTCCTGTCCTGTCTGTCCTGTTCCATGTTTGTCTGTACGTTTATGTTCCTGTATTCTGTCTTTTTATATGTCTATCTGTCTAAATGTTTGTCCATTAGTTTGTTCATATGTCTGTCCTATCTGGCATGTCCTCTCCATCTTATCATGTCCTGTTTGTCTGTCTGTTTAATGCACTCACTCATTTCCTGACAAAAACTCATATTATCTTATGCTGAACTAATAAATTAGATTTGATACGTTTCACAAGAAATCTGGAGTTGAAACCTGGAGCTGATTTTTGCAGGATGTAGAACTCTGCTTATCATGGGAATCAAATGGAGAATCTGTCACGTTCAACCTGCCTAAGTCATACGATTAAATTGAGCTAAAGTTTGTAGACATGTCCTGGTGATGGCCTTCTACAATAGTTGCTCAAATGCAGTAAATGTGACATGCAGTAAAGTAAAAGAACCTAGTTATAGTCTACTTTAAGTCCGAATGACCGCTCAGCTGCCTGTACATTTACTCCCCTGGTCATTGAGTCAGTCTGAACATGATACACGCATTTATTCATTTACCGGATACCTGCTGCATGTATTAAATATACTCGTGTTTATTAGATAAGCATCCGCCTGTTACATGTATTAACTACATATAACAAAGATACATTAGATGGCCACCGCTCAAGTAGGCTCAACAAAGTTTCTAATTGGTCAAATGATAGTTTGACCAAAACATGAAAACCAGACCGTTGTGTGCAAATACAATATGCCTAAAAGGGAGAATAGAGAAACCATCGAGATGTTATGTGTATGTCAACTTGCATGCAGAGTTTAAGAAAACATTAATAAACATTTAAGATTAACAGATTACTATTTAGCAAATAATATTACATGCACTGGCATTTAGAATCTAAAACAGAAAAATAAAAATGACAAATAACATTTATTCTGGTGGGTACAAAGGCATTCTAGCAATAAATAAATAGTGACACTGATCAAGAAATGAGTGAACTCATAAAGAATGCAACTGGAAGTTGACTCAACTAGTTAACTCAAACAAACTAACGTGGGGAAAAAGATAACAAGAAGAAACCAACTGCAGGTTGTGCATTTTTATTACAATGTAACACGGAGTTCAAAAATTTAAACACTGGAGCAGACAACAGATTGCAATATTCGAGCATTGATGATATTGACATCGACAACTTCTTCCTACTCAAAATGTCTTGCTTCGTGTATTTTGTTTAAAGTATGTTAAAACAATTTTGCAACAATTGTTAGAATCATGTAATCCATGTTCAAAGAACTCTTTGTCCTTCATCGATTTATAATAAAAAGATAATAATACCTGATAACATGCAATATTATGTAATCTTACCACAAATAACACAATGAAGTTGTGTATATTTTGATTGAAGTAAACCATGTGTTCATGAATGTTTTGTTAATATTGAGCATTGCTTGTGCGAATGGGATGATACTGTTGATTTTTAATTTTCATACTATTAATTTCTTTATGAGAAACAATTGAAACAGATGGCGATTGTATTAGCTTTACACGGAAGATAAGAAAAACATAAAAAGAAAGGAAAAAACCCAGATATTCTTCTCTTCAAAGTTTCGATGTAGGGCTGCTAGAACGGGGATCACTTTGGGACCTCATGTTTCTAAGCCCATCTTCTCCTCACCTTGGACATTTGTGATATTATTCTTCTCAACTAAGCACAATATTATTGCATTCTTTTTACAAACCAATCGAAGAAATTCCTCAGATTTGGAGAGGAATACTATCGATGCTGTACTTCATGTGACATAAAATCACATTATTCTGAGGTCGATTTTAAGGTGGAAATTTTTTAATCAAAACGTGTATTTCTACCTGTGAACCACTTTTGTCTTAGGTAGTTATTTTGAGTTCTGAGTTTTGTTTTTTATCTGAAGACATCATTATTATCATCATTCATCATCACAACAGCGACTGAAAGCGAGATTCGAACCGTGCAAGTAAGTATTATACAGTTGATCTTCGATATCTCGAACTTAAAGGGACCATAAAAATACTGCGGGACTAACAGAGGTTCGAGTCATCCGATTTCTATTCTGATCAATTTCTCTAGTTAACAGCTTAATGCAGGTTTAACCCTTTCGGCGCCAAATTTCTAATTGTCGTATGCAATCCAAGTTTGTTAAATCTTTCAGTAAAATAAAGAAATGAGATAAATAAATGCAAATTTCACAGGAATATGGCACATATATAGTAATAGAGATTGATACAAATAGTGAAGTCTCTGATCAGACGCCGCCTTTCTTGGTCTGATCTGGGACTGCACTATTTGTCGTGGTGCATTTATGCGACTGCGGTGGTGAAATGGTTAAAGTAATGCTGAAACTTCCTGTAGCGGCTTTCAACATTACTTTCTGTCTGCCACAAGCTGTCACATGCATTTCTTGATATGCATAGTGATACATTTTAGAGCAATGTTGTATTGTAAATTTTGAAAGGGCCGAACTTTTAATTCGAGTTATCCAGAAGTACGAGTTATCCGATTTCCAGGTATCGAAGTTCAACTGTAATTTGCTTCCTTGTGATAATGGATATTTCTATGGCATTTGCAATAACAATCAATCTGTCACTAACAGAAGTATGATCTTTATTTGCAATTCTACTTGCACGTTATGTGTTGCCCTGATTTATCTAGCTATAGCGAACATTTGAACGTTTTGATCATACTTTATATTACAGTTCGTTTGTGTCCATTGGGTTTATCGCCCCATCGACACTATTTAGGATGCACGGATTGTCCTGTCCCTTTGCAAATACACAGATCCCAACTACCACCTAATTATAACTAAATAAAATAATATTATCCGACATTTACAAAGCTGTGAATACGAATGAATGGGCATTATACCCAAATTAAACAGCTAGGTAAACCTGAGCATTCACGAATTATGACTCGAAATTTTAGAACTGTACATGAGGATACACGCATTTTGTGAAAGGTTTACATTTATTCGCTCTTTTGTTATATTCTTGAGTTCAAGTTCACAATCTGATATATGGCTTTCTTTCATGCTGATACAAGGTCGCGAACTCACACGAAGACAGGATGAACAAGTGTTAAACAGCACCATTGTGGCGGCACCTTTATCCATATAGCGAGGAACCTCCTTGTACATTCATTAACGTAAAACCGCCTTAATATGGTAAGATTTGCTGCATGGTGAACGTAAACCAGCAAATATATGTGCATATAGACGCGAATGTCTACACATGTTCATTTATTCTGGAGCAAATCTGAATGCGATGATGATGATGATGATGATGATGATTATGAAGATGATGATGATGATGGTGGTGGTGGTGGTGGTGGTAGTAATGATAACGATGATAACTACGATCAGTCGTTCACATATTTTATATGATCATAAATTTCTTAGACCTGAAAAGAATATGAGTCTCATGTCAAACCCAATTTCGGTCGAATACATAATCGTAAAACAATGAGGTCCTACAAGGTCCTGGTGGTTACCACGGACTCCTGCAATGTTATAGAGAATAATAGGTTAGTGCCGTAGATGGGACGCCTTTATCCGACGAGGGGAGAAAACGTTGAGGCGAGGCTTGCCGAGCCTCAACTGTTTTCTCTCCGAGTCGGATAAAGGCGTCCCATCTACGGCACTAACCTATTATTCTATTTATCCAGTCAATTTAGTTATCTTTTTTCATAGACTCATAAAACATACGAATATTGAAATAATTTGCATTGAAAATGCGGTTTTTCGATCAACGGACCTCCCTTTACATTTCCGTTCTAAAGACGTAAATAATGAGCTGCCGCAGAGGAAAATAGTTTCGATACTTACATTACAAGACGGGAAAACAAGCTTGAATTTGAAAAATAAGATCGTTTGAATCGAGAGTCAATATGTTAATTCAAACAGACATTGTTATTATTCTACCGGAGGCTCTACATTGTCAAATTCGAGTTCCGTCGTCTCGGTATCTATTTTTAGATAGGGCTAACGTCACTCGTCAATGGAACTTGTAAGAGTTTATCGATTATCGGGAAAACGTGCTTGAATTTGAAAAATAAGATCGTTTGAATCGAGAGTCGATATGTTTATTCAAACAGACATGGTTATTATTCTACCGGAGGCTCTACATGGTCAAATTCGAGTTCCGTCGTCTCGGTTTCTATTTTTAGATAGGGCTAACGTCACTCGTCAATGGAACTGAACAGGCTATATTTAGGTCTATGACCATCACCGCCCTTGTAAGAGTTTATCGATTAACTTATCATGAGAATGATAAATGTTTTAATGAAGCTTTATTGTATTATTTAATTTTATTAAAAAAAATCGTCAATATAGTAGCATGATAACTTTATATACATCTTCAATTTCACTAACAGTATGCTTGGCCTGATAGCGTAGTGGTTACGAAGGTCGCTTATCGTGCAGTCAGTCCCGGTTCGATTCTCACTGTTGACGAATCTTTTTTTCTCTCTTTTTCCTTTCTATTTTTTTTAAATGACGGTTTGGGTTTTTACTGGGATAGTTAGTGATAATTATCCATATTAAGTGTTTTTCTTTCAATTTAATACGTTATTTTTGGTAAAACAATTTTGAAGAAAAATTAAAAATAGTTCCTGTTGTAAGAAGAAATTCCTACACATACTATACAAATAAACCTCTACTGTACATATAAACTTAGGTTTATTATGTTACCCCTTTATTACGTCACTAGCGGCTGTAGTGACGGGATAAAAAGTTATAACAGATCAACCAAAAGGAAATCATTGTAATTTTGTAAGAATGTAATCGTAGGCAAGTGTTTTTGTTTATAACACCTGAAAGACAAATGTGATTCCTTGTCTATCAGCATAGAACACGGATTGTGTGTCACGCTTCAGTTGGCGCCACTGGCCCTCCTTCTCCAGTTTGGCCATGGTCGGTTCTACATCCTTGTTTGCCTCAGTCTGTTCGACTAAAGTGACACGGGTAGACAGTACAATGTAGCCCCCTGAAAATGACTGCCAAAAGTAAATACTTGAAACTCCTCAATGACGGTTGTAGCTTAGTGCAGAAAGAAAATATGCGGATAACTCCTGCAAGACATTTCTGCATTATTTTCGCCCCGTATCCAGCAGCCTACTGTTTATATACCACCATCTTTTACATCCAGTTAATACCATAGAGAGGTGCCATTCTAACAATTTCAAAATGGTATTTCAAATATTTGCATTATCATTTTTAATAAAGCTTATCCCCCTTTCAGTAATGTTGTTGTTGTTTAAGTATGTATCTGAATGTCGAATTTTCATAATGGAATGCTTCATTGTTGCTTAACGGGCGATACCGTTTGCTATGAATTGCTGCAAGGCTTTTGGATGACATACGGTGCATACTCTGAACATAACGCCTCTCCAGGAGCCCTCTAGTTTGGGTCTTCATTGTTTTCACATGAAATTTAACTCGTTTCCTCAATCGATGTATTATGACATGCCTATGTCAGAGAAAAATTGGAAAACGAATTGGTGAAGTAAACAGTGCAGATCAAACTTAGAGTGCTGCTGCAACAGGTAATTGCCCTTCCTGTTGCCTTATAATGGAACCCGTATTATGGGTATTAGAAGGAGGTGAGGTATTGTGAAAAAAGTTTCCTTTTGAAGATGTGAATGTTTTGGACTAACTAACAATTTGGACCAACAATATAACTCATTTGATAATATCAATCTTTCACGAGACCTTAAAAAAGCAAAAACAAACTAGAAAAATTGTGTATGTAAGACACAGTGGTGCCCCCGTGTAGGTGCTTGCCTAGCTGCACGTAAAAATTCCAAGTCATTTGACCTTGACCTTGGGCTTGCGGGCAGCATGGGCTGGGGTGCAATGAAAGTATGGATGGTGATTAATGTGTATATGCAATTCCATGGCAATAGCTACAGTGGTTAGGGAGATATAAGACAATGAAAAAACTGTGACAAAAAACTGCACGTAAATGTGACAACCAACTACACGTAAATTTTTCAAGTCATTTGACCTCGACCTTGGGCTTGCGGGCAGCATGGGTGGGGTGCCAAATGATAGCACAAATGGTAATTGATATGTATTTGAAGTTTCATGCGTATAAGTTTAGAAATTACTGACTTAAAATGAAAAACTGTGACAACCAACTGCACCTAAAAGTGTGACAGACGGACGGACGGACGGACATGTGCAAAACATAATGCCCCCTGACTATCGTCAACTTGGGCATAAAAATCCAAAAAATACAGCATAACATTTGCTCTGTATTTAGCTTTTGCCTATCTTTAATACCTAGAAATATACCTTTGAAGTGGTCACTTAATCAATCTTTTACTCCAAACAAAAAAAAGTAAATATATGTTTTACTGTATAAGAGTAAACAAGACCCATATTTATACATTCGTTTTGTGGTCGTTTTGGGACATCTTTTTGGTGGTAGCTTGACCCATTCTCTCCTACTGACGCCATTTGGCATCCCTGCAAAAGTCACATTTTGAAACCATTGTGTTAAATAGAGCATTTTCTCCATGGGAGCAAATACTCTATTTAACACAATGGTTTCAAAACTACACAATTCTAAAATTCTCCCTTTCTATAGTTAATGCTCCTTTTGGTAGATTTAGTCAAAGAGGTTGGGTCTAAAATAGCCTAGTAGGGCATGGATTAAGACAGCTTTTACTGTTTACTGTGTAAGAGTATAAGACATAGAATTAAATATCCTGTTGATGGTTGCTTACTGTACCTGGTTTTACAAGGCGTATCATTTCATGCAGGGCTACCGCTGGGACATGTGCACCTTCACCATATATGCCAGAGCCCGTCAGACCGTCGTAAGTGTCTGGAAAAAGGGACTGGAAATAGTACACGCCAAGATCTGTCGAAAGGTCACCATCCGCTTGCTACACCTCATAAATTTAGATTGATATAATAGCAAAAAGGGTAGACCCTGATCAAAATCTCCCTTCTGGAGCAGTATAATGTTTGTCTTCATTATTTGCCTACTGTCCATTTCAATTTACTTTGTCACTTAATTTGAATCGAGAATTTTTTTTTCATTTCTTACCGGATGGAGATCAAATTTAAACCACTTGTGTCATCGTTTTTCAGGAACTTTGTGCCCGAGTTTCCCTTTAATCCATCTTTAAATAAAGATTTCATGCATAAAAACAATGTTTTCCCATTGTAAACACGTTCATTTCAAATTGCAAATGGCGGACGATTGACGTCGAGTGGAATGTTCGAATTTAACTACGGGTAATTATAGCTCTTAAAAGTTGACGTCATACACGAAATTACGTCATTTATTTCATATCAGTATGCAATTCACCCCTGTTGAAAAATGATACGCTCCATGATCCATAAATACAGCGGCCATTTGCAAAGAAACAGCTGATCGAAATAGCATGGAAAAGTAGTAAAGTCAAGCAGGCAAAGCCACATGCAAGACGCAACCACTACCAAAACACCGATAGACAGCATGGCACACACACACACAACCACACACCCAAACGCACACGCACACACACACACACGAAATGAACACAGAAAACACCAAAAGACACACAAGAACCAGGGACAAACGTTCCACAACATGAACAAACCACAAGCACAAAGACGCAATGCAAACAAAAGGAAGGGTGACAAAGAGAGTACCGCCTTGGCACGGTCAGCAGCAAAAACACAACTGGGGGTTTAAACCGGTTTACGGACGTCCTAACCTCACACTTCTCTCAAAGTCACCCTAGCTTTACAAATATTGTAAATAAAGGTATCCCCGCTGGACTTACCCACAACATAGACGACGGTGAACACAGGACAACATGTAAAACATAGCATAATAACTGTGACAATCCGTCAAATATGTACTCAATGACTTTGCTGAAGTCAGAGCACCTGTAGAAAATGCATTTTCGGCATTTTATTACTTGTTACTGAATTATATTGAGGGATATTTAGCATGGGAGTTCCTGAAAAACGATACGATCAAATGAAGTATATTTAAGGTCAGTCTGACTCGAAATGAAACAAATATCGACTAAAATTCAGTGACAAAGTAAATTGAAATGGACAGTAAGTTTTCTGTCCGATAAAGTTAGGGTATTTAGGGTATAACATTTTGAAATAATAAACAGAAATCCAGATGAGATGTGTAATTGTAAACGTTCAGTATTGGCTCCTTTATTTCTCCGCCAAACCATGTAATATTATCACTCTTTAGAATCGTTTCGAAGAGATGATTTAATACCTTTTTTCATGGGTACCATAATGTTCAGAAAGGCCTACTAAATCAGATTTTCGAATGTACTCAAGAATAAATTAATTAATATTTTAACCGTTTCCATGGTAACCCCCACACCAGTTTTCTTAATGATCACCCATACCTGCAAAATCGCCCATGTCGCACCTAGTTTTTGTCCTAAACCTATAAAACTGGTACCAAATTGATGATAAACCATTTAGCGTTTATTTCCAGCTTATTCTTCATAATTACCTTAATTGCATACTCTTACGTCTAGGGGTGCACGGTAGATCCTACTGGCCCCAGAGTATTAGAATCGTCTCTTTGAAACGATTCTAAAGAGTGGTAACAGTACAGGGTATGGTGGAGATATAGAGGGGAGGTGCGCGGTAGACCCTATTGACCCACAGAGTATATATTTGTTGAGAAATAATAGACTGTAAAATATCGGCACGAATATTATCTAGAACACCGAAACTATTGTTATTTTCCCAATAATTCTCATACATATTAAAATTCGACTTACTATCTGGAATATCCAGTCGTTTGTCATTTATGTATTCTATGAAGTAATTCTCGTACAGCTGGTCCCGCTTTGCGACATGTAACATCTCTTCGGACGGCTCTAAGGCATCAATGTGCAGGAAACCAGCTTTCTTCAGCTAAATATACAAGGCATTGTTGACACAAACTCATCTCAGTTACCCCTTGTAAGTTTATACGCTCCAGAATGAATGTTGGGTGAATGTGTGTTTCTCACTGGGATAGGTACGTTTTATAGACTAAGGGCCAGCTGTACCCTAGGTCCCCCCTAGCGGCATTTTATGACACCTATATCACTGTAAAGCTTAATATATCCTCCATCGAATGTCACTTGTTGGATGTTATATGGATGCTGATTAAGCTTACAGTATGCGATTGATTATCTGCCCCTGAATTCGTAATATTACGTTTTTATGTTTTTGTATGCAAGAGATTATGGAGTCCAAGACGACAAGTTCTCAAACCACATTGCTTAAAATTATTATATTTTATGTCGATCAACATATTTGAAAAAGAAAATATAACTTTGAACTGAAAACAGCAAGAATTATCTCCCTTGTAACTGTAAAAAAGAAACGACCTAGCCTTAATATACGTACAACAAGCTATTTTTCAGTTATATATGGAGAAACATTTCGCATAAGGCACTGAATAGTGAATACAATGTATCATCATTAGGGTCTTGAAAATGCTGGAGCCCTATAGGAATCACATTTTCTGTCTGTCTGTCTGTCTGTCTGTCCGTCCGTTCGTCCCTCCGTCCACCTGTCCATCCGTTAACACTTGATGCTACACGATAACTCAAAACAGTACTTCACCTATTGGTTTCATATTAAGGACATCTGCTAAGTACCACCAGAGGAAGATGCCTATAGTTTTAGAGTTGAATCAGATCACTATGTCTAGATTTATCTGCCCTTGATCAATCCAAAATGTCAAACACTTATCTGCCCTTGATTCTTAAAAATTACCATTAAATTTTGTCAACACTTTTGATGTGAAGCGATTACTCAAACAGTACTTCACATATTGGTTTCATATTAAAGGCATATGCTCAGTATCACCAGAGGAACAGGCCTATAGTTTTTGAGTTGAATCAGCTCATTATGACTAGATTTATCTGCCCTTGATTCATCCAAAATGTCATAATCCTTTGTCAACACTTGATCTGATGTGATAACTCAAAACAGTACTTCACATATTTGGTTCATATTAAGGGCATATGCTTATCATCTGCGTGGCCCTCTCTGACCAAGTCAGTTTTCTAGTTTAGATAATATCTGCAACATAAAACAATTTCATAACATATTTATCATGTCTATACTGTAATTGTACATGTATTATTTAATGTGCTCATAAACTATTTCCTATTACTGCACTTTGTTTGGTTTTTGTCAAATGATTCTAGGGCAGTTATCTCAGAAGGGCTGATGCTAGTAGATTCTTCTGAATAATAATTTTCCAAAAAGGTCGCACCGACGCAATTAGAAAAGTACTAGCCGTTACACTGTTTGAGAGGCCACACGCAGACCTAGAGAATGCACCAGTAGTTTGTTCTGTGAGGATGCAAAAGGGCGCAGATAAAAGGAAGAAAATGTAGAGCTATTCTTCCAGGAAGCAGCTCTAAGGATCTCATCCTACGGGGCGTAATTGAAATATGCACAGGAAGTGGATAGGACTGAGACAAAGCTCATACGACCTTCTTCTGAGCAGTGGCCCTTCTGTCCGAAAAGAGATAACGGTCGCAGGGTATCCACCACCCGTTGTGGGAGAGATCCTGGTCGTGTTGGAGTCCGTAAGGAAATTCAGTCCCACAAAGATGAAACATTTCGATGAGATGAGATCCGATTTCTCCGGATTCAGTACTAGTTCCAACTGAGACAATACCTCCCAGCTGTAATGGAGTTTAAGAAGAAGAATACGACGAAGCAGCCAATTGTCGGCGTACCGAATCAGAGTGGCACCAATCTGCTGGTGATAGGCCGCTAAGACCCCCATGGGCTTGGTGAAATCTCTGGGGACCGTAATCAGGCCAAAGGGCAATGTCCGGGACTAGTAAACAGTACCCTAGACAGAAGCGCAATTTGTGTCTGTCTGCTGAGTGAATTGGGAGATGAAAATATGCATCCGAGAAATCCATGGAAATGCCCCATTGGTCTGGTTTGATAACCAGCCGAATGGAAGCGATGGTCTCCATCTTGAAAGATTCGACATACTTGTTTACAGTAGAAATGTTGATGATTGGTCAAATTGTGCCATTTTTCTTTGGAACCTGAAATATACCTGAAATAGACGGCTGTAAAAGCCTACCGAATTCTCGTTCAGTACCCTTTCTACTACCCCTTTGGCGAGAAGCCAGGATCCAGAGTCCGGTGTGTTCACATGATCCGACGACTGATGAATAGGGACCCAGGAAATAGGAGACTGCCAAACCAGAAGGATATGATAGCCTGCCTCTACAATAGAGAGAGACCAAGGATCCTGTGTGACATTGGGCCATGCTGCGCCAAAGTGAAGCAGTCTGGCGTCCACAAGAATGGAAGGTCGGATAGGAGTGGGTGCAGAAAGAGCTACTTCATAGAGCTGATGTCTCGAAGGGCCAGGACACCTAGGGTGGGATTGGGGACAGCTCTGGGCCGCCTGCTCCGAGGTGGCGGAACAGGGACCGGTCTAATGCGGCTCTTGGCCGAACCGCACTGAAGGGGAGAATATGGCTTGTTCTTAAGACCATGTTTCTCCTTGGACTTAGAAAGGCTGTTAGAAGGTTTGCACATAGCCACGTGGACTTTGGGGATCTTCCAAGGAGAAGGGCAAGATACCGGAGAACTCCTTTGAGAAGTCTTGTCCACCTGTTCATTCTCCTTCATGTTGCCTCCGAAAATAAGCTCCGAGGCAAATTGACCCGCCCGCAATTCAACCTTGGAGGTGTCTTGCAGGGCAGAAGCGGACTAAAGGCCCACTTGGTAGGAAACGCGCTTGGTAACTTCAGTGGAAGGAGACTCTGAAGCTAGCTCTTCTGATAGAGTAGCAGCTATAAGGTATATGTTGGAAGCAACTCCCATTCGCTGTCTCTGGCGCAACTCCTACCGCTTGAGTAGAGACGAGGCCCCGGGACTGTTGGCATCCAGCAAGGGGATCCGGTCAAATAGCCCAGGGTGGCTGTCAGAAGAGGCTCGAAGCCTGAGAGATGAGGAATGAGCCATGGATCTCGAAAGTTTTGAGGACATGGTCCAACCGACTGCAAGCCTGAAATGGAAATTTTCATCTTGGTCTGCCAGCCAAACAGAAGGAATCTAGACGGGGAGAGACTCCTGAGACATGGAGAGATTCGGAAGCTCTCCCTGTTCAGAGTAGCCCAAAGGACAAGAGCGAGCCCTTGTGAGTTGGGCATATGGAATTAGTCCTCCCCCGCCTTATCAAAAGCAAACGATGACGACCGACAACTGAGCCTATTCTAGTTGTATCCGACACCCCGAAAATAGGATTGTCCCTATGAGCCATTGTTTACAGGACTTACTGTTCCCCCTCAGACTGCACCCTGGTAACTGTAGACGGACGACAGCGTAACCCGGAGAGGAGGTCCTCCTACAGGCTCTGAAGAGTGGACTGTGAGTGGGCAAGGAAGAGGACTGTCGCTCCCTGAGTCGAACTTACCACATGCCCTGACCGGTATGGAGGCCAGACAGGCTGCGGGGGGGGGGAAGCCAGGAGGAGCCAAGCAGGATAGGGGAATGGGGGCCATCGAGGGGGGGGAGAAGACCCTGCTAGTTGGGCTGCCAGCAAGGCACGATGTCGATATAATATCCCATTTTAGTTCGGGGTGGGGTGGGGATATAAAGCACAGAAACAGACACAATGGTAGTTTGTTTTTAAACTGGGATAATTATTGCATAGAGAATGTTGTTGTTATTATCATGTGCAAATTAATTTACTTTGTCATTCATCTTAAAACCACTTATTGACAAAGTAGCATTTGTTACATTTTGTGGGGCAATTTTACCCCGCCAACTTTCTTTTCTATACTGAATCAATACTGAGTATCTACGTAACAGAAAATGAATAAATAAATGACCTAACAACATTTATGTGTCATTTGAAAACGTTTTATATGAAAAATGAATACACATAACATACTCATTTGCTGAATAAGGTCATTTGTTTTAATTTTAAGCATTTTTTAGATTCTCATTAATATTCATGAATATGCAAATGAGCGCAATTGAAGTTTGTGTGTAGTTTTGTGCATAGAGAACGTTGTTGTAATCATCATAAGCAAAATTTGATATACTTTGTCATTTATCTTAAAACCACTTATTGACAAATAGCTTTTTTTTAATTTTGGGGGGTCATTTTCCACACCCACTTTCTTTGCCATACCGAAGCAATACTGTGTATCTATGGAACACAAAATGAATAAATAAATGACCTGACAACAGGTATGTGTCATTTGAAACCTTTTAATATGAAAAATGATTAAACATAACATACTCGTTTGCAAAATAAGGTCATTTCTAAAAAAAAAAGCATTGTTTAGATTCTCATTAATATTCATGAATATGCAAATGAGCAAGAAAGCAGTTTGTTCTCAAACTGGGGCAATTTTATGCGTAGAGAACGTTGTTGTAATTATCATGTGCAAAATTATTTTGTCATCCATCTTAACAAAATAGCATTTTTTACATTTGTGGGATCATTTTACCCCACCCACTTTCTTTGCTATACTGACTCAATACTTTGTATCTATGGAACAGAAAATGAATAAATAAATGACCTGACATCATCTATGTACCATTTGAAACCTTTTAATATGAAAAATGAATAATCATAACATACTTGTTTGCTAAATAAGGTCATTTTTTAATAATTTAAGCAGTTTTTTCAGATTCTTATTAATATTCATGAATATGCAAATGAGCAAATTATGAATTAAAGACTCCTGACATGTGACAAATATATTGATATTATTTTAAAACTATTTTGGATGTTTAAAAAAAAAATGTTTTTGCATCTTAATGACGCTAATGCTGAAACTTCGAAATGTTGGCGGTTGAAATGGAAACATGCTGACCGTTTGCTTATCCAGCATCCAATACTTGTCCAACAACCGGAACTTGTTAACATATAGCCTAAGCTTTAAGAAAATATAGGTGTACCAAAATCCCGCTGGGGGGTTCGATAATGGACCCTTGGCCTATTATACTTGCAAAACTAATGTGCATCATGTAATAAGAGCTTCTTATCGATGGCATTAACCTTTACACTGCTGAGTTTTCAAATGGACTATTCCAAAACTCAAACAGGTCATTCTTATGGTGAATAGTTGGGGATAATTCTAACAAGAACGTGTAACATGACAGACAGTGCAGACCCTGCCGGAACCCTCTCATCTGGGTCTACACTGTTTGCAAAGGACATGAGTGAGTCATGCAAGGATTATTATTTAACCATTTACACCATAGATACGTCTCTAACACCTTTCCAACAGAGTTGACCATGCCCTGATCTGTTTGCTTATGGAATAATATTGATCTAATTATCTGCCATGGTCAAAATATCTCCTGTTCACATCTTAAAACCCTATCCAATTAATATTCGTGATATCATTGTTTATTACAGGAATATTCATAGAGGTAATAGCTTAATACTGGTAAACATTTTATACAACCCTACAAATCGAGGGCTTGGTGCTAAACTATTGTAACTCCTTCACTTTGTGAAGGAGTTACAATAGTTTTGCACCAAGCCCTCGAAATAGTATAGGCCACAATGTCCAGACTGCTTATACTGTTGGCCGTGAAGAAATTGTTTTCCGGCAGTGCTGCTCATGTTACGGATAGAAATGTTCATCTTCATGTTTTTGCAGAGTAGACCAATATCAGACAGCTACTGTAGGGCTGTCTGATCAGTGCCTGTTCTGTTTGCATATGGAATAATATAAATTTGGTTCTACTGTTTCTACTATGGTCAAATGTGCTCTTGTGGAAAATTAGGCTAACTAATATTTATACATTATTTCTTTCATAAATATTCATTGATGAAAGGGTTAGATACAAACTACAATGGTTATTCAAACGCTTGCTGAAATCCTAAGAAAAACAGCATGCCGTGGCTGTGTGTAATGCAGATATGTACCTCTCGTGCTGCGAGTCCTGTTCCAGCAGCCACGTCTAGGATCTTCACAGATCGCCGTTCCTCGGGAGTAAAATATTCTTGTAAAAACTCCGTTACAAGAATTGGGCCTTTATAATTCGCGGCCAATAGGTCCTGTAATAGGTACAACTCTTATACAGTAAAACATGTTTTAAGCAAAGATTAAAAGAAGTATTTAGGACAAGCAATTGCTTAATGCAAGTAAAATGTAAATTAAAGAGAAGTAAAGCCACACACAAGACACAATCACCACCAAAACATCGATAGAAAATAAGTGACACACACAACCACACACACGCACACGTGCACGCACGCACACAAACGCACAAAGGCACGAAATGAAAATGTTAAACATCAACAAACACACAATTACAAAGACACCATACATGCATAAAACTGATGGTGACAAAGAGAGTACAGATTTGGAACGGTCAGTGGCAATACCACCACTGGTGTTTTAAACCGGTGTACAATCTTCCGTTCAATTCTGAGCTGGATATATAGGTCATGAGCTAGTGTCTCGCCAGAAATTTTAGACCGAGACAAAAAAGAAGTAAACATTGGTATATAAATAGTTATAAAGCCTGACAATTTACAGTAAAATTTAAAGTGATGTCAGTAAAAGTCACCATGTTTATAAATACGTTTCATGAGTATAAATTTGCAATATTAATCTCCGATGAAACCTGGTTGTGTTAAACATTTCGGTAAAATGAAACACTGAGATAAATAAATGCACATTTCTAAATAATAAACCGCAAACACAGTACTAGAGGTTGACGTAAAAAGTGTCGTTTAGTCCCTAATTAGATACCGACCTGAAAAGGCGAAGTCTGATCCGGGGACTACACTATTGGTTGTGGTGGATTTTGGCGACATTGGCGGTGAAAGAGTTTTGCCATAATTAAATCTGAGATTAGTGTTTACAAAGAAACAGGTTCATAGCTACATTCGAAGAAATACATGTAATGACAAAAAATGATTGTAGGATTTATGTAAATAGCGTTTCTTTCGACAATAACTAGTTCGTTTTGGCTTTTACATCATTTAATATCAGACCAACCTGGTCGTAGCTATCTGCCCATCGCTTATAGTTCTCTTGAGATTCTTCTACCGATAGTCCATCTGTTGTTACTCTTCTCATTCTTTCTTTCACGTGGATATCTGCGGATTTTTCCATGATAGCGACGCTGCCAATGGCGGATAACTGAAACAGAGAGATTGACACTTTCAGGCAGATATAAATGCACTGCTCCGTGACAGGAAAAACAGAAAATAGCACACATTTACAGGAAACTAAGAAGAATGTTCTGTATTAAGGTTTAAAAACATTTTATGTGTTGCAAAAACATAGTATCAGCACCTCCTTTACACCTAACAACAGTCCAGAAAAAAAATCACGTGATAATATGGTGGACAGTCACATATTTTCATCTCGGAGATAAAATGTGAATTTATTCTTATCTATATAGGACATAAGGACATTAAAATGCGCCAAATACAGGTAGAAGACATTGTTTAATTCTTTTCAATGAGATATTTGAAAATTGTAAATTTGGAAGTGGTGTAATTTGATATTTTGATTTGGACAATACAAATCGCCATGATAAACAATCAGTGCATATAACCATTATCATGCACGTGCCAAGTGTGAAATGTTTTTAGTTGTAAAGACAGTCTATTGAAAGGCCTACGCAGCAAAATTTCTCAGGTATACTGCTGAAAAAAGTTAGGAGCCTATTGAAATCCTGTTATGAGCAACGCTTCATACACAAGTTCTACGCCTCTAAAACCTCTGAAAAGCGTTTCTTATCATCGCCCGACGATACATTTGACCTTAAACGAGGTAGACATATGGAGTCTTTGCAAGCCACGATGGAAGAGGTCTCCGCTCCAGTTCCCCAATTCTCTCTAAGATCAGACGATCTTAGATGCATTGCTGATCTTTTGCGTGAGTCTTTTAGACCGGAACTCTCAGATATGATTACTTCAATGACTCGCGAACTGGCACAGCAAATAACGTGTGGCGTGAATGACGGGCTCAAGAGCGAGGTGGAATCTCTTAAGGAAGAAAACCAATCGCTCAGGGATACAGTAAATTCTCTGCAAAAGAGAGTAGAACAACTTGAGCTGACTGCAGACTCAGCTGAATAGTACAGTCGGCGCAATTCCCTCCGTATCACTGGGATACCGGAAACAGAGTCGGAATCCACAGACACGTTAGTTCTGGACATGGCGTCCGAGCTGGGTGTCACTCTGACGGCAAGTGAGATCGACAGATCTCACAGAACCGGCAAGTTCCATCCGGGTAAGACACGCGGTATCATTGTGAAGTTTACTTCCTACAGATCACGAAATAGCTTATATCGTGTCAGATCGAAGTCCAAGTCAACATCGAAGTATTCACAAGTGTACCTTAATGAGGATCTAACCAAGCTGAGGAGTAACCTGTTATTTGAGTGTAGGAAACTGGTTAGATCTAAGTCACTGAACGGAGCCTGGTCTAGTGATGGCAACATCCTGATAAAGGACATTAACAATAAGATCCACAAGATCGACACTGTTGAGGATCTAGACGAATACCAGACGCCAGCCTGCACTGATACTAAGCTTTAGTTTTTTTACCAGTGTAGTACGCGTATATCGTAAGCCGTCTGCATTAGTAGTTGTTGATGACAAACTCTTCCTAAGTTTTTTTTCCATCTAATTGATATGCCAATTTAGTTGGCTTCTTGACTGGATATAAACCTTACGGTACTGAGGTATTGTTTCCGTGTGAACCTAATGATTGTCAATGCTATAGTGAAACCTGACATGCAAGTTAAAGGTTCATAAACCTGTTATAATGCATTGGCTTATATCGGGCAGACTGTAAATACTGCATTGCCGTCCAATAAAGCTTATTTCACCCGGCATGGGATTGGTACATGTAAACTAACCATTTACCGAATAAACGCGCCTTCCGACATCTTTGCACACCGAGTAGACCCAGATCAGACGCCTCCTGTAGGGGCCGCCTGGCTAGGGTCTGCTCTGCTTGCTTATGATATAATATAGACATGGCTCTATAATTTGTACCATGGTCAAAAGATACTGTGCATATTTGCTACTGAAACAGTAATTTTAATTAATATTCATGTTGTCAGTATTTCTTACATGAATTATCCAAGGTGTTAAGGGTTACCAGTGTGCCTACCGTGTTACTCATATCTTAATGCGACAAAAAGTTCAATACATATATACTAACCCTTTGCCTAGTGGGTACGCTCTCCTAAGCCTTTGAATACTGGATAGACTCGTATCAGAAGTCTCCTGTAGGGGGCGTCTGAGCAGGGTCTGCCCTGTTTACTTTGTTAAATGTAGACATAGTGTGACCCGTATGTAAAGCTTTGTTCTTGTAATGATATACGACAAGAGGTTTAATACATGTACACTAACCATTTGCCTAATAAATACGCTTTTCAAAGCCTTTGCATACTGAGTAGACCCGGTTCAGACGCCACCCATAGACGCCGTCTGGTCAGGATCTGCTCAGTTTGCCTGTGACATAATACAGACGTAACTCTACAGCTTATGCTCTAGTCAAAAGTTACTGTGTCCATTGTTATCAAGACAATTCAATTACTATTCCTGTTGTCATTTTTTCACGAATATTCGTGATGTACAGGGTCTATCGTAACACACATTAGTGCGAGGTATTAATATGGCTGTCTTGATCTCAAATGTGTTACACGGATCAATTCTGTAAGACTAGCATTACGTGTTTGTTGGATTCAACCATTTACTCCATATTTTCGCCACTCAGTCCGTCAAACGGAGAAGGTCCAAAACAGGTGCCTCCTGTAGGAATCGTCTGGTCGGGATCTGCTCTGTTTGCTTATGAAATGTTATGGATACATGTATGACTCTGTGGCTTCTATAATGACCAAAATTTCTAATGCCATTTCGCCATTATAAAACAGAAAAGGTGTGGCAGTATATGTATAATACATGATGTTACTATTTCGTACACGAATACTTTGGAGTAAATGGTTTAGAAACTGGTCGTGAAGTTTCATAAGTTGTTCTCATTAGTTGTGTCAAATGTGCTAGTATTGGTCAAACTAATATAAGTATTGCATTGTCCACCGCCAGTGAAGCTTAGTTCATATGGTAATATACGGCATGAGCTTAATACATGTACACTAACCCATTGCCTAATAAATACGCCGTCCAACGCATTTGCATACTGTGTAGATCCGCATCAGACGTCTCCTGTAGGGGGCGTCTGATCAGGGTCTGTCTTGTTTGCTTTTGGTATAATATAGACATAATGTGCCCCGTAAGTAAAGCTTTGTTCTTATAAGGATATGCGACAAGAGGTTTAATACATGTACACTAACCCTTTACCTAATAAATACGCTTTCCGAAGCCTTTGCATACTGAGTAGACCCGGATCAGACGTCTCCTGTAGGGGGCGTCTGACCAGGGACTGCCCTGTTTGCTTTTGGCTTCCTGAATGACTGAAATGCCCTATGTCCATTCGCCATTATAAAACAGAATCGATGTGGTAATATAGGTATACATGGTGTTACTATTTCGTACACGAATATTTATGGAGCAAATGCTTTAGAAATTTGTCGTGTTAGGATAGTTATATTTTTCTCAGCCTAGTGATAAGGCTCTTTTTTCGTTCCGGCAAGATTATCACAATTTGGATGAAGTTTCATAAGCTGTTCTCATGAGTCGTGTCAAAGATGCTAGTATTGGTCAAACAAATATAAAGATTGCATTGTCCACCGCAAGTGAACCTTGGTTCTTATGATAATATACGACATGAAGTTAATACATGTACACTAACCCTTTGCCTAATAAATACGCAATGGTCACAAGTACTGTATGGTATAATATGGACATAACTCATGAATTGTTATTTATATATGAATCTGTAATTTCTTGTATGACCAGACATTCGTATGTCTAAGTGCTAATATCAAAACTGGTATAGTAATATAGGTGATGTAACACGTTCGTACATGATAATTCATGGCGAAAAGGTATAAGAAACATGCCATGTTCGGATAGTTATGGTTTAACTCCCATCTAAATGATAAAACTTGTGTTTCGTTTTGAGAAGCTTATCACAATGTGGACGAAGCTTCTCAAGCTGTTCTCATTAGTTGTATTACAAATGCTTGTATTGGTCAAACCAATATAAATACTGCATTGTATCCGCAAGTGGAGCTTATTTCATTCGACATGAGGTTGGTGCATGTACACTAACCCTTTGCCTAGTAAATACGCTTTCCAAAACGTTTGTATACTGAGTAGACCCGGATCAGGCGTCGTCTATAGGAGCCGTCCGGCCGGGGTCTGTCCTGTCTGTTTGATATGTGATATTCCTTATAAAGTTTTACTATCTGCATTGGCTTTTTCGGACTGCCAAGTGTACACGTACGACGTATTAGATACGCTCACCATTTAGCAGGCGACTTGTCTTTGCAGTGAACCTTGATATTAAAAAAAAAATAGATATATTGTTTGTAATGCTTGTATGTGTATTGTTTATATCTCAGATCTGTTGTAGTTTCATAAGCAAACACGGCGGACCCTGACCGGATGGCGTCGTCGGAAGCCGCCTGTTTTGGGAATGCTCTGTTAGCAAAATGTAGGAAAAGGCACATGAATGAGGGAAAAAATCAATATGAAAGTGTGATTTCTATGCAAACAAATGCGCACTGAATGCAACGATAAGTAAAGTGTTGTAAGAAAGATGTACACCCTTCCGTTATAGTCTAAATATCTCTTTTTGTGCAAGCATTTAGTAATTACAAGCAAACCATGTCCTATCAATATTTATTCTATGTTCCAACTGTTTTTTCATTTTGTTTCTCTTATCTGTTTTAACTGTAGTGGTCATATTGATGGTGTGCACGGGCGTGATGGCCGGGGTAGTTGTGCTAATGACTTAGAAATACCAATGCTGGAAAATTGTAATGGCATTACTTCGGCAGGGTGTGTCGGTATGTTTGCGATAATCCTGTTTCTGTTCTTGCTGCTGAAAGTAAGTTGAAGTCCATGCTTAGATCAGTCGCTATCATGCCGTCCTACAACTGTCGATTTGCTTTCCCGATACTGCTGCACTGCTTGATAATATCATGGATAAGTACTTCACAAATTGAAGTATACTCGGTTACAAAGTATGTTAAATCAAACTCAAATTTATATGCAAATATCGTTCACCAAAGAAGACGTCAGCATGCAGTAAGTGCGATGCTTTGTAGTAATGCTGCATATGTGAAACTCTTGATGAGAGTACAGTTCGTTACTACACTCTTAATGTGGATGTCAGTTCTTATATTACTCTCTGACGACATTCATCCAAACCCAGGCCCCGAAACTAATAATATATCCTTTCAATCAACTAGCTCTAGCGACCACAGTGTACTTAACGTAGTAATGCCTATAATCTCTCACTAGTTCATTACAATGTTCAAAGTTTACTACCAAAAGTAGATCTTGTGAATACGGAACTCGTTGTCGCCTGTACTGAAACCTGATTGAGTCAATCTGTTCAACCAGCTGATCTGTTGATACCTTCATTCCACCCATCCGAACGTAAAGACCGTAACCACAACAACCACGGTGGTGTCATAATGTATGTTAAAGACGATATTAAGTACTCTCGCCGTATGGATATTGAAGTAATAGGGTTAGAGTGTATTTGGGTAGATCTCCTCATAGATCACAAACATGTGCTAATTGGTGTATTTTATAGACCCCCAAACTCTAATTCTGATTATGGTAGAGTGACAATCTAGGGTAAAAAAAGTGAGGTGAGACCCATCTGTTAACAAGACATGTCATATACCAAAATGTTTGTTAGTGTCTGTAGTATCCGACTCTGCCGGCATAAATTTGGAAAAGTGGTGGCGTTCCGAGAAATCAAAGATGGCGTCCAAGATGGCCGCCGTTTTTGGTAGTATCAGCTTAAGTTAAGTATATCAAAATGGCAGAAACATCTTCAAAGTTTCTGAAAATGTTTTGCATAAATATTGTAAAAGACACATTGGCCTTTTTAGAAATACCCCATTTGATATCATCATAGTTCATTGTCAATGTCATGTTAAGGTCAATCGGGTAAAAATACAAGTCTGCGCAACATTTAACCTTGAAATTTAATTGGAATATTTGTATTCTGAGTCCATATTTTAACAGTAAGGTCCGTAACTCTGCTTGAAAATAGGTTACTGCAACGATTAGACAAATATATTGAAGTAATTTCTCACATTGTGCGGCTTGTATCAAAATATTTCTGTTTGAATAAACATTAAATATAAACCTACATGTACACTCCTGGTAAAATATTAACATTGATATAAACCCTACACAAATAGAGTTGAAACCACACAGCCTTGCCAGCATAAATTCTGAAAAATGGTGGTGTTCCGAGAAATCTAAGATGTCGACCAAGATGGCCACCGTTTTTTAGCATTTATGTAAGTTACATATATCAAAATGGCAGAAACAGTTTCATAGATATTGAAAATATTTTGCATAACTGTTATAGAAGAGACAATGGTCTTTTGAAAAATAACTTATTTGGTCATCGTCAATGTAATTTCAAGGTCAAACCGGTGAAAATGCAAGTTGAAACAGCATTTCACCTTAAATTATTATGATTTATAATATGCATATCCACTGTAACTATTCAAAATACACATTTATGCACATGGTTATGGTTGCCATACATATTGAAAATGAAATAAGTGTAACCGGGTGTTCTTATAAAGAAACATACCCGCTCAGACCCGGGATCGAACCAGGGTCGCCAGGTTCGCAGTCATACACTCTACCACGTCGCCATAAAAGCGCGCTTGTACAGCAAGGCCGTACAAGTGATGATAAACCTACACACTGTGACATACTCCCCAGCAAGTTGAAATTCGTCCCGAATTTCTATGGGTATGAGAACGACTGGGAATCGAACTCGGAGCTCATACAGTCACAGTCCCCCGTGGAGCGCCAAATGTAACCGGATTTTCTTATAAGAAACATACCCGCTCAGACCCGGGATTGATTTCGGGTCGCCAGGTTCGCAGTCATACACTCTACCACGTCACCATAAAAGCGCGCTTGTAAAGCAAGGCCGTACAAGTGATGATAAACCTACACACTGTGACATCTGAAAGCATAATAGTTTGTCTTGATTTTGTATAATCGGCAATAGGTATTTTTCTTGCGCCACCAATGAATTAAAAGAAAACGCATCGCATATATACTTAAACATATTAATTGTATGTGTAAATACTTTGCGTCTGTTTATATTATTTAGTTTTAGAGAAAAGGGTTTGAAATACCATTAAAATCATACATTTTGTGACAATATATTACCATGTAGTCAATTTTAGTAATGGTCAAAAGTAGGTTCGGCAAATTTTTGCTGTGAATAGATTTGACTTTTATAATTACTTTTTTTGCAAGTAAATGTTGCTTAGATAATTCTTTATCATACTTCTTCCAGGAAAGCATTTAGTTAGGCAATCATTTAATAATGCAACATTGTATATATAGGACTAAAAGAAAGAGTAATTTCTACACAAGCACCGAAAAGTATTTGCGGCTCCAAAATTGACATTTCAAAATGTAAACATTAATCATACATGAAATAACAATTTTATATAAATCAAGAATATGAGATAAAATGAATATTGGTAACATTTTATACCCAATGTTAAATATATGTCCTTATAGATTGAGTAAAATTATTGATTTCTGAAATGAAGAAAATTTTGTTTACAATAAAACTTTTCGACCTTTGACTGACTATTGCTGTTAGTGTCAATACTTTCCTATTCCAACATGCATGTCACATTATTCTTGTCCAGAAATTTTGTAAAATGAATTATCATTACCTTATAATATGTTACAGATGAGAATTTTTACAACATAAAGTTTATATTGAAAGTGTTGCCATTACCGATGAGCTAGTAAAATATTCCCAGTGTAATATATCCCATACCTTTCGTTAAGACGTCAGCATCTGCAAGAAAACCACCGAAGCGGAGGCAGTTAGATTTTAATGCAGATACATGTTGTTTTTGTTGTCAAACTTTTGAAGACATTAAAACAGATTGAAATTGATCCAGACAAAGTAATCCATTATTAGATACTTGTTTGCAAATCTAGGCAAGACACAACAGCTGAAAACATTAGCGCAAACGAAACTGCTATGCGCTCCGTTAATTGAAGACTGGTTATCATAAAATTCGTCTAAACCCCTTTAACAGACTATTTCTCCATTTAAAGGTTTTTGGAATGACCTCAGTTGATCACCTTGATGATCATTCAATAGAAATTACACGGTTTAAATCCAGTATACAGCCTTTGGTTGAAATGTTTAAAGCTGAGGGTAGAGAGATTTCTCCGTTGTACAGATTCTGGCATGACTACTTAAATGAAGTGTCATTACCATTAAATATGTACTTTGTATCTTAGTATATATGGGATCTCAATGTGTACACAAAGACCAGACTCCTCCCATTCCTGTTTGCCTCCAATTGCACTGTGTGTTCCCAGTTCATGCCTTACCAGGTGCTTGAAACGTTTTCTATCAACAATCCTCCATCAAAACCTGTAAACTTTGCTACTGGGGTTGCGGATTCTGCTGACATAGAGCTCAGTCTGTTGAGGTGCCATCAGAAGGGAAATCAGATGTTCTATGACTTTGATCCATTGCCATGGCCATAGGTGAAAACAATGAGTTCTTCCCAATCCAAGGCCAAATCCAAGGTGTTTCAGATAAACGGAGGGGAAACAATTGTTGGCAATTAATTCACTCAAGAAGATCCCCATTAAGTGAGTACTATATTCTAAGAACTCACAAATTACATTAGGCTTGTTCACAGATGGTGGTGTTATGATGTCGACCAAGATATCTGATTTCCTTGAAACATTTGAAAACATCAATGGGCCCCCATGTAGAGTTCAGCATCCAGACTGTTTTGCTTTTTATGGTATGGCGATATTTCATTCGCTGCAGCCAGCTCCTTAGGCAAAAATGCCATATATGACATGGCTTCAAGATTTTGGAACTGTATTCTCTTCCAAAGTAGTGGTGTGTCATGGCTGCATGTAGTTCACATTTGTGTACTCTAAATGGTGATATCGAGCTACTTCTAGTTTTAACGATATCCCGGCATCCATAAGATAAGACGGCAACCATCACAAAAATAGCATGCTGTCTTACAGCTCATTGATGAGACTAGGCTGCATGTTATGTTTAACAGATATGTTTCAAACAGTTTAAAGTCCGCCACTGAGCAAAAACCTTTGAGAGAATGTTCTGTCACTACATCTGTTGTAATGCAATACAACATAGCAATTACAGACTGGAAGAAGCTACTAACCAACAGCAGAAGCAAAGCAGAATTAACGAAACTGTATACCGAAACTGTATACCAGGTACTTCACAGAGAACTGTCATGACCTTCTGAAAGATGGCAAGGTTGTTTACCTTTCTGATGGGATGGGTGAAAGAGTCCTCAAAGTCTCCTCTGGTGCAATTGAATTCCATGATGATTCTAACCAAGATGAAGCAGTCACTAGGATTATGTTGCATATTACCTATTCGAAAGAAGTCCGTTTAAGCGATGTTGTTGTAGTAAGTCCTGACATAGGTGCTTTGGTCCTGGTTGCTCCTCATTTCAGAGAACTAGGCATTGCAGTTTGTTCTTTAAAACTGGTCGAAAAGCTTGTATACTGATATGGCAACATACATTCCAGTCAGTTTTATACATGCAGTTATCGTCCGAAGAGAGGTGCATTTTACTCCAAGTTTACTGCCTTACTGGATGTGACACATGCTCCTCATAGTTTGGTATCGGTAAGAAACAGGCTTTACAGATCATGACCAAACATGCTGATATGCTCACTCATCTGTCGTCCCTTGGGACAGGGCTTGTGTAGCTTCAACTCTATTTTTGTAGGGTTTATATTAATGTTTATATTTTACCAGGAGTGTACATGTAGGTTTATACTTAATGTGTATTCAAATAGAAATATTTTGATGTAAGCCGCACCCTATGAGAAATTACTTCGAAACATGTGTCTAATTGTAGCAGTAACCTATTTTCAAGCAGAGTTACGGACCTAACACAATTACCTTGACGATGACCTATGATAATACCAAATAAGTTCTTTTTCTCAAAAGACCATTGTCTCTTCTATAATAACTATGCAAAATATTTTCAATATCTATGAAACTGTTTCTGCAATTTTGATATAGTTAACTAACATAAATGCTAAAAACTGGTGGCCATCTTGGCCGACATCTTAGATTTCTCGGAACACCACCACTTTTCAGAATTTATGCTTGAAAGGCTGTGTGGTTTTAACTCTATTTGTGTAGGGTTTATATCAATGTTGATATTTTACCAGGAGTGTACATGTAGGTTTATACTTAATGTTTATTAAAATAGAAATATTTTGATACAAGCCGCACACTATGAGAAATTACTTAAATACATTTGTCTAATCGTTGCAGTAACCTATTTTCAAGCAGTTACGGACCCGTACGATTAAAATATAGACTCAGAATACAATTGTTCCAATTATATCTGATTAAATCTACCTTCTTTTGATAATTAGATAAGCCATGTGACGGAATTAGACTTTGAACTTCCTCCAAATCTAATTTAAAAATTCCCATTATAAAACTGGTGGGTGGGGTAAGTATAATACTTATTGCCAAATATCTCCAAGGTTGTAACAGGAATGTGTTTTATTTCTTTTTTATCATGTAAGCCAATCATAACACTGCATTTAAATGTATATTTTGAATAGTTATTGTCTATTAGTTTTATGTAAACAATTAAATTTCAAGGTTAAATATTGCGAAAGCTTGTATTTTTACCCAATTAACCTTAAAATGACCTTGACAATGAACTATGATAATAAGAAGAGATGTATTTTTAAAAAGGCCAATGTGTCTTTTACAATATTTATGCAAAACATTTTCAGAAACTTTGAAGATGTTTCTGCCATTTTGATATATCTAACTTAAGCTGATGCTTCCAAAGACGGCGGCCATCTTGGACGCCATCTTGGATTTCTCGGAACGCCACAACTTTTCCAAATTTATGCCGGCAGAGTCGGATACTACAGACATTAACAAACATTTTGGTATATAACATGTCTTGTTAACAGACGGGTCTCACCTACTCTTAAAATAGAGGCCTTATCTGGCAATAGTCACTCTACCATTACTACTCACTGATAGAAGATTCCTTCCACCTGGCAGTAGATACGGGTATAGATGATATTATAGTCACTGGAGACTTTAACTACAATATGCTACATCCACCTAGTGCACGTAAAATAGATCACTTTTGTCAACAATTCGGATTCTCTCAAGTCATTAAAGAACCTACTCATTTCACCGAACATTCATCTTCAATTATTGATATTTTTCTCGTGAGCAATAGAAATAACTTGTCCTTAAGTGGTGTAGGTGAACCTTTTCTCCTACAAGACCAACGATTTCATTGCCCAATATATGGTTTATTCAAATACTCAAAGCCTCAATTTAAGTCATACATCAGGAAAATCTGGAAATATGAACAAGGGGATTATGACAAGTTAAGAGAAAAAGCACGACTGACAAACTGGACTGACCTTAAAGACGATGACTTAGATACTTATACTAGAAATGTCACAGATAAACTTCTACACTTATCAGAAGAATGCATCCCTATAAAACTATTAGAATTAGGCCTTACGAACCGCCCTGGATGAATTCAACAATTAAAAGTAAAATAAGAAAAAGGAAAAGAGCATATAAAAAAGCAAAAGTCACCAATACAAATAGATATGGGTCCGTTTTAGATCTCTCAGAAACGAAGTCGTCAATCTTATTCGTACCTCAAAGAAATTATACTTTGAAAATTTGTCTATGAAACTGCACAACAACAATATCTCTCCCAAAGACTGGTGGAGAATTCTCAAGACGTTCATAACATCTAAAATCAGGAACTCTATTCCTCCTCTGACTAATAATGATGAAGTTGTCGTTGAAAACATCGATAAGGCAAACTTACTTAATACTTACTTTACAGGTCAAACTGTTCTTGGTAAATGTAATGCAACGCCTCCTCGTGTCACACGCGCCGATCACACGATGCCTTTCTTTCAATTTTGTCCTAACGACGTTAAGTCGGTACTCGCCTGTCTTCCTCTAGGTAAAGCAGCTGGACCTTATAATGTTAACAATCGCATCCTCCACGAACAGGCTGAAGAGATCTCCCACCCTCTTTGTGATATCTATAATACATCCCTCTCTAAAGGTACAGTGCCTCAGAGTTGGAAAGAAGCTCGTGTATGTGCTATTTTTAAGAAAGGTGATCCATTATACGTGGGTAACTATCGTCCTATTTCCCTTCTTAGTAACTTGAACAAAGTACTGGAACGACTCGTGTTTAAGCATGTCTTTAACTACTTACGTGATATTAAGTATATTTCCTCTTTTCAGTCAGGTTTTATTCCAGGGAACTCAACCGTCAACCAGTTAACATTTCTGTATAATGCTTTCTGTAAAGCGTTAGATGATGGAAAAGAAATCAGAGCCGTCTTTTTTATATTAGCAAAGACCTTCGGGTATGGCATGCGGGACTCTTGGTCAAACTCAAAGCGACTGGTATATCAGACCGCCTTTGTACATGGTTCTCTAACTACTTATATAAACGTCGACAATGTGTTGTAATTCCGGGTGCCTAGTCTGATTTTCTACCTGTAAATGCTGGGGTACCACAGGGATCTATACTTGGACCACTCTTATTCTTGATATACATTAATGACATAGTAACAGATATACATTCTAATATTTGCCTTTTTGCTGATGACACAAGTCTTTATTTAATCGTAGAACATGCAGATACTGCTGCAAGTACCTTGAATAGCGATATCAGTAAAATAACAGAATGGGCAAAATATTGGCTTGTTGCTTTTAATCCAACTAAAACCGAATCACTAAAAATTTCTAGAAAATCCATTAAGCCTGTACATCCTCTTTTATCAATGTTAAACAAAGAAATTACCGAGGTTGATATGCATAGGCATCTCGGAATCCACTTATCACGCGATGGATCATGGTATTCTCAAATCGACTATGAGGAGCTAAAGCCTGGGAAAGAATTAACATAATGCGTAAATTAAAATATGTTTTGGATAGAAAATCATTCGAAACAATATACTTAAGTCTTATTAGACCATTGCTGGAATATGCAGATGTCGTATGGGATAATTGCACAAACAATGAGAAGTATGAACTTGAAAAGATCCAATACGAGGCTGCAAGAATCGCCACAGGAGCAACTAAGCTTATATCCATTCGGAATATTGAACAAGAAGTAGGATGGGAATATCTCGAGCGTAGAAGGCGAAAACACAAACTACTTCTCTATTACAAAATGATTCATAAAGAAACACCTGATTTCCTATCCTCACTAGTTCCCCCACTTGTTGGCGACCAGAGTCATTACCCTTTAAGAAACCAAAACAGTGTACAGACTGTGCAATCCAAGACAAAACTGTATTCGGATTCTTTCTTACCCTCAGTTGTTCGTAAATGGAACTCCCTCCCCTTAGAAGTCAGACGCTCTGTTTCAAAGTCATCCTTCAAATCTGCGATTGACCACAATTACACCACCCCTGTTCCCTTATACTTCTATGCTGGTACAAGACAGGGTCAAATACTCCATACCCGGTTGAGAACAAATTGTAGCGCACTAAACCTTCCATTGTTTCAGAAAAACATTGTTACCTCTCCGCTATGCTCTTGTGGTGATATCGAAAGTACTGAACACTTTTGTCTTATATGCCCGCTTTACCACGTCCAGCGTACCCATTTAAAACATACAATTAGCTATTTACGGCCTGTTACAGTGAAACTCCTTCTTTACGGTGATCCATCACTTGATGCACATAGTAACACTATCATATTTCAAGCGGTGCAGAAGTTCATTTTAGAAACTAAAAGATTCGGTTAAGTTCCATTATTTGACTTGTTTTAAGTAGGGTGACCATAGTCATATGCACTCCTTGTCTCACCGGCCCTTGACCTCCATCATGTTGACCACTATTATTTCCATTCTCTTTATTTTCTTTCCAGCTGTTTCTATGATATTGGTCATGAATGATGTTCTACGTCCATTGTGTTCTTCAAACGTACATGTAACAGAAGTACCATCCAATATATAGCATTCCCTTCTGTAAGTCTACCGAGACACTGTTATGTTGTAGACACATTCATGTACCGTTTTCTTATGTTTTTCTCCTAGTTATTTGAGTTGTACTCACCGACATAGTTGTGTCATGATATGTTAAACAATGTCCACCAGTGTAGTTATAATGCGTCAAGGAGAGGGTCCCAATAAGCATGTTGCTTCCGATCCAATCCTTAATAAATATCTGGTGATATGTGGATTTATGTACATTAATGAAATAAAATGTTTAAACTAACAACAGTCCCAACATCATCATTACCACCACCACCACTACCACCACCACCACTTCCGCCACCACCACCAAAACCAACAACAACAACATCAATACCTCCATGTATTTGTCTGAAAAGAGGCTAGAAAGAACATCACATGTTCCACACACTATCTTCCTACATTCATAGCATTATCAGAACTTTATCAGCTGTAAAAATGTATTTTGGTGCAACTGCAAAGTAATTCATAATCCGAGGAATGTTTATATCACATCAAACTCTGGAACCGATCACACGTTCCACTCCTATTCGTTCTACAGTAAAACCTCGCTATAACGGGCACTAAATTACATTAAGTATTTTGTGTTAAAAATACGAGTAATGCAAATTTTAGTTATCTGTAAAAAGCAAATTTGCAAATGCTACTAGCGATCTGGAGTGGTTTTCATCGTTATTGATATTAAAATGCGTTTGAATACATTGACATAAACAATTGCGTGAATACTATTCACAAACAGTTTAGCTCACATGATCATTTAAGATGAATTTTTCACCAGTTCTCTGAATATACTTGATAATGAATAGACACAATTATTTGTATATGACGCTGTAATGTAAACACATACCAGCAAGCACCTGTCGCATTAGGAACCTACAGCAAGCACCTGCCACAGTAAGCAACTACCGCATCAAGAACCTTCAGCAAGCACCTGTCGTAGCAAGCTGCCGCACCTGCCACAGCAAGCACCTACCGCAGCAGGAACCTACAGCAAACACCTACCGCCACAGCAAGCACCTACCGCAGCAGGAACCTACAGCAAACACCTACCGCCACAGCAAGCACCTGCCGCAGCAGGAACCTACACCAAGCACCTGCCGCCACAGTAAGCATCTACCGTAGCAGGAACCTTCAGCAAGCACCTGTCGTAGCAAGCTGCCGCACCTGCCACAGCAAGCACCTACCGCAACAGGAACCTACAGCAAACACCTACCGCCACAGCAAGCACCTGCCGCAGCAGGAACCTACACCAAGCACCTGCCGCCACAGTAAGCATCTCCCGTAGCAGGAACCTTCAGCAAGCACCTGTCGTAGCAAGCTGCCGCACCTGCCACAGCAAGCACCTACCGCAGCAGGAACCTACAGCAAACACCTACCGCCATAGCAAACATCTATCGCAGCAGGAATCTTCAGCAAGCACCTGCCGCAGCAGGCAGCCGCACCTGCCACAACAAGCACCTACCGCAGCAGGAACCTACAGCAAACACCTGCCGTAGCAAGCTGTCGTAGCAAGCTGTCGCAGCAAACACCTACCACAGTAGGAACCTGCAGCAAGCACCTGTCGCAGTATATAGCCACAGCAAGCCCCTATCACAGCAGGCACATGTCGCAACAGGAACCTGCAGCATGCACCTGCCGCAGTATATAACCACAGCAGGCACCTCTGCCGCAGTATATAGCCACAGCAAGCACCTATCACAGCAGGCGCATGTCGCAACAGGAACCTGCAGCATGCACTTGTCGCAACAAGTACATGCCGTAGCAAAGCTGCCGCAGCAACCACCTGTCAAAGCAGGTAGCTGCCGCAGCGGGAACTTACAGCAAGCATCTGAAGTAAATTGAAATTTTCAAAAAACTGCTGACCTACTGAAACGCAAACAAACTAGATCCAGATCCTCATTATCATATCATGATATTATCATCAGCATATCATCATACACTTATTGACACATACCAACACCTTCACATGTAATCAGCGTATACTAGAAGGCAGTAACTTCCAAACTGATGTAGCGTTGAACCGGTAAACCACAAAAAACTGAAGCTAAGCTACAACGTTTATAGTTGACCTCAGCTGACCCCACTAACCTGAGAAATTGGCTTTTAAACCATATGTAAACTGAAACCCCCGATATCAGTTACCTTTATTTTGTGAACATGATAACTACCCATTACATTGTTTGGAGTCAGATTATATACCTTATTTTGTCCTCAAAGAGGATGAATTGTTTATAGAGGATAGTAACACAGCAATTTCTGTACTGTGTAAAAAGATCAAATAAACTAGATTATGTAGATTTAACCATTATCTTGCTATTGAAGTATTTGTGACTATCTTGCAATTAGTTTGGATCTAAATGGGGAATTGCTTAAATCAACTGCTGATCAGGATCCACACAGTTTTGCACTTTGACCCTACTTTGAAAAGAAAATTTGCAGACACGTGTTCTCTTCGACACCATTTAATACTAAACTTTTGTAAAGCCTCAGCAATCTGACCTCGACAAGAGTTAAAATCTATCAATGGTGGTATGCTATATCTGGGACCTTTATTCACAAGACATCGTAGACGTTTATCTTTAACTATCTCAAAATTACCAGTAATCACATGACCAGCCGGAGAATAGCAAAATTTTGAGGTGGAGAAAATCTCAATTATTAGGAATATTATCATTGATATTAAGGTCGGCAGCAATTTTATTATAGTTGAAGTATTTCTGATGGGTTTTTATATTTGTAGCAGATAATAGGTGGTTCTGTATTTTTTAAAGTATTTAGGAATAGTGTCAATTACATTTTGTCTCTGAATATACTTTGGAAGTCAACAAAATCCATACCTTTATTTAAAATAGGATTTTTCAAAAATAATCTTTGGTGTTCAGATAATGTGTCAATGTGTGGTGTGAGAACATGTACAGCAAAGCTTTGTATCAAACTAGCCGTTTCTATGAGAGGATCTGATCTAAAAATTATTTTATCGGCTTCACGGCTCGTCAATTTCTTTTAATGAAGATATTGATAAGGTGGAAAGTCTAGAAAGCATGGCATGTTTACCAGAAGTTAGACGTTAAGTATGTAGATCAAGAATAGTAATCTTCATGCGAGCTCATACGAGATAAGAGTTATAATGAAAACGTTCTAAATTAAAATAGAATCAAATATATATGTGTATGATTTGGCACTTTCCTGAGAGTTCAATATATTGGTATGAAATACATAAACTCTATTAAAAAGAAATCAAAATATACAACTGATTTGGTACCTTTCCTAGGGGACTAGTACATTATCAAACTTGTTAAAATATAAGGTTTTATTCATAAGTAAAAATCAACAACATTCATCACCGGCAAGATATAGCACTTCCCGAGTTTGTCATTAATATAACATCCCTAGATCCATATTATTAATATGACAAACAGTGTAGACCTCAATCAGTCAGCTCCTCCAAGGTGCCTGCTTAAAGCAATGTGAAAGTAAAACAGAACGCTCCTATAGGAGCGTTCAGTTTTACTTCCACCTTGCTTTAAGCCCTTTAACCTGCTTTAACCTGCCCTAAATACCAACTATAGTAAAACCCCACTAATGCGACCACAAAAAAGAGGCACAATTATGGGTGCTAGATGCAGGTGGTAACTTAATGCAGGACAAAAGTAATGCAGAAAGTTCCTAGATGAGCTTTCTGCATTACTTTTGTCCTGCATTAAGCAACCACCTACATTTAGAGACATCCATGTTTAATCATTAAATGGTCGCATTAGAGAGGTTCTTCTGTAATTTACACAATTTAGTGGCCGTTATAGAGAGGTTTTACTCAAAACAGGTTCACATCATTGAAAAGGTTAAAGGTATTATCATCCAGAATAAAAACGATTCTGACCTATAAATGTATCTAAGATAAATGTGAAACAATCTATATTAACAAGAAATCAAAATTATACAAACGAAACACCTTTCCTAAGAAACTGGAACACATGTATCATCCTATTATATTACTTACGAAAAGACAGCTCTAAGTATTTGAATGTTTATGGAACGACTGATTCATTTTACAATAGATGTACTACAACAAACTGTGCAGACCTTAATCAGATGAGTTCTATGAGAAATGTCCGATAAGGAACATCGTTATTTGTAAAGTCTAATACATTAGGAATAGTGGTTGACCTAAAATGGTAGACATAAAAAAATTAATAAATCATTTTAAACAAACTTAAAATGACATGCATAAAACAATTAATCGAACAAACTTGATTTACTTTAAACATATGAAGGGTATAAAACATGTTCATGTTGTTGATATAGTGAGACTAAGGAGTATTAATGATATGAACTTGGTAAATCTATGTAATCATAGCACAGTCAGAGACAGCATTGTCTCTGGTTGTGGTTATCTGGACACAGACCACATATGATTCACAAAACATAAATTGCATTTACTTGCAACTAATGAAAAAAGTCACCTTCCAACAATAATACTCAGCATATATTTTTGGGACTTTATCTACTGCAACAGCTCACTATAGAGAGTCATTACAACTACGGTAGTTGACCTCCAGATCAGACGTCTATTTGTGTATGCATTCAGGCTGCTGTACAATAGAACTTATTCGTAAAGTTGTAAATAAGTATACTACATGTTTCGCATGCGACACGTTAAGTTTTCACCACTACGGAACTGTGCCGACGATGGTCCATTTCAAATTCTTTGGACGTTTTCAGAACACGGTGTCTGTTCAGGAAACTGTCTGTTTGTGTCTGTTCAGGAAACTGTCTGTTTGTCATTCATTTAGCAACGGGTACTAGGTATTGAAAGGGTAACCGAAAACTACTAACATCATTTTCCTCTTTTTTGTTTTGGTTCTGATTACGTCTCGCCTGTTACAGAAGACTGCATCTACATTGTAAATGTTCAAACTGTACGTTTACGCAGTGATGGGGTCTACGCTGTTCAGCTCAAGTGTAATCGAAGGTTTCGTCATGATGTTACCTAGACTAAGGAGTTTGACTGTTATACGACACCAGCTAGAGTATAGAACACGCCGAGTTAACACTTGATTTTTGGATGGTTCATCTTCTTTGAATATAAATAATTCGTAGCACCTTAATTGAATAACCATGTATGTCCAAGCACGTTTTCAGTTTAGTCATAGTCACGATAGTGACGTACAATAAACCTGAGGTCCAATAATTAGGTAATAAGTAAGAGCGTTCTGTTTTACTTTCACCTTGCTTTAAGCAGCCACCTGCCTCTAACACAAAATAATTGATGTAATTTAGTGGCCGTTATAGAGAAGTTTTACTGTAATTTATTGGCCGTTATAGAGAGGTTTTACTGCAATTTAGTGGCCGTTATAGAGAGGTTTTACTGTACGTAAACGGTTTTAGGCGGGAATGATACACAAAGTGATCAACGTGTAGGTACATAGAATTCCGCTTGATAATAAAGCTGTATGCTAATAAATAATAATGATTATAATAATAATGATAATGATAGTAATAATAATCATCAGCAGCAGCTCATTATGTAGGAGAAATTTTAGGAGTTATATTTATTGGGAAATAACATTATTACAATGTGCATGTGCACATATTATCATATAGGTAACCTACGTCAGCTGATCATATAGAAAGGCAATGTGAAGCAACTGGACTTGAGCGAGCAACACGGACACCCTTCGATTTGCCACGGCAAAGACATGGGATTAACGCTCTCTCGCTGTTCGTCTGTCTGTCTGTTTATTTGTATGGCTCACTGTCCGTCTGTCTGTCTTTCTTTCTTTCTTTCTGTCTATCTGTCTGTCTGTCTGACTATCGCGTCTGTCAAAGAAATCTGTGGTTGAAATCTGGAGCCGATAAAACAGCGTTTTTATTCAATGGGCATCCGTCTATGACTTTAAATAAAGATACACATCTTTTTAAATACCTGCCACATGTATTAAACTATTTATGCTTATTCATTAAGCAGCCGCCTGCTACATATATCAAAGATACCTGCATTTATACATTAAATAATCATAGTTCAAGAGCCTTGATAGAACTACTGGAAGTTAGAATGTAAACAAGAAATATAAAAAAGCATAAATGGAGTTTGTTCTGATGGGAATACAAGCAAACTAGCGATAAAATTTTTTTAAAGGACACTGGTCAAGAAATGGGTGAAATTTTATTGAATGCAACTGGAATCTGACTCAACTAGTAACTCAAACAAACAAATATACGATAAAGATAACAAGAAGAAACTTCAAGTTTTATAATTTTATTGAAATGTAACAGAAAATTACAATATTTAAACACCGAAGCAGACGACACATTGAAACGCCGATAGTTCACTACATTTACCCAGCAATATTATGTTCACTTCAATCTCATTCCACTACCCATACAGTAACCCCAGTAACTTTTACTTGATTACAAATGCGTGAAACTCAATACCGTAAAACCTCTCAATAACGGCCAATAAATTACTTCAAATATTTTGTGTTAAAGGCAGGTGGCTGTTTAAATCAAGGTGAAAGTAAAACAGAACGCTCCTATAGGAGCGTTCTGTTTTACTTTCACATTGCTTTAAACAGACACCTGTCCTAAATACCAACTAATCAACACAACTCAGTGGTCGTTATAGAGAGGTGTTACTGTACTCTCATGTATGTTTTATTTTGCTTCGCTGTCGTTCTTGTTGCATGTACATGTATAGTATATATCGACAACTTCGTACTCTGAACATCTTGTTATACTACCAGCTTTATAAATAAACTCTTTTGTAGTTGTTAGTATCCTCTAACCTATTTTAACCCTTCGCTTGCTATTCACGTCAATATACCTACCTGTGAATAGTGAAGACCCAGATGAGACAGCTCCTGCAGGAGCTATCTCATCAGGGTCTGCACTATTTACAAGTTGAATGTGCAACCAGTGCACTCCACATCAGTGATTGCACAGCGAAATACTTGTACACAGTGAAGATATATGTAATTATACAACAGGGCATGGTTAAAGAAGGAGAAATGTATTTTAAAATTCAGCAAGCGAAGGGTTAAGTATTTGCCTGCTGAGCACTACTTTTTCAAAATTCAAGCCATGATCAATTTGTCTACAAAAAAATGCAATCAGGATGTCAAACAGTTTGATCCTGATCAGACGCCGAGTTACTCGGCATCTCATCTAGATCCAAATTGTTCACGAAGGTATTTACCCATCCACCTATAGCTGGCTAAAGGTTAAAGAATGTGCTATCCTGGATAAATTTATAATAAAAAGATAATAATACTTGATAGCATGCAACAATTTACAGCGAACAACCTAATGATGATGAGTACGTACATGGTACGTTTTGTTAGATGTCGAGAATCGCTTGAGCAGTTGGTTTGACGCTATTGGTTTTATTTTTCATGTGATTTATTTCTAGTTTGGACTTAAATCATCAAGCTACTATTTAATCTTCAGCCTGCTGTAGGCGGATGAGTGAATATCTATGCAAACAGTTTGGATCCAGATGAAACAGTAACATCAGGATCCAAACTGTTGTCCTCTGATTATTTTTTGGTAGACAAATTGAATACAGCTTGAATTTTGAAAATGTAGTTGATGAAAACTGTTGTAAAAGTAATTTTCTCAGCAGGCTAAAGGTCAATAGGGTGAGAAACAATTGAAACAAACGACGATTATATTAGCTTCACAGGAAAAATATGAAGACATGAAGAAGCAGATAGTTTCGATGTCGAGTTGCCATAATGGGGGTCACTGTGGTACCTCATTTTTCTAAGATCATCCCTTCTCACCTGGGAAATTTGTGATATCATTCTTCTCAGCTGGGAAGAATATGACTGCTTTATTTTCACAAGCCAATAGTAGACATTGCTTGGGATTGGAATGCTATCAACGTTGGTTTTCATGTGACATAAAATCACTCTTCTCAGGTCGAGTGTAAAATCAAAACGTGATTTATTCTAAGGAAGTTATTTTGAGCTCTGGGATTTTTTTTAATCCGAACAAATTCGTCGTCATCATTATAACCATCTATCATCACAGCAGCGGCTGTAAACGAGATTCAACCCATGCAAAAGTGTGAATGGGGATAAACTTCGCAGTATCAACATTTCAGTCATATTGCGAGGTCCAGCTACTTACAAGTGGGGGAATGTCCTCAATGCATTTATGTATCCGATGTCTATGGCCGATTGCCTGTCCAGTTAAAATGGAACCACCGACCTTACGTAAGCCAGCAAGGATAGCTTCCCTTCATGACGATAGTATGTCCCAACCAGGACGCGAACTCAAGCGGAGAGGAGACGGGCTGGACAATGGTTACACAAAGCACCATTATGACGGCGCTTCACCGTTGCATGCGTTACAGAAAATTTCCGGTACGTTTTTAAGCTATCAACACGTTTCAAAAGGTGTCTGAAATGTTTTTCAACATTTGTTACTAGGACAGTTAAGAAACGATATGTTGATTATCTTTCATTGACCAGATAGACAAATCATGCGGTTCCTCTCGGTTAGTGATATCCGAGGTCATGAAGGTTCGCGGTTCCCATGGACATTTTCCATTTTGAAGCCCTGAATAGTTTGAACGTACGCCATCTTCTACTTCAGTCGGCTTCTCCACAGCGGCAAATAAGCTCAGAATAGAAATGGCTTTCAGTCAACCTATTAAGCTAACAGTTGACCCAATAGTGATGTACAGTGGCAACTAAGATCAGGATAGGAATGGCTTTCAGCCACCCTATTAGGCTAACAGTTGACCCAATAGTCAAATAAATGGAATGGTTTTCAGTCAGCCCGTTTATCCTAATTTATGATATTGATGAGCATGGCTGTCAGTCAACTTGTCTGTACCAAGTTTGATAATACAGATTATTCTAATTTATGATATTGATGAGCATAGTTTTCAGTCAATTTGTCTGTATCAAGTTTGTTAATACAGTTTATACGGTTCGTCCCGGTTAGTGATTTCATATCAGTTGTATATCTTTTTGCATATCTTTCATTGACCGGATAATCATGTGGTTCCTTCCGGCTAGTGATTTCGTATATATTGTTTATCTATTGTATATCTTTCATTACCTAGATGGATAATCACACGACTCGTTCCGGTTAGTGATTTCATCCATGTGAAGCCATTTTGACGCACATATCTGGGGAGAAAAGAGTGCTATATAAATGTGGTATAACAATAATAACATCGAAAAGAAATGCATTTGAAAAAATAAGAATATAATCGTAGGCCACTCTTTTGTTTATAACACCTGGAAGACAAATGTGATTCCTTGTCTATCACAATAGAGTTTGGTTTGTGTGTCACGCTTCAGTTGGCGCCACTTTCCTTCGTTCTCCAGTCTGGCCATGGTCGGTTCTAGATCCTTGTTTGCCTCAGTCTGCTCGACTACTGTGACACGGGTAGACAGTACAATGTAGCCCCCTGAAAATGACTGCCAAAAGTAAATATTTGAAACTCCTCAATGACGGTCCCGTAATGCATGTCTAATTCTGGATTGTCAGACAAGTTGTAGCTTAAAACAGAAATGAAATATGCAGAAATTTCCCGTAAGACATTATTTTCTTCCTGTATTAATTAACACATTATCTCCTAGTGACGCATGTTTGCGCATCTGTAGAAGTCTTAATACAGAAATAAAATGTGCAGACATTTCCCGTAAGACATTATTTTCTTCCTGTATTAATTAACACATTATCTCCTAGTGACGCATTTTTTGCGCATCTATAGAAGTCACTTTATGAAAACACTGTGATAAATAGAGCATTTGCTCCTATAGGAGCAAATGCTCTATTCATTGATCACAATGATTTCAAACTACAACATTCTAAAAGTTTCCTTTTCTCTAATTAATGCTCCTTTTCCGTAGGTTTATTCAAAGAAGCTGTATCTAAAAATAGCCTATGGGGTAATGGGTTAAGCATCCATCTAATTTATATTCACCAGTGTTTGTTCACTAAACCTTTACTCTATAAACACGCCTTTCTAAGTCTTTGCAAACAGAGTAGACCTAGATCAGATAGCTCCTATAGGAGCAGTCTGATCAGTGTCTACTCTGTCTGCTTATAAATGATATAATACAGATATGATTATACAGTTTCTGCCATGAACAAAACACCCTGTGTCCATGTGTTACAATAGCAAACTAATCTTAATAATATTCGTGACGTCATTATTTCTAACATGAATATTCGTGGACACAAATTTTAAGGTAACCGCCATAGAGAAGTGCCATTGTACTTGTATTTCAAGATGATTTTTCAAAATATTTTTATTTTATAATTTTTAGTATCGAACTTGTGATCCAACCCCTTTTCATAAAATCTTATATGAAATGTTTAAACTAGATGCACTTCTTACTATGATCAGAGGATGTTTTCTTCGACAGAGACACACAACTGACGAGAGTAATTATTTCAAGGAGGCGGTGAAGAATTGTGAAAAATGTTCCTTTCATTTTGAAGAAAGTCATATTTTGGACTCAGTAAGACTTTATTAAACAAGATATCTCATTTGATAATATAAATATTCAATGGGACCTTCAAATATAAAATAACCTGACTATAAAAGGGAAGAAATTCAGAAAGCTTCTGGAGGAGTTTTCAACATAACCATCATTCTGCATTAAGCTACCGCGTGCCTTTAAACCTAGAATTTGACTTCTTTTAAAGTCCGTTCAAAACAGCTTTTGCTGTATAAGAGTATATTAATATTAACATTATTACAAAATCCAATAAAGAGTTCCAGATAAGATGCATAAATTAAAATATTTTCAGGAATAACTTCTTTATTTCTCCACCTAACCCTATGTTGTGACCACTCTTTAGTATTATCTCTTCGAGAAATGGCGAATTTAGTATTTGAGTACCTATAGCTCTGCCGAGAAATGAGACATTATTTTGGTTATCGTTTTGAGAGATATTTTGGGTTGTCGCTTAACTCATTCCCTCCTAGACTATTTTAGACTCTACCCCTTTGAATCAATCTACTGACAAGGAGCATCATTTATCACAATGGTTTCAAAAATGAGGTTTTTTTTTACAGAGGCGCAAAAAGCGTTAAGTAGGAAATAATGGGTTAATAAACGTGTTACTGTATAAGAGTGTAATGCCCAGTATTAGACATCGTTTTAATGATTATTTTTAAAATTGGTGGTTGCATACTGTACCTGGTTTAACAAGACGTATCATTTCGTGCAGGGCTACCGACGGGACATGTCCACCTTCACCAAATATACCAGAACCCGTCACACAATCGTAAGAGTCTGGAAAAAAGTGACTGGAAGGTTTATATGCCAATGTCTGTCAAAAAGTCATATTCGCTTGCTACACTTCATGAACCCTTTTTAATCCGTTACCTGACGAAAACAACTTCTGACGGCTTTGCAAACAGAGTAAACCAAGATCAAACAGTTCTTGTAGAAGTTGTCTGATTAGGGTCTGCTCTGCTTGCTAATGGAATATCATAAATCTGATTCAACAAGTTCAGCTTTTACTAAACATAGTCATATACATTTATGAAATTTCAGTTAAAGGTTGTGGAACTATATATATATATATATTGCGTTCATTCACCATTATAAGAAAATCAGCTAATAAATATTCATGATGTAATTATTTCTTACATGATATCTACAAGAGTTAACCAATATCATACTAATTGCTACATGAGTCGCATTGTATTTTGATAATTTCTAAGTTAGAATGACATAATAACAAATACAGTAAAATCTCGGTCATTCGAACACTAAAATACATGTTATTATCGACCTTTAACCCATTCCCTCATATTGACGACTTTTGGCGACTCTGTAAAAGTCACTTTGTGAAATCATTGCGATAAATAGAGCATTTGCTCCTATAGGAGCAAATGCTCTATTTATCACAATGGTTTCAAACTACTAAGTTAAAAAAAATCCCTTTTTCTAGTTAATGATCCTTTTCGGTAAATTTATTTATAGAGGTTGTATCTAAAAATAGCCTATGAGGTAATGGGTTAAGACAAGTAGCAGCTTAATGCATGGTGAAAGTCACACAAAAGCTTTCTGCATGACTTTCATCATGCATTAAGCAGCCACCTGCCTAAAAGGGTCTAAATTATTCTATAAAGAAAATTCGAATAATTGAGATTTTACTGTTGTATAGACTCTGATCAAACTGCTACTTCTGGGACAGTTTGATTGGAGTCGGCACTAATTGTCTAAGTTTGTCTATCCAAATACGTAGGTTAATCAGGGTATAACATGTATAAAGAAAATAATACGCAATATGAATTTAAAGTGTGAACTATAGAATAAAGTCATAACAGACAGCATTCGGTCGTACATTATTTCTTTTGGAAGGTAGAAATCAGGGCTATTACAAATGAGATAATGGAACATTCATGTAGACTGCATGTAGTTTAGCAGGAAAGAAAATGACAGACCAGTACGAAAATAAATAATATATTTATTATAACAGAGCTACCGATAAAGGTGCGTACAAAAACTAAACACGACATTCCACCAAAACCTATGTTGTGACCACTCATTAGAATCGTTTCTTCGAGACGATTCTAAAAAGTGGTCATAACATAGGCTTTTTTGAGAAATAAAGAAGTTATTATTGAAAATGTTCTAATTTACCCATCTTAGCTGGACTTCTGTTGATAAGTATTTAGAAATCTTGTATATGGCAGAATCGATTTATTCAGGGTGAATGGATATCCAAATATCTAGAGTAACTACATCACAACACAAATGCATTATTTATTCCTTTTACCTATGTTGCCTGTGGTCAATATTATTATTAGTATTAGTATTGGTTTCAATGCTGTAGGAGAGTATTTAAAAGATCTGATTAAACCACTTTTAACATTTCTCCCCGAACCCCGTCTTGCTGCAACTTAATAGAAGTTCCACTATGTGGCAATTCTAATGAGCTGCGGCAATAATAGGGTTTGTTTCAGAAATAAGAGACTGTGACAGCTTGTGACAATACATTATCTACAACCCCGAGACTATTGTTATTTTAGCGACATTTCACATACGGATTGCATTTTAACTTACTATCAGGAATATCCAGTCGTTTGTCATTTATGTATTCTATGAAGTAATTCTCGTACAGCTGGTCCCGCTTTGCGACATTCAGCATCTCTTCGGACGGCTCTAAGGCATCAATATGCAGGAAACCAGCTTTCTTCATCTAGGCATTGTTGATAGAAACAGACTCATTAGAAATATTCTAGTAAGCCCGCGTAAGTTTATACAGTAAAACCCCTATAAACGGAATTCTGGTAGAGAAGAACAGAGATATTTAAGGCAGGTAGCTGTTTAATGCAGGGTGAACGCCATGCAGAAAGCTCCCCTATGAGCTTTTAGCTTGACCTTCACCTTGAATTAAGCTGCAACCTGTTTCCAAGACAGATATTTATGTTAAATTTAACGTCCGGTTTAGAGGGGCTTTACTGTATACATATCTAAGTCAATATATCTCTACTAGAATTCCGGTTAAGAGAGGTTTTACTGTATTTACATCATAAAACATCATATAATATCGAATACATGTATTTGCTATGGAATTATTTCTTGCATTAATATTCCTCGAATTAACCCTGCTTGATATTCATGTACGGAATCATAACATCATGAATATTTATTAGCTGAAATTTTATTATGGCATATGTACACATGGTGTTTTGGCTCAGGCAGACCCTGTAGAATCAGGTGTATAGTATAACATAAGCAAACAGAAACAGAACAGACCCTCATCACAGGAGCCATCTCATCTGAGTCTACTCTGTTTGCAAATGTGTGAAAAGGCTTATATGAAGGAAAGGGTTAATGGTGACACTTATTAACATTAGCACTGTTTTTTATTCGACTTCACGAACTGTGCAGATCATCACCAGAGGTCGTCTTTCTCAGAGGTAACAACTGCGATGTGTTAACCCTTTCCTCCATAAATACGCCTTTCCACGACTCACTTTATGAAAACATTGTGATAAATAGAGCATTTGCTCCTATAGGAGCAAATGCTCTATTCATCACAATAGTTTCAACTACAAAATTCTAAATTTTTACTTTTCTCTAGTAAATGCTCCTTTTGTGTATATTCATTCAAAGAAGTTGGGTTTAAAATACTTTGTGGAGGAAAGGGTTAAACACTGTCTGGAGTCGTAAGAGATAAACAGTATGCAGCCGAGTGTCACGCATATTTATACCTCACGTGCAGCTAGTCCCGTTCCTGCACCGACATCTAGGATCTTCACAGTTCGCCGCTCTTCTTGCGTAAAACATTGTTGTAAACATTCCGTTACAAGAATGTGGGCTTTATAATTCACGGCCAATAGGTCCTGTAATAGAACATTTCCATGTACAGTAAAAAGCATTAAACGTCTTATTTGGGGTGTTTGAGCCGGTGTTAACGTAGTTTATGCAGGTAGAAAGTACAGTAAAACCCCTCTAATGCGACCACTTAACGAATAAACATACCTGTCTTTATAAGCAGGTGGTTGCTTAATGCAGGACGAAAGTTATATAATATAATATTTAATAATTAGTCTATTACATCGAAACACCTAAGTACGTTAACATATTGTTATTACAACAAAAAAATTACAACAAAAATGTTTGTAATGAAATTATATAATAAATTCATCGTTTTATAATATTATACAAATGAATGTTTGGCTCTTAATTTTTGCCCATACATTCATGCATGTGAACTCGCAGTTTAACCAATATGAGACATATGCTAGTTTCTCGCCAGACACCCCCCCCCCCCCCCCACACACACACACACACACACACACACACACACACACACACACACACACACGCGCGCGCGCGCGCGCGCGCGCGCTTCTAGCCGTCTGATCAGATTCTGTTCTGTTCTGTTTGCTTATGGTACAACATATCTGATTATACAGTTTCTGTCTGAGTAAATATGGCCTGTATTCATATGCCAATATAAAACTTATCTAATTAATATTAATGATGTCATTATTTCTTACATGTATAAATAAAAATGTAAAGGGTAAAATATCAATACTTATTAGATAAATTGTGTAGTACTTAATGGAAAAGTAGTAAAGTCAAGCAGGCAAAGCCACATACAAGACGCAACCACCACCAAAACCCGTATCTGATTCTGATCTTGGGCAAAACTTTGCCTTAACCCTTTCCCTGTTCTGTATTCATGTAAGAAATAATGACAACACTTTTCATAATACATGTATATACTTTTTAAGGGAACTTTTTGCTTTGACAAAAACTGTTAAATCAGATCTATATAATGTCAAAAGCAAACAGACCAGACCCAGATCAGACGGCTCCTATAGGAGCCGTCTGATCTGGGTCTTCTCTGTTTGCAAATGCGTGAAAACGCGTGTATATGAGGGAAAGGGTTACTCTTTTTTGGTCCATATTTTGAGAAACTATCGACCGAGCGTCAAACAACTTGGATCCTTATGAGACGCCGAGTTACTCGGCGTCTCATTTGTATCCAAGCCGTTTTCAAGTGTGAACAAGGGTCAAAGGTTATAAAACTTCTAAGTCTGAGGTCATTCTCAAAAAGTCTGAGTCCATTCTGAAAAGTTCTTTAGAATAGCTCATATAAGTGATCATATAAAAATGTATTACCCATAACTACTTTGGAATAAATAATTACATGCAGCAGAACCTGTCCTAAACGGTCATTCATTTATTGAACATATGCTTCTTAAAATGCAGCTGGCTGTTTGATGCAGGGCAAAAGTAATGTAGAAAGCCATTAAGCTACCATCGGTCTTACTGACCTATAATTAGACCTCTTTTTGAGACAGTTTAAGACAGGTTTTACTGCAAACTATAAATAAGCTTGGTATAGATTGCATATCTGTCGATAATAACTTGGTAAGCAGCTAAAGGTTGAAGACATCACACCTACTTGATCATAATTATCTGCCCATCTCTTATAGGCCTGTTGAGATTTGTGAAGCGAGATTCCATCTGTTGATACGCCACTCATTAGCTCTTTCACTCGGGTATCTGTGGGATTTTCCATGACAGGGATACTATCAAAGGTAATAAATAAAACAGAAAGGTTGACATTGTGTTTGCTGACATTCAAACCATAAGGTTCTATCGATACACATATTACAGTAAAACCCCTCTAAATTGGACGTTTGATTTAGTACAAATATCGGCCATGGAGACAGGTGGCAGTTTAATGCAGGGTGGCAGTCATGCAGAAAGCTCATCTATGAGCTTTCTTCACTTCATGACATTAACCCTGCATTAAGCAGCCACCTGCCTAAAAGTATCTTAAATCTTCTCCACTATAATTCCGGTTTCAATTGATTCTACTGTATTATCTCTTTCATCTGGATGTCTGTGGAATTTTCCATGACAAGGAGTAACCGAAGACAAAAACTGATACAAAGAGATTGACATTTGCTGGGTGATATTTCATCTATCGATACACAGCCTATGATCTCTTTCAGGCGAATATACTGGCACTTCTCCGTGATCTGAAAACTAACAACAGTGAAAGAAAGAAACCATACATACGTTAAACCCCTCTAGTGCGATCTACAAAAAGAGGTCTAATTCTGGATCTGAAAGGCGAGTGCTAACTTAATGCATGACGAAAATTATGCAAAACAACGAGGTTCAATCGAATCGTACGAACGTATCGTCGGGATGGCATTGCGTTCTTGAATACGTCATGGAAGTTGTGAAAAACACGTTCTTTACAACATGATTGTCTCCGTGAATGTATCATCGGGCTTTAAAATAATGTAAAACTATCATTTGGTTATGAAGCATAATTGGATATCTTACCTTTTGATTTAAGAACTTACATTACTAAAATCAGAGTATCGGCTCACACATTACACATACAAACTGGTAGATATTCAAGAAATAAATTACCAAGAAATGAAAGGCTTATTTTATGTCCCTTTAAGAGTCACTAGAAAGAAAACATGTATTAATTGAACAAAACTACATGAGCTCGAACGGACACACGAACAATGAAGCTATTAAATAGCACCCAATACGTGTAGGATAACTATTCACAAGTATGCATATAAGTATGTGTACTGGCTGTCCGAGCATATTCTCGCAAATAAACCATCATCGCCAGACCCTCGGTTCATTAAATTGTCGGTGGTTGGCGGAGGGACGCAGACTGGACTAGTTTACTCCAATCAGCTCTTTCTGGAGCACTATCAAACAGATCAGCATGTCCATTGCAGTCAAATCCATCCGATCTCATATCTCTTTAAGAGTGAGTTACTTGTAGACTTGTCTTACATAGGCTGATAAGTCGGGTAAAGGGAACATGACGACGCCAACAATCATGTCCACTAATTCATGAACTCCGTGAATATTCATGTAATAAATTACGACAGCATGGGTATAAATAAAACGTTTTTTTATTATGGAACATGAACGCAAGAATTTTCGGCCATGGCAGAAACTGCAGAATCATATCTATATTAGTTGATACATAAACAGAGCTTGTCCTGACCAGGCGGCTCCTACAAGAGCCATCTAATCTGGGTTTACTCTGTTTGCAAAGGTGTAGAGATTCGTTTTTATGGAGTAAAGGGTTAACAATCTGAATGTTGAAAAACAAATCGAGGGCTTGGTGCAAAACTATTCTAACTCCTTCACTTTGTGAAGGAGTTAGAATAGTTTTGCACCAAGCCCTCGAAATGTAGTAGCATTGCAAACAGTATAGTTCATATACAGAGGAGTTCCAGCGATCTTGGTCAACACAGTGTGTCTATGCCATATGCAATGGGTAGTGCAGGTATAACAATAAAACCGCATATTTACCTTGTGATTTTATAGCCGTTCGTAAGTGTAAGGTAGGCTTCAAACAGCACTCCGAATGTTGTCTGCCTTCCTCCTTTGCTGATATCTAGATAGTGAATATTTCACGAACCAATGACGGAAAAATCAAGAATGTTACACATGAGAGAACGTAAAACGCCTTAGTGCCCCAGTGCCATACGAGGTAACAATGGTGACAGTAACGCCGGGTCCATCTTAGTGCCTCAATGTCATACGAGGACACAAGGTTGACAGTTATTCCAGGTCAGTCCCGTTGCCTCAATGCCATACGAGGACACAAGGGTGACAGTAACGCCAGGTCAATCCTATTGCCCTAATGGCATACGAGGACACAGGGGTGACAGTAGCAGTACCTCTTATCCAGTTATTTGTGACAAGACCCGCATTTGCAAACAGCTTGGATCCAGATGAGACATTTCAACAGGTCTTAGAATATACATCTATCTATTCTATCTATGTGACACTCGGTCAATAGATTTAAAACAAATCTTAGACGATTCGAAGCAAGACAAAAATTGCACCAGATCAGAATATGAGCAGTTGTCATTTTTTGTTCACAGCAGGGCAGGGGAAATAGTGCTGGGTACCGGCATACTCTCCAGATCGATCATCGACTGAAATTAACGATTAGTGTTGTGATTTTATCGAAATATGTTTCGTGAAATTACAATTGTAGAAACTGATAACAGTATAAACGAAACACTAGAAATCAACAAATGGTCTTAATATATTTGCTCTACGACCGCAATCACTTTCTAAAAGTAAATATTGATAATCCATTATATTTCATTCATTTACTTCTTTGCAAAAGAACCCAACATATCCTAAAAGTGGCGGTGGTCTAGTAGTAACGCGTTTGACTATCAGTCCGGAGGTCCGGGTTTCAAATCCCGGTCTCACCCGAAAATTTCAGAGATGCATTTCCGAGTCTCCCACCCGCACATCCTCTCCACCCAGGGGTTGAAATGTGTACCTGTGAGGGTCACTCGCCGGTACTGCGGCTGCATGATTGCGCCATATGTTAGCAGTGCTCAATCTTGTAGGCCAATGACTCAATGACCAGGGGAGTAAATGAGCCAATGACTCCGGCTGAGCGGTCATTCGGACTGAAAGCAGACTATAACTAGGTACTTTTTAAAAAAAATAGCCTTATAATAATCGAACTAGACTTGACTAGACTCTGATAATGTTTATTGATTAAAGGTAATGTATAATTTATCGACGAGGACGCCATGTTCGTCTATGATCATGTTAGCGCTCCCTTGCCGTGATCGCGGTGTACCGCAATTAATAGGGATGTAACTAATTTTAACCCTTTACTTCAGGTATAAGCGTTTGCAAGCCCAGTAGTACCAGATCAGATTGCTTCTGCAGGAGCCGTCTGATCATAGTCTGCTCTGTTTGCTCATGAAATAAAAAATATATATAAATATGATTTTATTCATTTCTGCCAAGGTAAAAATCCGCTTGTTCATTAAGCCATAGATGAATTTCAGTTAATCAATATTCGTACAGTCATTATTTCTTTCACGGATATTCATCAGGTAAATGATATCCCCGCGATCCCATATATGGGACGTAGGCAAACAGGGTAGACTCTGATCAGACGCCGCGTAATGCGGCGTCTGACCAGAGTCTACACTGTTTGCTGATAGGAATTTCAATATAAAACAAAACGAAATTGAAAATTTAGGCCAGGTACCCCCTAGATAAAAAATGGACTAATCCAATATATAAACATGGAATAATCCACTTGGCGCAAATGGATTATTAGTTTTGAAAATTGAATACTGCTTAAGCCGGTGCTAGGGGTTGTGAGTAGTGTTGCACTTTTAATTACTACTCATGAACAGACTCAAATAAAACGAGTCTGGAATTTTCTCTTTTTGCATTTCTACTTTTGCTTTCGAGGGATCACCCATTTTCAGAATATTAATACTTTTTGCCAATATAGTTGTTTATTGAAACAAAACTAATGGGAGAAAATGAAAATGGCAGCATGCGACAACATTTTCAGACGATTAAAGTTGACAGCGAAATATTCATGAGTTAACCATTTACTCTAAAGATACGCATTTCAATGCAGATCAAAAGGCTCACAACCAACCTCTAAATCATAAGGAAATGTAGGAATCCTGTAGGAGCCTTCTGATCAGGGTCTGCTCCATTTGCTTGTCTATTAATCTAGTTTCTGCTATAATAAACTAATCTCTGGTTCACAATGCAATTGTAATAATTTAGCTAATTGATGATATTCAGTGAACCATTTGTTTCGCATCAAATATTCACGGGACAGGGGGTTAACCCTTTACTCCATAATAAGCCTTTGTAAACAGAACATACTCGGATCAGACGGCTCCTGTAGGATCAGGTTCTGCTCTGTTTGCTTATGACATAATAAAAATCTGATTTTATAGTATCTGTCTTGGCAACAATGTGTCATATGTCATTATAAGAGTTCAGCTAATTGATATACATTCTGTTATTATTTCAATCATGAATATTCATTGAGTAAAGGGTTACACCACTAGTCTGTCTTTTGCGTAAAATGCATTACTAATCTACAATCTGTCATCAGTAAATGTGACATAAAATATACATTGAGCCCCGATTTAGCAACACAGACTACATTCAAATGGTCTGTAAACAATGTAGCACTTAGTCGGAATGATCAGCTGATCTATGAATACACTGCTTTCAAACCCTGGCTGATGAAGGTTTATATAGAAGGACCTGAAACATGGGATAATAGCCGGTTATCTATAAAAAAAAAAGCAACACACTTAGCTTAATAACAGTTCATACTCAAAAACTAAAACCGTCATTTCTCCACCAAACCCTATGTTGTGACTACTCTGTAGAATCATTTTGAAGAGACGATTCTAAATAGAGGTCATAACATAAGGTTTGTTAGAGATATAAGGGAGTCATTCTTTAACCCTTTCGCTGCCAGCTTTTGTCGTCTGCAAACTTTGTCGTCTGCTATAATTTTCAATTTTCATTTTTTTTTCTCTTTTTTTTTCGTTTCATAAAATAGTAACAGTAACAACCAGTTTGGATCCTGATGAGACGCGGAGTTACTGGGCGTCTCATCTGGATCTAAACTGTTAGCATAGGTATTGACAGATGCGACATTGGCAGCGAAAGGGTTAAAATGTTTTAATTTAGCAATCTTATCTGGGTCTCTGTATAAAGAGATAACAAGACTGTCGAACTGTTTGGGTCCTGATGGAAGTCACTTAGTTTCTCACCAATATTCATTTGTATTACAAAGATAGTCACGGATTCGCACAGAGAATGCTGAAGATTAAATCAAAGTACTTGAAAAAAATAACGATTTTTTTAATGCTGCTGATAAGATTTATTACAATGGGTCTTTGATCTCCGGGTGTGACTGAAGGCGAGGAATTCTTTAAAAGGTCTGACATTGACCTCTGGGTCACCACAATACAGTCGACGATCTAAGTGAGCGCTTAATGAATACACGGTGGCGTCTCTGGAAAAAAGTGGTTGCTTAATGCCTGACGAAACTATTGCAAAAACCTCCTCTAGGAGCTTTCTACCTAACTGTGTCCTATATAAAGCTACGATTTGGCTTTAAGACCATTAATTAGGCCTCTCTCATGAAGGCTTTAATTGGCTTTAACCCTTTCACCGCTAATGTCGCATAAATGCACCACGACAAATAGTGCAGTCCAGATCAAACGCCACCTTTTCAAGGCGGCGTCTGATCAGGGACTTCACTTTTTATCCCTATCTCTATTCTTATATCTGTCCTTCATTCCTTTGAAATTTGCATTTATGTATCCCATTTCCTTAGTGTATCCTATTTCCTTATTGTACCGAATGCTTTAACAAACATTGGATTACAGGCGACAATTAGAAATTTGGCGCCTATAGGGTTTAAGAAGTTATATTGTAGGACTAGTTCGCGCAACATGTACTGCAAGAACATTCTGTGATAATATCAACAATGAACAATTTATAAAGTTATAGTTGAGATACCATGCGTTTCAGCGGTTATCTGCTGATTGAAACTCATTATATATTAACAAAAATACGACAGATACAGAACACACAAGATGTGTTTGTGAAACAGTATGCTCCAATAGCCTAATAGTTTCATATTTGACTTTGAATTTTGATCTTTACCTTGAACTGAGATTGGCATTGACATGACGCTACTTAAGAATTGCGGCTTTACGAGATGAATACTTATATACGTAAGGTATGGAGTCTCTATGTGTACAAGTTCGAATGTTTTAGCCAGTAAAATACAGACAATCAGACCATCAAGTAAACAGACAAGCCAAATCCAACGTGTCTCTAGATCAATACCTTGGAAGTATGAATATCGTTTTGTATGCATATGGATTGTTTAGCCATTCTCCCGCTATTTGCATTGGCAAACAGTTTGTACCCAGACGAACAACCCGGTAAACTCGCGTTGTCGCACGGAGTGCGGATTTCGTTTGTCGTATAGCATTGTCGCGATGTCGATCCCCAGGAGCGATACATGACAAATCGATGGCACAAATATATTTTCTGATATACAGTTGACAAGGAGAATCAACTCTTGTCTCTCTGTAAAAAATAATGGCACTAAATTGTTATCCTGATGAGATTCCGAGTTACTCAGCGTCTAATCTGGGTCGTGAATAGTGGGATAATACATGTAGTTAAATGATAGAGAAATGGACAAGGCGTAACATACAGTAGAGCATGTCCTAAGGGGCCATTCATTTATTAAACCTATCAATATTTAAAATGGTTGCTTAATGCAGGGCAAAAGTAGTGCAGAAAACTCCTATAGGGATACAGGGAGCTTTCTGCATTACTTTTGACCCTGCATTAAGCTATGCTACCACCTGACTTAGAGACACATAATTTTACCTCGTTTTGATGGCCACCTAAGACGGGTTCTATTGTATATAGAATCGAGATAAATAGACAAATAAGGCAGCATAGGGGTTATCATACATTGGTGGCGGTCAGCATTTTTAAAAATAATGTCTAGACAGAGCAATAAATAGAGGTGCGTACTGGAATACCAAAATAGTCATTTATCAACCAAACCTTATGTTGTGGCCCAGTCTTTAGTATCGCCTCGAAGAGACGATTCTAAAGAATGCCCACAACATACGGTTAGGTGGAGAAATAAAGGAGTTATTCTTGAAAAATATTTTAATTTTACGCATCTTGTCTGGACGATTCTCTAGACCTCATTTTAACAGTACACTACAGTAAAACCTCGATTATCGAATTTTCGGTATAGAAGAATTTAGACCCTTTTAGGCAGGTGGCTGCTTAATGCATGGTGAATGTCATGCAGAAAGCTCCTAGAGGAGCTTTCTGCATGACTTTCACCATGCATTAAGCTGCCACCTGTCTTTAAGATCGATAATAATACGTATTTTAGTGTTCGGATAATCGAGGTTTTACTGTATTTGCAAACCTCGAATGCTCTATGTGGTTCATTTACCCCGCTCTTAAATATTTCTACTTTAACCCATTCCCTCATATTGACGCCCTTTGACGCCTCTGCAAAAGTCCCCTGTTGAAACCGTTGTGATAAATAGAGCATTTGCTCATATAAGAGCAAATGCTCTATTTATCACAATTGTTAATAAGATTGCGAAAACTCTGGAGATATCAGATACAGGACACATATCTTGGAAAGAAGAGTTTGTGACAAAAACTACGCCTTATCTACTGGAACAGCTAGTTAAGGTAACAAACTCAAGCATAGACAATGGATCCAGTAAAGTAGATCTAGATCTAAACCTGCTTAATCACGAACATTTGGAACAACCAGCACCCCAAGAGCAGTCAGACTCTAGTGGTGTATATTATGAATGTAAAGACAATGAAGAAATTATTAGTGCACTAAAAACACTTACTAAAACAACAGATGAACTTAGAAAAGACTTAGACAACATAACATCACGTACAGGTGATTCATCAAATATAGACATGGCGGCATCAGACTCTGGGTCAGTAGTCCAGTCTCATAAGAACTCTGATCTTCCCAGAACCACAGACAAAAATGTAAGCAAAAATCATCCAACGGTTTTTAATCAGCCAGCATCTCAAGTTCTTCCGAGGAAAATACCCACGGTTACAAAGAATATTTTATTGATGGGAAGTTCGATTTTAAGCAGGTTTAACCCAAAGGGGCTGAATAATAATGTACATAAGCATGCAGTACCAGGTGCAACTATAAAATCTCTTACTGTGGATGCCCAATTATTCAATATGAAATTTTTTGACAGTGTTGTAGTTTATGTAGGAGGGAATGATCTAGCAAACAACAGAGATATCGAACTTATCGAGGAAGAGTACGACCAGTTTGTTTCTAAACTGAAAGCTTCCAATCCAAATATTAAAGTGTACCTCTCAAAAATTGCACCGAGAGGAGACATTGATGTATCAACAGTTAATATTGTGATTGATAGACTTTCCTGCCATCATGGTATTAAGGTGATAGACATATTCAGTGCCTTTCATGACAACAGTGGATCAGTGTGTGAGAGATATTTTACCCGCATTGACTCAATCCATCCTTCACAGTCAGGAATAAAACGTATACTTGGAACAATAGACAGGGCCATAAACATTGTACACAACTTTGACAATGTTGTCTTCATGACAAACAGAAGACAGTTTTCGAAAGAGAGACATGTCAGTTCAGGAAAACCCAATCAATGTACTAAATGTGGAGAAATAAACCATGAAACTGCCCAATGTCGGCATCGTTCGCAAGTCAACTGTTGGTCATGTGGGTTCTCTGGTCACAAACAGCAGCACTGCTGGAAATATGTATAGGGACTCGGCAATGATGCCATTTCAGAATGTTTAATTCAGAGTTCTACTTCATGTTTAATTTGTAAATATGAACCATGTGTTTGCAGAAATGTTTCAGGTTCTAATGCTGATTTAATTAATACTGGTATGAATATTTCGGCTCAAAACTTAGGATTATGTACAAATGGTATGATAATTGGTCATTTGAATATTCAGGGATTACGAACAAAATTTGATGAGCTACAGTTAATATTAAATTCGAATAAAATAGATATTTTTGGAATTACAGAAACAAAAATCAACCAAAATCATCCTACGGAAAGTTTTGCAATAAATGGTTTTCAATTCCCCATTCGTAAGGATAGAATAAAGGACAAAGGTGGAGGGATACTTATATATGTTCGGGATAACATAAATTGTACTCGTATAAATGATTTGGAAAGTTCTGATTTAGAAAGTATCTGGCTGGAAATAAAAAAAATATAAATTCAAAATCCTTTCTAATTTGCATTTTGTATAGAAACCCGAACTCGCTCTCATCTTGGAAAACATCTTTTGATGATAATTTAGAAATAGCTCAACTTGAAGACAAAGAAATTTTGGTTCTTGGTGACTTCAACAAAGATATCATGAATAGTCGTATAAAAGATGAATGGATTAATTACACATCATCTCTTGGACTTTCTCAACTAGTATCTAATCCAACACGTGTTTATGGTGCTTCAAAAACTTTAATCGACCATATTTATTCAGATAACTCTCAGAATATTATTTGGACATCAGTTCCAAGGTTAAGTATAAGTGACCATTATCCAATTTTTTGTTCAAGAAAAATGAACCATAAATATAAAAAATCGAAGCACCACGCTATAAAATACAGATCTTTTAAATATTTTAACGAGAATGATTTTCTTGAAGATTTAGGAAACATAGACTTCAATGATGTAATGCTTATTACAGATGTCAACAAGGCGTTGAAATCATTTATGGTAAAATTTTCATCTGTTATTGATAAACATGTACCCCTGCGTCATCATAGGGTTAAACGGACTAAACAGCCTGATTGGTTAACTGCAGAGATTCTTGATGCTATGAAAGAAAGAGATAAATTAAAATTGAGAAATGATGAAACAAACTATAAATTATACAGAAATAGAGTATCCAATTTAATTCATAATGCAAAGAAATATTCATATGAAAAGAAAATTTCTGAAGGACAAAACAACCCATCTTCTATTTGGAAAATATTCAGAGAATTCAGGTCGCCTAAGCAGGATAAGTGTTTTGTTAATAGCCTTTCTGTAGATGGTATTGATATAACTGAGCCTGAACAGATGTCAGATGAGTTTAATACATTTTTCACAAATATCGCAGCCAAATTGAAAGAACCAATTTCTTCTTCCGATTTTAATGATGTTAAAATTTTTGTTAACAGCCGTGTGCCAGGCCCTATGTTCTTCAATATTCCAAATGTTGGCAAAGAAAATGTACACAATATGCTTTTGAATTTAAATATTTCTAAGTCAACTGGCCTAGATGAAATTGGTCCACGGATTTTAAAACTATCAGCTAACTTGATATACCCAGTTATTCATCACATACTTAACCTTACTATATCACAAAATGTATTCCCTGAGACTTGGAAATCTGCAAAGGTCACTCCATTATTCAAATCAGGGTCTAAACAAGATGTAAATAACTACAGGCCTATCTCTATACTTCCTACTTTATCCAAGATACTAGAGAAACATGTTCATGATAATTTTATGAATTACCTTAATCATTATAAGCTTATTATTCAAACTCAAAGTGGGTTCAGAAAAAATCATAGCTGCGAAACCGCCCTTGTACATATTATAGGCAAATGGCTAAAAGCAATCAATGATGGGTATATTGTAGGGGTAGTTATGGTGGATTTAAATGGCTAAAAGCAATCAATGATGGGTATATTGTAGGGGTAGTTATGGTGGATTTTAAAAAAGCATTCGATTTGGTTGATCATAATATTCTTTTACAAAAATTAAGCATTTACAAATGTTCAAAACGTTCTTTAGACTGGTTTAAATCATACTTGTTAAGCAGAAAACAAACTGTTTGTCTAAACGGAGTTACATCTTCTGAACAGAACATATCATGTGGCGTGCCTCAAGGCTCTATCCTCGGCCCACTAATGTTTTTAGTTTTTATAAATGATTTGCCTCTTTCATTGTCAGCGGAAATAAGCAAAATTGACATGTATGCAGATGACACTACTATACATGATATCCATTACTCATTGGAAACTGTAGAAAGAAACCTTCAAACCTGTTTAAACAATCTTGAAACATGGTGTAACTCAAATGGAATGATTCTCAATACTGATAAAACCAAAGTACTATTGATTACTACTCCTCATAAAAGGGCACGGCTTACAAATAGTTCTCTGTCTTTGACTTTCAAAAATGTTGTTCTTAAATTATCCAAGGGAGAAAAGTTATTGGGAGTAAATTTCAATGAAAATCTCAAATGGGATGACCATATCAATAAAATAAGAAGAAAGCTTTCAACAAATATATGGTTATTATCTAGAATCAAATGGTATATTCCACTTCATTCTAGAATAATATTTTATAATGCCTATATTCAACCTCATTTAGAGTTTTGCAATATTGTTTGGGGAAGTTCAAATACAAGCAGTGCCAATAGATTATTTTCATTACAAACAAGAGCCTGCAAAATTATATTCGGTACAGATTACGTATCTGTGTCTCAATCATTAGAGAAAATGAGCTGTCTGACTTTTTCTGACAAGGTTATTTTGCAGAAGGCCAAGTTTATGTATAAGGTATCTAAAGGATTAGTTCCGACTTATATTAACAATATGTTCGAAAACGAAACGAAAATTTACAACAGTTTACGATCATCAAGTTCAATAAATTATAAAGTACCTCGCCCAAAATTAGAACTTTTTAAACAAAGTATATCATATTCAGGACCTTCAATATGGAATAAAATACCAGAAACAATAAGAACCATGAAAACTATTGATAGTTTTACTGTTAACTTTATTCGCTGGTTAAGATCTCAACGATAAGATAACATGTACTTTACTCGTGACTATTATATATCTTACACTTAAGATATATTACTGTTTGGGTTATTTGGCCGTATCTGTGTGCACTTTAAATTCATTTACAGACTATTGATGAATTTGATATTGACAAAGGCGTCATCTATAGGTTGACAGAAATACACATGTAAAATGCAGTATAATGGTTATCGTATTACCCGTATTAAATATTAAAGTTCGCCATTATTAATTAATGTGATTATGTCTACATCATTCAAAACAGTATATATTACGATCTTAGAGCTCCCATATACCTAATTTGTTTATTCAATGACAAATATGAGTATGTAATATACATGTATTTGAACATGACGAAAGTGAATTCTAACTCCCAAAAATAGAGCAGATCCAAGTTGAAAGTTCCTTTTCGAAAGTTTAATCTGGATAAACTCTGTTTGAAAGTTTTGATATGAATTCTAATAAAAGAATTTTCCAATGTGTCTGTTTGATCTGTGGTTTTCGGTTTCTTACCCATTCCACTGTGTATTTAACCGTTTTATTTGTTCAAGTAGATATGAAATAATGAATTACCGTATTATCTCACTAATCGTGTACACTCCATCATATCAACGGGTACGTGTTATCCATTTTTACAGCTTTTTGAAAGTTGTAAGATCTGGATTTACACTGTTGGTATATTAAGACAGAAGGAAGGGTAAGAACACCAAAACATGCTTTTGTCATTCGTGTTGTTGTTAGAACTGTTCCAGATTCTTATTGATATTATATGTGCTCATTGCTCTTCTTATTACACTAATTATTCATGGAAATATCAGTATTACCGATACTTGAAATTGTAGTTTTAATATTCCTGAAAACTAATTGCCTTTCACCAGAAAAGAACTTTTTTCTTCTATTATTAACAAATAGAGCAAACCCATATCAGACACTTCATGCAGGAGATTCTGATTAGGGACTTCTCATTTTGTGTAAAAATATATGTTTAGAAAAGGGTACTGTACACATACAATTGATATACTATTAGTATTATTTAATATGCCTTTTAATATGCTGTTTGTTTAGAGTTGTAATAGTGTATGACATGTACTTTTTTGAGAGCCTCGGGGTAGATTAGTCTTTTGACTAACCGAGCTACTCTCGTAAAATAGTGCTTCATTCATTTCATTGACACAGGGCTCAAACTGAACGGATCCATGTAGGAAACTTCCCACAGAAGTTTCTCGCTTGTTTCAGTTCTATTTGAAACTTTGTTTATGTAGTTTGTATAATTATGCTGATTTCATTTTGCGTTATTGAAATGGTTTAGCATAATATCATCATTGGACACATTGTTTATTATGTTCTATGATTGTTATTTTGCATATAAATGTATAAAATGTACTGATTACAAGACCTCGGGGTAGATTTAATCATTAGGCTAATTGAGCTACTCTCATTAAATAAAGTATTTTAGCTTTCATTCAATAATTTAGATTAATTGGGTTACTCTCTAGCCTTTCATTCATGCAGTCATTCTTTCAATTCGTCATAAACCTTGTGCATACAGTTTGGATCCAGATGAGACGTTGAATAATTCAACGTCTCATCAGGTTCAATTAGTTTACACTCTAACTGCATTTTTCTAATTTTGAAGCAGATGACACTTTATTTTAACTAAAACTGAGCAAAATATTTTCTCGTAGATCTATTATAGTATTGACAGCGTGGGTAAATGACGTCACAAATATGTGGTTTTAATAGCGCGTGCATTCATCCATCTGAATCGGGGTCAAATGGCATTTATGTATTTCATTTGAGCAACAGTTAAGTTATCCAACGTTATATTAACTATTTGGATGCTAGTGGCAAATCAAAACTATGATAACATATTGGATCCAGATTAGACGCCAAGTTACCCGACGTTTGATAAGGATCCAATTGCGTGTCCTTGAACAATAGATCTACAAACTGAAGCAGACAACATTTTTTAATTATACAGACGCAACATTACTTAGCGAGCAATGAGTTCATTTCTGAACATTGATTTCTTGTGCGTATGTATACATCTGTGTTTTACTGTTTTGTATTTTGTATGAACTGCTTTTTTGTTTGAGGGCCTCAAGGTAGATTAGTCATTAGACTAATTGAGCTACCCTCGTTAAATAAAGTCTTTCATTCATTCATTCATTCATTCATTCATTCACATTCATTCATTCATTCATTCATTCATTCGTTTCAAACTACAAAATTCTAAAAAAAAAATCTTTTCATGAGTTAGTGCTCCTTTTCGGTAGATTTATTCAAAGAGGTTGGATCTTAATATAGCCTATGTGGGAATGAGTTAACCCTTTACTCCATAGATACTTATTTAAATACCGCCTTTGCAAAAAGAGCAGACCTAGATCAGACGGTTCCATGTCATTATCTCTTACATGAATATGCATGGAGTAAATAGATAAAGGATACAATCTTACCTGTTATACAATTTGGTTACCTCTTAACATACTGGTCTGATATGTCATCTTATGTACCCAATGATCAAAGATCTGGAGGCTACCAGTTAAGTAGTAGTAGTCAAGCAAACATGTCTGTACGGTCCCAGCCACGACTACTGCTACTACTACTAGTACTAGTACCGTAGTAGCAGTAGTAGTAGTAAGAGTAGTAGTAGTAGTAGTAGTAGTAGTAGTAGTAGTAGTAGTAGTAGTAGTAGTAGTAGTAGAAGTAGAAGTAGAATTAGTTGTAGCCGGGGACATGTTTGTTTGGGTTTTCCGTTTCAGCAGCTAGGGTCACACAAACATGTTTGCCTGGTTTTCAGTTTCAGAAGCCGGGACCATTCAAACATGTTTACTCGGGTTTCAGTTTCAGAATCCGGGGGTCATCTAGACTTGCTGTTTGTCGTCTATAGACTTACTGTTTGTCATCTAAACGGTAATGTAGACTTACTGTTTGTCATCTAGACTTACTGTTTGTCATCTAGACTTACTGTTTACAAAGTCTAACCCTTTCAACCCGGGACACACGTACACTGTCATTTGTAAACAGGTCAGACCCAGATCAGATGGTTCCTAAAGGAGTCCTCTGAGCAAGGTCTGTACTGATTGTCACTCAAAATCCTCTTGCAGGTTTAAACTGTTCATACTGAGTGGGCCCTATAGTTAAAACCTGATGTGATACTCCGCATTGATAATTCACCATTGGAAGGGTTTACCCTTTACTCCATAAATACGTTTTTCTACGCCTTTGCATACAGGGTAGACCCAGATCAGACCACTCTTATGGTGCCGGCTGACTAGAATATGCTCTATTTGCTTAAGACGTAATATAGATATGATTATACAGTTTCTTCCCTGGTCAAAAAATGTCCGAGTTCAAATGACATTATAAAAATAATCTAATTAATATTTAGTATGTCATTATTTCTAGTAAAGGGTTAAAAGGAATACTTTTCGTTAAGTGCTAAAGTTAAACAATAGCACTTGTATGTAATGAAAGCTGAATAGTCAAAGTGAAATGGTCCATCGTTGTTTAACAGTATAATTCCTTCAGTTGAATTAGATTAAATTTGCCAGGGAATTCTGCAAACAGTGCAGACTCTAATGAGAGGGTTCCTCTATTATCATACTGTATGAGCTGGGTCTACAATGCTTGCAATTGCCAGTACACTGGTTTGTCGTATCCGTGCGTTATTAAACTTCCTCAATACATTATTCATATATCAAATAGAAGTTTATCTCAAGATGACCAGAGTTTATATCCTCTTTACCCTTTCCCTCACATAAACACGCATCTGCAAACAGAGTAGACCCAGATCAGGCGGCTCCTATAAAATCTGCTCTGTTTGCTAATGAAATTTGATATATCTGTTTCTTTCTATAACGGCTGCAATGTTTCAATTCTAACTACCGTATATCAGAGGGGTCACTAGAGAGACCCTTTCATTTGAGACTTTACTGTTTACAAGTACCAGTTAAACGCTTAACCCTTTCCCTGTGTAAGAAATAATGACATCACGAAACCATGTCTTTTTGTTTAACTATTCATGAAGGAAAGGCAACTAAACGCATTAGGCCAAAAGGATGTTTACATTGACCTTAACCATATTACCTGCCCGCTCAACCCCACCTACTCTATCCCACCCTTGAGGATATCCCAAGTTTTGTCCCCATACAATCTATCTATGAACCCAATTTTGACACAGTGCATGCATTAAACTGTCAAATCTCGAGTGTTTCAGGATAACAGGAACTATCTCATTACCATTCAACACACAGCCGGAAAATTGCAATAATACAGAGGTATAAACAAGACCCGTATTTAAACATGTTCAACAATAACTCCTTTATTTCTCCACTAAACCCTATACTGTGACCACTCACGGGGGTCACAGTATAGGGTTTGATGGAAAAATGACGATTTTAGTAATTGGGTACCCACCTTTATCTGTAGCTCTGTAAATAATAACATTTGGAAAAGGTTTGGATCCAAATGAGAAACCGAGTATAGAGATGTCTCATCGCGATCCAATCTGAATGGCACTCTACTCGGTTGTGTGGTCATGCCAAAGAAAGATCTATGTTGTAAGAATATGACTTCTTGATGAAAACATTAAACAAGTTTTAACCTTTTTTCAACTAATCGCGACCTGACTGGGATTTGCAAACATCTTGGATCCAGGTGAGATCACAGGGGTAAGACACGTTTGAGTCAGTAAATGTACAATAGAAAGAAGAGATCTGACTTCAAAAGGTCAAAATTACCCACTACTCTACTTTAAACCCTTCGTTCTGCAATAAATGCACCGATTTCGATCAGATAAAACGTTATTCCGTAAGCAATGACATAATTCTATTCAAATACGCAAAGTTTTCCCCGGTCCAATTAGGAATAAACATTACACGGCATCAGAAACATGGGCAAAATGTCCAAAATAAGTTAGTCGGACACGACCGCGTCCCCAAGTGCGAACCGTTGACAGCCTTGTAACGATTACTTATACGTCAAACACAATAAAATTTGGCTTTCATATCAGCATTATATTCAATGAAAAGAACTTTCTTACTGCGATATTTCACGAAAACGAGGTTTTAATGTCCTTTCTGTGTGTTTACATGTTGCTCGCATGTCAGCAACTTTTACTTTCATTTTCAATTCGCCGAAGTTATGGCACGTGACTTCTGTTATCCACGTTTTGATTGGACGTTGACGAAAACGAACTATTCAAACCTTGCTCGTGATCCATCGGAAAACATTCGCCATTTTCCGCCCGTCCAACGAAATAACGCAGCTGTTGTATAGTCACGTGATCATAGTTTGACTTCTTGAAAACGATGTCAGCTGCAAACGTTTAAACTCGCAAACGGAGGGTAAAACCACGTTTTCGTGTAAGATCGCTGTAGGAAAGTTCTTTTCATTGAATATATTGCTGATATGAACGACAGATTTTACTGTGTTTGACGTAAAAGTAATAGTTTCAAGGCTGTCCACAGTTCGCACTTAGGGATGAGGTCGTGTCCGACTTACGAATTTTGACCATTTTTCTCATGCTTCTGGTGCCGTGTTAAGTTTATCCGTTATTTGACCGGGAAATATTTGCAAATAAAACAATGTCTTTTCTAACGGAATAGCTTTTTATCTGATCGAAATCGGTGCAATTCTTGCAGTGCAAAGGTTTTTAAGAAGAGGAGTGGGTAATTTGGATCTTTTGAAGTCGGATCCCTTCTTTCTATATATGCATATACTAACTCAAACGTGCCTTATCCCTGTGGATGAGATGCCCTGTAACTTTATGGCACTCGGTCTTGCAAATGTGTCTCAAAAGTTTTCAGGAATTGAAAGTAAACATTGAAACAGACTAGTGTTTGAGCACACACTGTTTTTCAGCAGGTAGAGTATAAAGATTTTGAAATTTGGTCTGATCTATGTCAACCCTGTTACCACAGGTTACCAATGATTTGATCATAGCGAGATAACGGTTAAGCTTTTAGTTCATGAATAGTTATGTAAGAAATGATGACATCATCAATATTGATTAGATCAATTGTTAGAATAGCACAGTGACACAGGAAAGTTTGGCCATGGCTGAAACTGTAGCATCCTATGTATATTATATGATAAGCAAACAGAGAAGACCCCGGTCATACTGCTCCTATAGGAGTCGTCTGATCTGGGTCTACTCTGTTTGCAATGGCATATAAAGAGTGACGGGAAACCTTATCATATTTCACACTCGTAGCCAATGGACAAGAAACAAACTATTATTCTATTGGCCTTAACCTTAACCCATATCCCACTTAACGAGAACTGACTCAAATATTTCAGTGGTTTGAATCAAGATGATCCAAGTCCAAACAGTGTAGATACTCGGTCAATAGTTTCTTATAAAGATTATTATATAATAAACTTTCAGCAGAAATTTGAGCAGGTAGTATTCTTTGCATACCGGGGCACGCGCCATTAAACTAAACTTGCTGTAGTGTGGTCGTAAGTACTTGTCATCTTTGAAGAGGAAAGTGAAAACATTTCCTTGTAATACTTCGACACTTTTCACCTCCAAGTTCTAATTTCCGGAAAATGTAATTTTAAACAATCCACTCTTAGACATCTTAGACATAGTTTCAAGTATCTTCAAATTTGTATACCATACCAAGTATCTGGTCAAAACTAGATTTGTGATTAACCGCCACTCTTGAGAAAGGATGTTACATATACATGTATATAGAAAGAAAGTTTCAATCTGGTGTGATTACATTTACAGTGAATAGTTTAACAATATAACTGCGATGGAAAATGTGAACTGGATTGTACGTCTTGGACTGATGGTATTAGCTTTTGAAGGTATGATTATAAAGTACAGTAAACTCTCGTTAATACGACCACTGAAAAGAAGTTTAATTCTGGATTTTTAAAACAGGAGGTAGTTTAATACAGGACAAACGTTATGCAGAAGACTTTCTGTCTTACATTTGCCTGCATTAAACAAATTATGTGGCCGCATTTCTGTAACTTACAAAACGCCACGAACACATGTAATCGTAGCCTCAATGATTATTCATGTTAAGAGATAAAGAACGAATGGATGTCAATTAAATGGTGTTTAACACAGTCCCTTACATTGACGCCCTTTGACTCCTCTGCAAAAGTCCCCTGTTGAAACCATTGTGGTAAATAGAGCATTTGCTCCTATAGGAGCAAATGCTCTATTTATCAAAATGGTTTCAAACTACAAAATTGTAAAAGTTTCCCGTTTCTCTAGTTAATGCTCCCTTTCGGTAGAATTATTCAAAGAGGTTGTATCTAAAAATAGCCTATGACGTAATGGGTTAATGATAGCTCGTGTTTGACCATGCCCGAAACTATAGAATCTGATATTATTATATAATACAGTACGCCAACAAAGCACACCTTGCTCAGACGGCTCCTACAGGAGCCATCTGATCTGGGTCGGCTTTGTTTTCAAAAGCGTTAAAAAGGGGTCAAACCTCAAATATGTCCAACAAACCAATCAAATTCTTATTTGAAAGTTTGTTTTTACATAAATTCATTTTTCAAAATGGACACACGGTGAAAAAGTCCATTTAACTGAAGAGACTGGCCAAGTTCTACATAGTTTGTTCATCTTTTTAACTCTTCCCCTGTTGCATATTCATGTAAGAAATAATGACGTCACGAACATTTATAAGCTGAATCAGTAAATTGACATAGGTACAGAGGAAACGGGTGGAAATTGTAGTCAAATCTGTTTGAATATCATGAACAAACAGAGAATACCCTGATCTTCAGGAGCCGTCTGATCTTGGTCTACTCTGTTTGCAAACGCGTGAAGATACGTTCTTATGAAGGAAAGGGTTAAATAATAGGAATAAGTGTTTGTCTGCAAACAGAGCAGATCCTGATAAGACGCACTGTCTATCAGCGAATGATTTTGGTCTTCACTGCACCTCTTGGTTCTAATTCACAAATAACCCTTTACTCAATCGGGACGCATTTTTAAGCATTTGCACCATGTCAGACGTCTCCTGTAGGAACCCTCGGATCAGGTTCTGCTCCTTTTGCTTACATATTGATATTAGATCTGATTTTACAGTTTGTAGCCCAAAACTCCTGTGATCATATGCTGATTTATGATATTCATTATAACATTATATATAACATCATGAATATCCATCAGATGAATGTTTTATTGAACTAGTTGTCATTTTTAACATATTAGTAGTATAGCCGTTATCACATATGTAAACCGGGGTTAGGAAATAGTCAACTCCCGAGCAAGTTCGATGAAGTTTATTAGGTGGTAGTATATGGGAAAAAGCCTGTAATATAAATGAGAAACAATATACTAACTAACTATTGGTGTCTATAACAATTTAGAGATTTCAACAGTACATAGCCGCGCGATACCGAAACAGAGTAAACTTACTAAATACGTTCAATACAGACTTCGCTCTGTACTTACCAGACACATGAGATATAGTTGACTTATTACATATGTATGATAAAACCTGTTGTCGTGTGGCAACAAAGTACAAGTCAAGTAACTATAAATTATCTAACTATATATCTAGATGTTGCCATCAAGACGGACTGGAGCGCACTGAGCTTAGACAGCGGGAACGCATAGGAAGAAGATAGAGAGAAAGTCCGTGCAAAGCATGTGTAAATGTAATTTCGTGCATCTCAACTATATCTCTCTCAATCATGCTCTCATACTATAATGTATGCGTGATATAATGAGATATAATGAGATATACATGAAAGCAGATGACATTCCAATCATTCTGATTATATGTAGCCATGGATCCATAAAACTAAAGCAGACTACACTTTAGCAATATCAAACCCTGGTTACATACTCCCCTGGGTTGAAATAAATGTCTCCTGACATTTACTGCCAAATACTTAATAAACTGAACTTGAAATATTACATATAATCCATATATTATATTGAAAATCCAATTCAGATGAAATTATCATTATGCTACAATAATGAAACTACCTGAATATGAGGTGTATGAGTTATGTATTTACTACTGTGTATACATTATGTTTGCTATGAGCATTTTATGATGCTGAATGCAATAAATGATTGATTGATTGATTGATTGATTGATTGAATATAATACAAACTACAAACCAACCATAGCATAATTATGGTGAATTGTCAATCAACTGATATGTAACTGACAGGTCACATGATATCTAAAAAATAGGATCTGTCAAGTAGTTAATATAACAAATTAAACCTGATCCCTGGAACTTGCAAACAGAGATACTGATTTAAATTGGAACAGAATTTAATTGCTTTGCAGCAATAAATGAATACTACTGACTAGGCAAAATAAAACTGATTTTAAAACAAACTGACATGTGAAGCTACACAAACACTTCCTGGTTTGGGTCTAGCACATACTGGGGGCAGACCCACTCCCCATATCGGTCAACGGGTTTTCTCAGCCGAGAAGATTTCCTAGCAACTTGAGGGGAACTTGGCTGCGGAGGAGATCCAGAGGTTCGAACTTCAGTTGACTGGTCTACAGAAGTACTAGGATTTGCATCCCCAACATTAGTGGAAACTTCACTATAAGTATGACCAATATCAGACTGGTTGCTATGAGTGACAGGAACAATTGGTGTATTCCTGCGCTGAGGAATGATATACCTCGGCTGACTGTCAGAGTCAGAATCAGAGAATTCTGAAGAAGTATCAGAATAAGAACTGGGCCTAGGAGAAGAATTTGCTCGAGTAACTGGTTTGAGAGGCTGGGGAACTGAAATGTCGACTTTGTCAGTGGAGATGAAATCAAATGGCAACAACATGTTGCGATGAAGAGTCCTGTAAGGGCCTCTCCCATCTTCCCTCTGCACCTTGTATACAGGGATACCTTCATTAGGTATACTCTTAACAATATATGGGTCAGAGTCCCACCGGTCAGCCAGTTTATTTTTGCCCTGGAGTCCAACCTTGCGCGCAAGCACCCTATCACCTGGTTCAAGCAATGACTGCTTCACCTGTCTGTCATACCTTTGCTTGTTCTGCGCAGCATGTTTGCCAGCAAACTTGGCTGCAGTATCATAAGCATACTCCAGCCTACTGCGCAACTTCTGTGCATAAGAAGTATGGCTCTTTGCACTAAAGGTATTATCCTTATCTGGTTCAATCCCCAGATAGGCATCAACAGACAAGCGAGGATGCCAGCCAAACATAAGAAAATGCGGGGGAAATCCCGTGGCATCGCTTTTGGTGGCATTATACGCCTGCACCAATGGAGCTATAAAGCTCTTCCAGTCAAACGTGTGGCTTTCCTCCAGAGTACCAAGCATCTTCAAAAGGGTTTGGTTGAAACATTCAACCGACCCATTGCCCATCGGATGATAAGGAGTCGTTCTGGTCTTTTGAATACCAGCAACTTTACACAACTCCTTAATGACCCGACTCTCAAAGTTTCGGCCTTGGTCACTATGCAGCCTTTCCGGAAATGAGTAATACCGGATAAAGTTGTCATAGAGAGCCTTGGCAGTGGTCTGCACTGTCTGGTTGCGGCATGGCACAGCATGGGCATATCTAATAAAATGATCAGTTATGACCAAGATGTGCTCATAACCACCTCTAGACATTTCAAGAGATAAAAAGTCAATGCAGACCATCTCTAAAGGCCTAGATGTCAAAATAGGTATAAGCTCTGCTACTGGCTTGACTGGCTTTTTGCGGCGAATACAGCGCCCACAATGATCACAGTGGTCATTGACATATTTTTCCAGTCCAGGCCAGTAGAAGCGTTGCTTAGCCAGCCAAAGAGTTTTCTCTTTGCCCTGATGCCCAACATCCTCATGAACACCTTTAAGGGCATTCAACCGATGGGCCTCAGGGAGAACAAGATGTCTGAGTGATCTGCCATCAAGAGAAGTGGTTCGGTAGAGAATTGTCAAGAGACAGGCGTTTCCATTCACGCAGCATTCTCTGCACCGGAACAGATTCAGACCTGAGTGCTTCCTCCCTCGGGCACAAACCACTACTCACGATGGAGATAACTCTCGCAAGAGTACTGTCCTTGCTTTGCGCAGTTTTCCAGTTAACCGTGCTGACAGGACCAGCCTGCAACAACTCGTCCTCAACGGCCGTTTGAGGAGAGGCAGTATCTGATACGCTGTCAGCAAGAGGCACAGAGGCCAAAGCAGCTGAACATATAGCCTGCACGACATCCTGGAAAACCTCTGGCTTTCTAGATAAGCCATCAGCATCAGCATTCAACTTTCCAGACCTATAGGTGATGGTAAAGTTGTATGATGCTAGAGCTGCAACCCAGCGATGACTGGTAGCATCCAACTCCGCAGAAGTAAGAACATATGTAAGTGGGTTGTTGTCAGTGAAAACTTGAAAACTGTTTCCATATAGATAGTCATGAAACTTATCTGTTATGGCCCACTTAAGTGCCAGAAATTCCAACTTGTGAGCTGGATATTTCCTCTCGCTCTTGCGCAGTCCTCTACTGGCATAAGCAATAACTCTGTCAATTCCACCCTGTTTTTGGTACAAAACTGCCCCTAGACCAGAGACACTGGCGTCTGTATGCAGAATAAACGGCCAAGAATAATCTGCATACCCCAAAACAGATGGACTAGATAAAACTTCCTTAACCTTTCTGAAAGCTACCTTCTGAGCCTCGCCCCATATCCATGAAACAGGAGACGAAACTTTCTTCTTTCTGCCCGAGCCCTTCTTACCAGTGCCATGACCCTCTAAGAGTTTGTTTAAAGGCTCAACCAGATTGGCATAACCTTTAATAAATCGCCTGTAGTAGCCTGCAAACCTTAAGAACTGACGTAATTCTTTAACATTAGAGGGTTCGGGCCAATTGGTCAAAGCACTGATTTTCTCAGGATCAGTTTGGATACCTTGCTCGGAAATGACATGTCCAAGATAGCTCACAGAAGTCTTAAAGAACTCACACTTTGAAGCCTTCAGCTTTAGATTGTGAGAAAATAAACGCTGGAAGACAGACTCCAAACGTTCAATATGCTCTTCAAAGGTACGGGAGAAGATAAGTATGTCGTCAAGGAATAGCAGACATTCCTTGAGATGCATATCACCCATGCACTTATCCATCATCCGCTGAAAACAAGCAGGACCGTTCGTTAAACCGAAACCGAGTTTATTGAATTCATAGAATCCAAGATTTCCCACTGAAAAGCGGTTTTATGCCTATCTTCCTCAGCCAATTCCACTTGCCAATATCCACTTCTAAGGTCTAACTTTGAAAAGTATTTAGAACCATAGAGAGTGTCAACAGTGTCATCAAAACGTAAAAGCATATAAGCATCTTTCCTAGTTCTCTTATTGAGAAGGCGCCAGTCAACACAAAAGCGAAGACTGCCATCTTTCTTTCTAATCAAAACTATGTTGGATGAGAAAGGACTATCAGATTCTCTGATGACATCTGCCTCCAGCATATCTTTTACATGCTGCCTAACCTCGTCATACATAGCAGGAGGAATCTTCCTATATGGCATTTTGAATGGCCTTTCATCCTCAAGCACAATTCTATGCTGAAGTAAATCAGTCTTTACAAGATCCGTTGGACTCTTGGAGAAAATATGCGTCCAGTTACCGAGCACTTGTCTAACTCTAAGGACTTGTTCTTCAGACAAACAAGTAGTATTGATCTTAATGCCAAGATCATCCAAAGGAGAACTTGAAGAAACCTTACTAGGATTAGAAAAATCCGAAGCAAGATTATCAACAACTGTTGCTTCAGTAAGCTGACACAAGTCTGCTTTTGGCCTAATAACTATAGACTTTGCTGTCATGTTGCAGACATTAACCTTAACCTTTAACCTGTTACCATAGTGATCCATATTAACAAGTCTGGGACATACAGTATAACCAATATCATTGCAGTTTTCTGTAACTGCAGATGTAAAGGAAATATCACCTCTAGCAACTCCATTAAACGCAATGGTTTCATATGGCTTAATGGTAACAGACTTACTACCATAGGTCTTAACCTTAAGGACATTGTTTGTCAAACAATCAAATGCCGTTTGCCAAGAACTAGGTACAGTTGTACATGAATTACTGCTGACTTCATGAATCTCCTCACGCAGCCTCCTAATAACATTGGTTCCTATTAAAACTGGACAAGATGAATTCAAGTCGTTGTCTGGTACAACCAAAATAGGTACCTGAATACTATATTCTGATAAAAATGGAACTTGTAAAGTAAATTCTATAAAACCAGAATGTCGCAACTCTGTTCCATCAGCAACACTGATATTCAGGCCCAAGTCACCAATGCCATGTAAATCTGGCTTCTCATTCAAAGTTTCATAAAATCCATTTGATATGGTGGTGACCATGGATCCTCTGTCTATGAGGGCCTTGACCTTTTGACTTGTAAAAGGACATCAGATGTGTTGGAATCGCCAACAAGTCTATCAAAAAAAACCTGGCCATTTTCATCACCATCCCCCATTTGGCCTACAACAGTAGAGGTTAATCTTTTGGCTGACTGTTATTGTGAGGACCTTGACCTTGGTAGCTTTGTTGACCTTGGTAACTGTTATTATAATGGTAGTTCTGGTGACCTTGGTTACCTCTCCCTCTGTATGGTCGGAAATAACCTCTACCCCTCTGATTCCCCCTATATCTATTATTAGACCCTTGATCACTAGGTTTAGGATCTACTAACCCCTGTCAGATTTCTGACTGTCCAACTTCTTCAAGATAAGGTCAAACTTTTCCTCTATCTTGGAATCTAACCTCTTTTCTAATTCAGTGAGTTTCCTATCAAAATCAAGTTGGGAATCTGATGACTGAATAGCTGACTGCTGTGATCTCTTGATACTGGGATTTGAACTAGGGTTGTGTGAAAGCCGAATGTCCTTATCCACTGATCTAATTTTCCTCAAAAGCTCTTCATAATTTGTCAAAGAATCATACTTGTGCCTAGTTTGACTTTTAAGACTATCACTATACAAGGAGGTCCAAAACTTGTGTCTTAAAAGATCATTCTTTGCAGCAGATGTTAAATGACCATTATCAATAGCTGTATGGAGAAGAGTCTCCAGGCGGCATCCAAAGGCAGTAACTGATTCATCAGGATGCTGATGGGAGTTGAAAAATTCCTGCATTACCATGGCCTTAGATGAAACATCTCCAAATATGGCATCAAGTTTATGTAAAATCTCTATAACAGTAGCCTTTTCACCCAAAGAAATCAACATTTTTCTAGCAGTCCCCCTTAAAGAACGCCTTATAGCCTGATTAACAATAGTAGATGTAAGATCAGGGTCACTCTCTAAACATTTTATCTCAAATTTCCACTCCTGAAAAGAAATATCACCTTTTTTTGGTGGTTCATCTCCAGAAAAGAAAGGGATTTTTGGGACAGAAGGGGTAGACCTGAAAACACTTGTGTTACCTGCCATGTCAGTCTGGTTACTAACACCACCTGTAAATTTAGGTGTACTTGCTTCATTAGGCTCCCCCATAGTAGTCCTATTGATCTTATCACCTACAATTTGTTTAAACTCATCATAAGCTTTGCTAGGGGCCATGATTGCAGATTGTAAGCTACACTATAAATCTAAAACTACTGGAGTGTGCACTTCTATCAGACTGAACACTAAGACTAACACTACGCACTATTACGTCTACCACTACAACTAGTATTACTATATACCCTAACTGCAATCAAACACAAGGGTAGTTAAACGGACTTTTATCAAACAGTATTCATCACATACCAAAGCCTAATATCATCAAAGTCTGCAAACCAGGAGTCAACAATCAAGCAATACTTTTAAAATGCAGATGAATAAAATGAACTAAGTACAATAATTCAATATGAAAATCTGTCACACTCACTCATTCTCCCAATTTCTGTATTTTCTGCAAGTGCACATGTACTCAAATTCGGAAGCAGAAGTAAAAGAAGAAGTAGTCAGAAGTAGAAGTAATTTTCAATGTCAAAATTTCATAAATCAATACTGTATATCTAAGTATCAAAACTATATGTCAAATTCAACTATGTAAATTGGATCATATCACATTGAAACAACCATACAGTTCCAAAATCCACTCTATTCTCAAGAAATTACCAAACTCTGAAACTAAATTCCAAAAGTTTATCAAAATGCTATCGGCTTAACTAATTTAAGAAAATCAATCAGCTAAGTCAATATAAAATGATCCAATTATACAAATGCACAGGTGTATAAACAGTTTCAAATATTTTAACTATTAATATAAACTCAAACTCAAAGCAACAGCAAATACAAAACAATAAACCAAAGAATAGGTTGTAAAATTCTTAAAGCAGGCATCATAATATAATCATAAACAAGCATGACCTACTTGCAATACACATCTATGCAAATCAAGGCTATGACGTGTCAAACAAATCACGTGACCATAATGCAGCGAAGAAATACGATTGGCTTATCCAACTAAGGTAACTAGGTAACTAGAATGACGTAAACACTAGATATGAACGGTCTCCTTCAATATTTTAATAATATCAAGCTAAAACGAACATTTCTAGGTTGAAAACGTCCGAAAATATATAGAAAATTAAATCAATAAACAGCCAAAATTAAAACAGTAATTTACAAAAGTAAGCGTCGTCAAATAGCAGGTCGTGAGAATAAGGTGAGCTTCCGGTTAAATCACAAAACGAGGAAACCCCTCTTCGCCTCAAAACAATAGTTCCAAACTAAAACATAGCCTTAAAATGCATACATTTACAAAATTACACTATAAATAAACCCCAAGAATAACAAATTCCTACAAAAAATTTGAAGAAGCCGAACTTGCATTTACGGCAAGCCGTGTGTATTTTGCAAGAAAACACACACGATGCAGAAAATGTACAAAGCTATAGAAAAGTAAATTACGAAAAACGAAATAGACCAAAGAAACTGCAAATAAATAAAACTATCAACAGTAACAAATCAACTTACTTGTGCTAAACACGCGTCCTGTCCATATAAAACACTATATATTAAAACACAACACTATTTACACAAACACAACACATTCACAACTTTGCAGCTGGAAACAGTTCCGGAATTCCTTCCTTATCACGTGGTCCTCACACGTCACAGTTCATTTCCCGCGAAATGTCAGTGGTAACATAGATGCGTACGCGCACAGATGTATAGATATGAAATGGCTCGTAAAACGAGTCCTGGGCCCAAAAAAACCACACACACAAAACACTTGGATCCTCAATCCGGGTCTTCCTGTTGGTGGTTCCCTCGGATCCTGTCTCCAACTTGGTTATGTTTCCCCGAAGTGCCTGGCTTTATCACTTAATCGTCGTGGTCGCCATTGTCAACCGGGGTTAGGAAATAGTCAACTCCCGAGCAAGTTCGATGAAGTTTATTAGGTGGTAGTATATGGGAAAAAGCCTGTAATATAAATGAGAAACAATATACTAACTAACTATTGGTGTCTATAACAATTTAGAGATTTCAACAGTACATAGCCGCGCGATACCGAAACAGAGTAAACTTACTAAATACGTTCAATACAGACTTCGCTCAGTACTTACCAGACACATGGGATATAGTTGACTTATTACATATGTATTATAAAACCTGTTGTCGTGTGACAACAAAGTACAAGTCAAGTAACTATAAATTATCTAACTATATATCTAGATGTTGCCATCAAGACGGACTGGAGCGCACTGAGCTTAGACAGCGGGAACGCATAGGAAGAAGATAGAGAGAAAGTCCGTGCAAAGCATGTGTAAATGTAATTTCGTGCATCTCAACTATCTCTCTCTCAATCATGCTCTCATACTATAATGTATGCGTGATATAATGAGATATACATGAAAGCAGATGACATTCCAATCATTCTGATTATATGTAGCCATGGATCCATAAAACTAAAGCAGACTACACTTTAGCAATATCAAACCCTGGTTACATACTCCCCTGGGTTGAAATAAATGTCTCCTGACATTTACTGCCAAATACTTAATAAACTGAACTTGAAATATTACATATAATCCATATATTATATTGAAATTCCAATTCAGATGAAATTATCATTATGCTACAATAATGAAATTACCTGAATATAATACAAACTACAAACCAACCATAGCATAATTATGGTGAATTGTCAATCAACTGATATGTAACTGACAGGTCACATGATATCTAAAAAATAGGATCTGTCAAGTAGTTATTATAACAAATTAAACCTGATCCCTGGAACTTGCAAACAGAGATACTGATTTAAATTGGAACAGAATTTAATTGCTTTGCAGCAATAAATGAATACTACTGACTAGGCAAAATTAAACTGATTTTAAAACAAACTGACATGTGAAGCTACACAAACACTTCCTGGTTTGGGTCTAGCACATACTGGGGGCAGACCCACTCCCCATATCGGTCAACGGGTTTTCTCAGCCGAGAAGATTTCCTAGCAACTTGAGGGGAACTTGGCTGCGGAGGAGATCCAGAGGTTCGAACTTCAGTTGACTGGTCTACAGAAGTACTAGGATTTGCATCCCCAACATTAGTGGAAACTTCACTATAAGTATGACCAATATCAGACTGGTTGCTATGAGTGACAGGAACAATTGGTGTATTCCTGCGCTGAGGAATGATATACCTCGGCTGACTGACAGAGTCAGAATCAGAGAATTCTGAAGAAGTATCAGAATAAGAACTGGGCCTAGGAGAAGAATTTGCTCGAGTAACTGGTTTGGAAGGCTGGGGAACTGAAATGTCGACTTTTTCAGTGGAGATGAAATCAAATGGCAACAACATGTTGCGATGAAGAGTCCTGTAAGGGCCTCTCCCATCTTCCCTCTGCACCTTGTATACAGGGATACCTTCATTAGGTATACTCTTAACAATATATGGGTCAGAGTCCCACCGGTCAGCCAGTTTATTTTTGCCCTGGAGTCCAACCTTGCGCACAAGCACCCTATCACCTGGTTCAAGCAATGACTGCTTCACCTGTCTGTCATACCTTTGCTTGTTCTGCGCAGCAGCATGTTTGCCAGCAAACTTGGCTGCAGTATCATAAGCATACTCCAGCCTACTGCGCAACTTCTGTGCATAAGAAGTATGGCTCTTTGCATTAAAGGTATTATCCTTATCTGGTTCAATCCTCAGATAGGCATCAACAGACAAGCGAGGATGCCAGCCAAACATAAGAAAATGCGGGGAAAATCCCTTGGCATCGCTTTTGGTGGCAATATACGCCTGCACCAATGGAGCTATAAATCTCTTCCAGTCATGCTTGTGGCTTTCCTCCAGAGTACCAAGCATCTTCAAAAGGGTTTGGTTAAAACGTTCAACCGACCCATTGCCCATCGGATGATAAGGAGTCGTTCTGGTCTTTTGAATACCAGCAACTTTACACAACTCCTTAATGACCCGAATCTCAAAGTTTCGGCCTTGGTCACTATGCAGCCTTTCCGGAAATGAGTAATACCGGATAAAGTTGTCATGGAGAGCCTTGGCAGTGGTCTGCGCTGTCTGGTTGCATTCTCTGCACCGGAACAGATTCAGACCTGAGTGCTTCCTCCCTCGGGCACAAACCACTACTCACGATCGAGATAACTCTCGCAAGAGTACTGTCCTTACTTTGCGCAGTTTTCCAGTTAACCGTGCTGACAGGACCAGCCTGCAACAACTCGTCCTCAACGGCCGTTTGAGGAGAGGCAGGATCTGATACGCTGTCAGCAAGAGGCACAGAGGCCAAAGCAGCTGAACATATAGCCTGCACGACATCCTGGAAAACCTCTGGCTTTCTAGATAAGCCATCAGCATCAGCATTCAACTTTCCAGACCTATAGGTGATGGTAAAGTTGTATGATGCTAGAGCTGCAACCCAGCGATGACTGGTAGCATCCAACTCCGCAGAAGTAAGAACATATGTAAGTGGGTTGTTGTCAGTGAAAACTTGAAAACTGTTTCCATATAGATAGTCATGAAACTTATCTGTTATGGCCCACTTAAGTGCCAGAAATTCCAACTTGTGAGCTGGATATTTCCTCTCGCTCTTGCGCAGTCCTCTACTGGCATCAGCAATAACTCTGTCAATTCCACCCTGTTTTTGGTACAAAACTGCCCCTAGACCAGAGATACTGGCGTCTGTATGCAGAATAAACGGACATAGAGAATAATAGGTTAGTGCCGTAGATGGGACGCCTTTATCCGACGAGGGGAGAAAACGTTGAGGCGAGGCTTACCGAGCCTCAACTGTTTTCTCTCCGAGTCGGATAAAGGCGTCCCATCTACGGCACTAACCTATTATTCGATTTATCCAGTCAATTTAGTTAAATATCTTTTTTCGTAGACTCATATTTAACATAACACTCTTGAAATAATTTACATTGAAAATGTGGTTTTTCGATCAACGGATCCCTCCCTTTTCATTTCCATTTAGACGTAAATAGATCTAATGAGCTACCGCAGAGGAAAATAGTTTCGATTACAAGAGGGGAAGCGTGGTTGAATTTTAAAAAATACGATGATTTGAATCAAGGGTCGATAAGTTATTTCAAACAGACATGGTTATATTCCCTGGTCAAATTCGAGTTCCGTAGTCTCGGTTTCTATTTTTAGATAGACATAACGTCACTCATAAATCGAAGGAACTGAACGGGTTATATTTAGGTCTATGACTATCACCGCCTCTGTAAGAGTTTATCAATCAAATTATCATGAGAATGAAAAGAAAACATTTACTTTTTATCTGAGAATATTTGCTTCCAGGGTTGATTTTATCAAAAACGCGTTTCGCTAGCGGTGAATTAATAATAAAACTGATAAATCAACGTCACTTTCTATGTGGCCTGAGTGGCGTAATCGGTAAGGACGACGTCTTTAGAGTGATTAGAATAGGTTTTTGTGTGATCAGGCGCGGGTTCGAATCCAGCTTTAGCCAATTGTTTTTATTTTTTCTCATTTGAATAATTTTTTTGGTGAATTTTCTGTAAGTTCTATTTCGTTAACATGATTTTTATGCATATTTACAGGAAATTAAAATAGTTCCATGGTTATAGAATCATTACGCCAATCTACTAACCTAATAAACCTTCTACTACCGGAAGTAACATAATAAACCTAAGTTTATCTGCACCCCCTTTATTATGTCACTAGAGGAGCCTGGTGACTGGATGAAAGAATAATCTGCATACCCCAAAACAGATGGACTAGATAAAACTTCCTTAACCTTTCTGAAAGCTACCTTCTGAGCCTCGCCCCATATCCATGAAACAGGAGACGAAACTTTCTTCTTTCTGCCCGAGCCCTTCTTACCAGTGCCATGACCCTCTAAGAGTTTGTTTAAAGGCTCAACCAGATTGGCATAACATTTAACAAATCGCCTGTAGTAGCCTGCAAACCCTAAGAACTGACGTAATTCTTTAACATCAGAGGGTTCGGGCCAATTGGTCAAAGCACTGATTTTCTCAGGATCAGTTGGATACCTTGCTTGGAAATGACATGTCCAAGATAGCTCACAGAAGTCTTAAAGAACTCACACTTTGAAGCCTTCAGCTTTAGATTGTGAGAAAATAAACGCTGGAAGACAGACTCCAAACGTTCAATATGCTCTTCAAAGGTACGGGAGAAGATAAGTATGTCGTCAAGGAATAGCAGACATTCCTTGAGATGCATATCACCCATGCACTTATCCATCATCCGCTGAAAACAAGCAGGACCGTTCGTTAAACCGAAACCGAGTTTATTGAATTCATAGAATCCAAGATTTCCCACTGAAAAGCGGTTTTATGCCTATCTTCCTCAGCCAATTCCACTTGCCAATATCCACTTCTAAGGTCTAACTTTGAAAAGTATTTAGAACCATAGAGAGTGTCAACAGTGTCATCAAAACGTAAAAGCATATAAGCATCTTTCCTAGTTCTCTTATTGAGAAGGCGCCAGTCAACACAAAAGCGAAGACTGCCATTTTTCTTTCTAACCAAAACTATGTTGGATGAGAAAGGACTATCAGATTCTCTGATGACATCTGCCTCCAGCATATCTTTTACATGCTGCCTAACCTCGTCATACATAGCAGGAGGAATCTTCCTATATGGCATTTTGAATGGCCTTTCATCCTCAAGCACAATTCTATGCTGAAGTAAATCAGTCTTTCCAAGATCCGTTGGACTCTTGGAGAAAATATGGGTCCAGTTACCGAGCACTTGTCTAACTCTAAGGACTTGTTCTTCAGACAAACAAGTAGTATTGATCTTAATGCCAAGATCATCCAAAGGAGAACTTGAAGAAACCTTACTAGGATTAGAAAAATCCGAAGCAAGATTATCAACAACTGTTGCTTCAGTAAGCTGACACAAGTCTGCTTTTGGCCTAATAACTATAGACTTTGCTGTCATGTTGCAGACATTAACCTTAACCTTTAACCTGTTACCATAGTGATCCATATTAACAAGTCTGGGACATACAGTATAACCAATATCATTGCAGTTTTCTGTAACTGCAGATGTAAAGGAAATATCACCTCTAGCAACTCCATTAAACGCAATGGTTTCATATGGCTTAATGGTAACAGACTTACTACCATAGGTCTTAACCTTAAGGACATTGTTTGTCAAACAATCAAATGCTGTTTGCCAAGAACTAGGTACAGTTGTACATGAATTACTGCTGACTTCATGAATCTCCTCACGCAGCCTCCTAATAACATTGGTTCCTATTAAAACTGGACAAGATGAATTCAAGTCGTTGTCTGGTACAACCAAAATAGGTACCTGAATACTATATTCTGATAAAAATGGAACTTGTAAAGTACATTCTATAAAACCAGAATATCGCAACTCTGTTCCATCAGCAACACTGATATTCAGGCCCACGTCACCAATGCCATGTAAATCTGGCTTCTCATTCAAAGTTTCATAAAATCCATTTGATATGGTGGTGGCCATGGATCCTCTGTCTATGAGGGCCTTGACCTTTTGACTTGTAAAAGGACATCAGATGTGTTGGAATCGCCAACAAGTCTATCAAAAAATAAACCTGGCCATTTTCATCACCATCCCCCATTTGGCCTACAACAGTAGAGGTTAATCTTTTGGCTGACTGTTATTGTGAGGACCTTGACCTTGGTAGCTTTGTTGACCTTGGTAACTGTTATTATAATGGTAGTTCTGGTGACCTTGGTTACCCCTCCCTCTGTATGGTCGGAAATAACCTCTACCCCTCTGATTCCCCCTATATCTATTATTAGACCCTTGATCACCAGGTTTAGGATCTACTAAACCCCTGTCATCAGATTTCTGACTGTCCAACTTCTTCAAGATAAGGTCAAACTTTTCCTCTATCTTGGAATCTAACCTCTTTTCTAATTCAGTGAGTTTCCTATCAAAATCAAGTTGGGAATCTGATGACTGAATAGCTGACTGCTGTGATCTCTTGATACTGGGATTTGAACTAGGGTTGTGTGAGAGCGGAATTTCCTTATCCACTGATCTAATTTCCCTCAAAAGCTCTTCATAATTTGTCAAAGAATCATACTTGTGCCTAGTTTGACTTTTAAGACTATCACTATACAAGGAGGTCCAAAACCTGTGTCTTAAAATATCATTCTTTGCAGCAGATGTTAAATGACCATAATCAATAGCTGTCTGGAGAAGAATCTCCAGGCGGCATCCAAAGGCAGTAACTGATTCATCAGGATGCTGATGGGAGTTGAAAAATTCCTGCATTACCATGGCCTTAGATGAAACATCTCCAAATATGGCATCAAGTTTATGTAAAATCTCTATAACAGTAGCCTTTTCACCCAAAGAAATCAACATTTTTCTAGCAGTCCCCCTTAAAGAACGCCTTATAGCCTGATTAACAATAGTAGATGTAAGATCAGGGTCACTCTCTAAACATTTTATCTCAAATTTCCACTCCTGAAAAGAAATATCACCTTTTTGTAGTGGTTCATCTCCAGAAAAGAAAGGGATTTTTGGGACAGAAGGGGTAGACCTGAAAACACTTGTGTTACCTGCCATGTCAGTCTGGTTACTAACACCACCTGTAAATTTAGGTGTACTTGCTTCATTAGGCTCCCCCATAGTAGTCCTATTGATCTTATCACCTACAATTTGTTTAAACTCATCATAAGCTTTGCTAGGGGCCATGATTGCAGATTGTAAGCTACACTATAAATCTAAAACTACTGGAGTGTGCACTTCTATCAGACTGAACACTAAGACTAACACTACGCACTATTACGTCTACCACTACAACTAGTATTACTATATACCCTAACTGCAATCAAACACAAGGGTAGTTAAACGGACTTTTATCAAACAGTATTCATCACATACCAAAGCCTAATATCATCAAAGTCTGCAAACCAGGAGTCAACAATCAAGCAATACTTTTAAAATGCAGATGAATAAAATGAACTAAGTACAATAATTCAATATGAAAATCTGTCACACTCACTCATTCTCCCAATTTCTGTATTTTCTGCAAGTGCACATGTACTCAAATTCGGAAGCAGAAGTAAAAGAAGAAGTAGTCAGAAGTAGAAGTAATTTTCAATGTCAAAATTTCATAAATCAATACTGTATATCTAAGTATCAAAACTATATGTCAAATTCAACTATGTAAATTGGATCATATCACATTGAAACAACCATACAGTTCCAAAATCCACTCTATTCTCAAGAAATTACCAAACTCTGAAACTAAATTCCAAAAGTTTATCAAAATGCTATCAGCTTAACTAATTTAAGAAAATCAATCAGCTAAGTCAATATAAAATGACCCAATTATACAAATGCACAGGTGTATAAACAGTTTCAAATATTTTAACTATTAATATGAACTCAAACTCAAAGCAAACCCAAATACAAAACAATAAACCAAAGAATAGGTTGTAAAATTCTTTAAGCAGGCATCATAATATAATCATAAACAAGCATGACCTACTTGCAATACACATCTATGCAAATCAAGGCTATGACGTGTCAAACAAATCACGTGACCATAATGCAGCGAAGAAATACGATTGGTTTATCCAACTAAGGTAACTAGGTAACTAGAATGACGTAAACACTAGATATGAACGGTCTCCCTCAATATTTTAATAATATCAAGCTAAAACGAACATTTCTAGGTTGAAAACTTCCGAAAATATATAGAAAATTAAATCAATAAACAGCCAAAATTAAAACAGTAATTTACAAAAGTAAGCGTCGTCAAATAGCAGGTCGTGAGAATAAGGTGAGCTTCCGGTTAAATCACAAAACGAGGAAACCCCTCTTCGCCTCAAAACAATAGTTCCAAACTAAAACATAGCCTTAAAATGCATACATTTACAAAATTACACTATAAATAAACGCCAAGAATCACAAATTCCTACAAAAAATTTGAAGAAGCCGAACTTGCATTTACGGCAAGCCGCGTGTATTTTGCATGAAAACACACGATGCAGAAAATGTACACAGCTATAGAAAAGTAAATTACGAAAAACGAAATAGACCAAAGAAACTGCAAATAAATAAAACTATCAACAGTAACAAATCAACTTACTTGTGCTAAACACGCGTCCTGTCCATATAAAACACTATCGTGGATGGACCAGTTTCGGTGCACTTAGCAATCAAACTGATCGCGGTGATCACAAATCTTAAAATTGTATGAAAAAAACTAATATTACCGTTGTAATAGGTTTTCTAATGTGAATATGTATAAAATAATTCCCAAAATATTCCATATTTATCGCGGTTGAAACCGTTTTAATGACGTAGCCATTTTGTGTAATTTTGTGTTTATCTGCCCTATTTCGGTGCGGCTTATTTTTATCCAAATACAGTGTTCCACAAAAGTGTATGACTACATTTGTAAATTAAAAGTAGTACGTCTGTAACTTATTTTTTAATTTTGAACTTTTAAAACGAAAGGAAATGCATATCAAACAAATTATGCATGATGTAACGGGTTTAAAGTATTTTTATAACAAGAACCATTTATTGTCAATGTTCTTACCTTGTTTAAACTCATTTTTTCCCTGGAATTTGTGCATTTTGACTAAAAACAACTTTAGTAAGACGGTTATTTTTCAGTAAACTATTATTGGATTTAAATCTAGCAGGTATCTCTCCGGCATGAATAAAATTAGGCCTCTATCCTGTATGAAAAAACTAAAGTAGGTACCCGCTCTGTAAGGTATATCTCCTATGTGAAAAATATAGTGAAGGACATACTTTTGGACATAGTCTGTACTTTAAAAACAATGAGCAGAGACATCGAAGTCGTGTGACTTTGCTGCAGCATATGGCAATAAATGTTTATCTCTACAAAATTGAGAGAAACGTTTTCAAGACAGTATTTTTTGGAACAAAAGTTATCTAAGTGAAAACAGACATAAGGAAAATGGCTGAAATTGCTACGCGTTATCAAATATAGTAAGTAATTTTAATTGTTTGCGGCACATTTTAGATTTATTTGACAGCGATGACAGGTATTTGTTTATTTTGTGGATTGCAAAAAGTGATGACGTAATTCAGCTCTTCTTAAAGCAGATATCGTTTCCAAAGTAAAGTGCACCGAAATAGGGCATGCACCGAAACAGGGCCATCGACGATGGAAACAGTTCCGGAATTCCTTCCTTATCACGTGGTCCTCACACGTCACAGTTCATTACCCGCGAAATGTCACTGGTAACACAGATGCGTACGCGCACAGATGTATAAATATGAAATGGCTCGTAAAACGAGACCTGGGCCAAAAAAAAAACCACACACACAAAACTTTGGATCCTCAATCCGGGTCTTCCTGTTGGTGGTTCCCTCGGATCCTGTCTCCAACTTGGTGATGTTTCCCCGAAGTGCCTGGCTTTATCGCCTAATCGTCGTGGTCGCCATTGTAAACCGGGGTTAGGAAATAGTCAAGTTTATTAGGTGGTAGTATATGGGAAAAAGCCTGTAATATAAATGAGAAACAATATACTAACTAACTATTGGTGTCTATAACAATTTAGAGATTTAAACAGTACATAGCCACGCGTGATACCGAAACAGAGTAAACTTACTAAATACGTTCAATACAGACTTCGCTCAGTACTTACCAGACACATGGGATATAGTTGACTTATTACATATGTATTATAAAACCTGTTGTCGTGTGACAACAAAGTACAAGTCAAGTAACTATAAATTATCTAACTATATATCTAGATGTTGCCATCAAGACGGACTGGAGCGCACTGAGCTTAGACAGCGGGAACGCATAGGAAGAAGATAGAGAGAAAGTCCGTGCAAAGCATGTGTAAATGTAATTTCGTGTATCTCAACTATCTCTCTCCCAATCATGCTCTCATACTCTAATGTATGCGTGATATAATGAGATATACATGAAAGCAGATGACATTCCAATCATTCTGATTATATGTAGCCATGGATCCATAAAACTAAAACAGACTACACTTTAGCAATATGAAACCCTGGTTACACATAAAAGCCTGAATAATTTCATAATAATAATTTCTTTAAGAGTCTGAATTAGACCTTGATGGTCGCATTAGAGGGTTTGTTTTCTATCTAGACATTACAAATTCTGAAGGGCGGTGATCCCCCGAAAGCAAAAACCGCAACACAAAAAGAGAAAATCGCAGACTCGGTTTTATTGAGTCTGTTCATGAGCAGTAATAGAAAGTGCAACACTGCTCACGCCCCCTAGCACCGGCTTAATCGGTATTCAATTTTCAGAACAAGAAGTACTGAAATTCATGATCTCGAATGATCAGAAGGTATAACAACACTTATTTATAACAAAGTCACTAAACGGTTAAATCCATTACTTCATATATAGATAGACATTTTAACGCATTTGCAAACAGATTATATCCAGATCAGACAGATTACTTTTGTCCTACATAAAGCTACCACCTGCATCTAGCACCCATACTTTTAACTATTTTAGGTGGTCGCATTAGTGGGGTTTTACTGTATACTTATTTGATTCTATACGTTTTTGCTATGGTTCAACTTTCCTGTATTCACGTGCCATTTTAACAATTAATATAATTAATATTCATGATGTCATTATCTCTTAGGATATGACTATTCGTAAGGTAAAGTGTTAAGAACTAATATTCCATTATAACTTAAGAGAACATACAAAACTGTCAGGATAGAAATTTGGACAACAGGTCCTGTTTATTTGATTTACGTCACTAGTACAGTAAACGGCAATTGAAAACATATTAACCTCGTTGTAAGAAACCAAATTTGCACATCGCAAGCCGTATGTTCAGGTAGCATACAGTAAAGGTCTGGCTGCTATTAACTCTTCGTGACATCACGAACATAAGTGCAATATTATATGAACATTTATAACGACATTGACGAATATGTATATACAGTAAAACCCCGCTAATGCGACCACTTAATAAACAGCCACTGGCGCCGTTTAAAGCAGGTGGTTGCTTAATGCAGGACGAAAGTTATGCAGAAAGCTCCTATAGGAGCTTTCTGCATAACTTTCGTCCTGCATTAAGCTACCACCTGCCCCTGCCACCCAGAATTATGCCCCTTTTTGGTGGTCGCATTAGCGGGGTTTTACTGTATAATGATATCTTAACAAAGAAATAGTTGGCCAGAAATTATAGAACAATATCTATATTATTTCATAGTTTAAAATTTTATTCAAATAATTCCACTGTGCTTTAAAGTCCACGAGAACAAAACATATATGTAAGCCTGACTGACAGTATAATAAACTAACAGAGCAGACCCCGATCAAAAATCTCCTACAATAGCTGTCTGATCTGGATCTATTTTGTTTGCAAGGACGCCAACATGCGTGTCTGTGGAGTAAAGACTTAACCCTCCACTCCATTAATATTCATGTAACGAATAATGACGTCACGAATATTAATTAGATTAATTTGTTATAAGAGCACATGGACACAGGAATTTTTGGCAGTGGCAGAAAGTGTAGAATCATATCTATATTATAAGCAAACAAAGCAGACCCTGATCAGATGGCTCCTATTCCGTTTGCAAAGCCGAAGAAAGGCGTATTTATGGAGTAAAGGGTTAACCTAGTGAAACATCAGGCTATTTGGAGAATTTGAAATACATTGTAAATTGCAACATATTTTCAGATAACCTTTGTAAACACTGTGTTAAGTCAGGGTCCAACTAATTAACACTAATCAAATACAATGAAGCCCCTCTAATGTTACAGCCAATATACAGACATCCAGATAACGTGCGTAAATTAGAATATTTTCAAGAATAACTTCTACACTAAACCCTTTGCTGTGTCCACTTTTTAGAATGGTCTCCTCGAGACGAGTCTAAGGAGTGGTCATAACATGGGGTTTGGTGGAGAAATGACGTCTTTAGTATTTGAGTACGCACCCTTGTCTGCTTCTCTGAAAATAGGTCTAAGGCTATGCCTTAAAAGCTTAATACTGGATGAAAGTTATACGTGCGGTTCGGGCATTACTTTCGCCCTGCATTAAACAACCACATGCTGTTAACTCGTTCCCTCCTAGACTATTTTTAGACCCAACCTCTTTGCATTAATCTACCGAGAAGGAGCATTAACTATAGAAAAGGAGAATTTTAGAATTGTGTAGTTTTGAAACCGTTGTGATAAATAGAGAATTTGCTCTATAGGAGCAAATGCTCTATTTATTACAACGGTTTCAAAAGGCGACTTTTACATAGGCGCCAAAATGCGTCACTGGGAGGGAAAGGGTTAAATACAGTTATATTTATGCATAAAGTGGCCGTTTTAGAAAGGTTTTACTGATTTTGCTTACTGTTAATATATTTTCTCTGTCAGGAATCGCAGGGTTTACAACTTTGAATAAGTCTGTATCTTGGCAAGAAGCAAACGAATCATGTATCCTAGCTACGCCTGCAATAGTTCATGGGAATATTACCGTGGACATCGACTCTACCCGGCTTGAAGAGGGTGTTAAGTACTGGGTCGGCTACACCTTAGTGAACCAAGTGTTTGTGTACCGAGGTTTGTATGGATCTATGTGGCAATATATGCACGGGTCAGTGTGAGCGAGGTCTGTATGGGTCAGTGTGAGCGAGGTCTGTATCGATCTGTGTGGCCAGGTCTGTATGGGTCAGTGTGAACGAGGTCTGTATCGATCTGTGTGGCCAGGTCTGTATGGGTCGGTGTGACCGAGGTTTGTATCGATCTGTGTGGCCAGGTCTGTATGGGTCTGTGTGACCGAGGTCTGTATCAGCTAGTGTGAACGAGGTCTGTATCGATCTGTGAGGCCAGATATGTAAGGGTCAGTGTGACCGAGGTTTGTATCGATCTGTGTGGCCAGGTCTGTATGGGTCAGTGTGAGCGAGGTCTGTTTCGATCTGTGTGGCCAGGTCTGTATGGGTCAGTGTGAACGAGGTCTGTATCGGCCTGTGCACAGGCATACATTTGAATAGATATTACTCGTAGATAAATTCACATATAATTCCAATGCTGCTACAATTATTATTCAGAAGTCCAGATCAGATGCGTAAACACTTTAAGAATACATGTAGCTCCTTCATTTCTCCACAAACTCCTGTACTGCAATCTCTCTTTATAACGGTATTCTGTATTAATTTGCTTATTCAGATGGTTCACGAATTAAGTCACAAAACAAAACCATGCTGTGTAGCCTTATAACTGAATGTTATTCTGCAGAGGGCGAACTTGTTAGATAGAAGCACTGTATAATCTCATCTGAAAACAAATTAAGCTTTTAAGTCAAAGGACAGCCAGTTCTTCACTAGCTGTAATATATCTACTCGATATTGTCCATAATCTGCATGATAAGAAACGAAACTCAATGTTCAATTTAATTATGTCGAGATATGCAAATTATATGTGTAATTACTGAATTATGTGACATTTATACAAGTTTAAATGGTGCATCAGGGTCTTATCAGGGTCTGCTCTGTTTACTTGTGAAATTACAGTATAACCTTAACGACCTTATATTAATTGGACAGAGGACCTGTATTAAGCTATCACCTGCAAACACAGAACCATACTTAGACCTCTTTTTGATGGTCGCTTGAGACAGGCTCTACTGTATAATAGATCTGACCCTACAGTTTCCCGCAGTACCAAGACAATCCTGTCTCCACTGTATAATAGATCTGACCCTACAGTTTCCCGCAGTACCAAGACAATCCTGTCTCCACTGTATAATAGATCTGACCCTACAGTTTCCCGCAGTACCAAGACAATCCTGTCTCCACTGTATAATAGATCTGACCCTACAGTTTCCCGCAGTACCAAGACAATCCTGTCTCCACTGTATAATAGATCTGACCCTACAGTTTCCCGCAGTACCAAGACAATCCTGTCTCCACTGTATAATAGATCTGACCCTACAGTTTCCCGCAGTACCAAGACAATCCTGTCTCCACTGTATAATAGATCTGACCCTACAGTTTCCCGCAGTACCAAGACAGGCTCCACTGTATAATAGATCTGACCCTACAGTTTCCCGCAGTACCAAGACAATCCTGTCTCCACTGTATAATAGATCTGACCCTACAGTTTCCCGCAGTACCAAGACAGGCTCCACTGTATAATAGATCTGACCCTACAGTTTCCCGCAGTACCAAGACAGGCTCCACTGTATAATAGATCTGACCCTACAGTTTCCCGCAGTACCAAGACAATCCTGTCTCCACTGTATAATAGATCTGACCCTACAGTTTCCCGCAGTACCAAGACAGGCTCCACTGTATAATAGATCTGACCCTACAGTTTCCCGCAGTACCAAGACAGGCTCCACTGTATAATAGATCTGACCCTACAGTTTCCCGCAGTACCAAGACAATCCTGTCTCCACTGTATAATAGATCTGACCCTACAGTTTCCCGCAGTACCAAGACAGGCTCCACTGTATAATAGATCTGACCCTACAGTTTCCCGCAGTACCAAGACAATCCTGTCTCCACTGTATAATAGATCTGACCCTACAGTTTCCCGCAGTACCAAGACAGGCTCCACTGTATAATAGATCTGACCCTACAGTTTCCCGCAGTACCAAGACAATCCTGTCTCCACTGTATAATAGATCTGACCCTACAGTTTCCCGCAGTACCAAGACAGGCTCCACTGTATAATAGATCTGACCCTACAGTTTCCCGCAGTACCAAGACAATCCTGTCTCCACTGTATAATAGATCTGACCCTACAGTTTCCCGCAGTACCAAGACAGGCTCCACTGTATAATAGATCTGACCCTACAGTTTCCCGCAGTACCAAGACAATCCTGTCTCCACTGTATAATAGATCTGACCCTACAGTTTCCCGCAGTACCAAGACAGGCTCCACTGTATAATAGATCTGACCCTACAGTTTCCCGCAGTACCAAGACAGGCTCCACTGTATAATAGATCTGACCCTACAGTTTCCCGCAGTACCAAGACAGGCTCCACTGTATAATAGATCTGACCCTACAGTTTCCCGCAGTACCAAGACAGGCTCCACTGTATAATAGATCTGACCCTACAGTTTCCCGCAGTACCAAGACAGGCTCTACTGTATAATAGATCTGACCCTACAGTTTCCCGCAGTACCAAGACAGGCTCCACTGTATAATAGATCTGACCCTACAGTTTCCCGCAGTACCAAGACAATCCTGTGTACATGTACCATTATAAAACTTCAAGTAACAAATAGTCATACTGTTATTATATCATACATGAATATTGAACAAGTAAAGGATTAACCCTTTCTTTCATATAAATGTGTTTTCGCGCATTTGCAAACAAAGTAGACCCAGACCAGACGGCTCCAATAGGAGTCGTATGATCAGGGTCTGCTCTGTTTGTTATTGAACTTCGAAGGATCTGTTTCTTTATTTTCCAAAATGGCTACAATGTTCCACCTTCCATATTTCATTATTACTATGTTGTCCATATATATTCAGTAGGTATTGAAACATGTAGACCACGGAAATGGTTAAGGTAACGAAGCATTAATTGCGCGGCCCTGTGCTATATATATAACGCTGGCATTGGAATATCACTTATACGAGGGCTGATTTATCAAGAATTGCGAGTGAATTTAAATTTGTCTTTATGATTATAAAAACGATATGTATGGAATAATACATTTTATATTTGGAAACAGGTCGATATATATATTGTTTGTATTTTGGAAATGAAAATATTAGAAAATTACTTCTCCTAAGCCAGGGCTAATAAAAAAATTAAAACTGCAATAAGCTGTGACCTTGAGAAAATGTTCTGATTATAAATCGAAAATCTCTGTGCATATGCGATTATAAAACATCAGCTTATAAGTATTCATGATGTCTTTATTTCTTACATGAATATTTAACAAGATGGGGGATAAGGTATCCAGTGTGAGACTGGAAGGGTTATTGTATAACTAGGACCATCTGGTTGAAATGGCTGCTGTTTCAATGATCCTTTATGGTGAAACGGAAGAATGGTGTTGTGTTACTAAGACCATATGAGTAACACAAACATTTTGCTGACTCTATATTATATAAAACACGAATGATATTTATTCACTATTCAGTAACCCGCGCCTTTGATGCTTTGCATCAATGGTTTTCTTGTAAGACCTTGTAATGCGCTTTCGATGCTGTTAAGATAGTGTAAATTATTTTGATGTTATTTTAGTTTAGTACTTAACCGTTTACTCTATAAATATTCATGAAAAAAATAATGAAATCATGAATATTAATTAACTGAATTTTCATAATGACATGTGGAATTAGGAATTTTCGGCCAAGACGGAAACTGTAGAATCAGATCTATATTATTTCATAAGCAAACAGAGCAAACCCTGATCAGACGGTTCCTACAGGAGCCATGTGATCTGGGTCTACTCTGTTTGTTATTCCTTATCCACTGTGTGCCACCTGACTGACATTGACACACAGCTTGGACCCAGACGAGGCGTTGAGTAGCCTGTTGTTTCATCAGAGAACCCAATCGGTTTGGTGCTCAGTTAAAGATGTATGCTGCGCAAATTTCCGCAACTTTTGCGTTTCGAACTGACTTCAGAATTGGAATCTATGTACCTTAACACTTATTTAACGCTAAACAGCACGGTCAGTAAAATGTTCTTTGTGTAATAAAAAACTAGAAAAAATGGATTGCTACGGAAACCAACGGAACAGCCTTCGCCATTGGCCGTAATCTGTCGTAAGATTCCAATTTTACACACCGGAAATTATCATTCGATGTACCTGTATGAGTTAGCTCCGGTTGACCGTTATATTTGCAATGAAGTAAATATTCCAAAATAGGGAATTAATATAATACATAAATACTTAAACTGCTCTGATCTAATATTTCGACCACTAAGGGCCTTTGTCAAAGATTATCATGTCAAAATACACGTCACATTTTTGTTACATGCATTCAGCCATAAAATCAAAGAACTCTCTTTGATTTTATGGCTGAATGCATGTAACAAAAATGTGACGTGTATTTTGGCATGATAATCTTTGACAAAGGCCCTTAGTGGTCGAAATATTAGATCAGAGCAGTTTAAGTATTTATGCGTTATATTTGATTGACACCATTGAACGTGGTAAGATGGGCATGTTGCCTTATTTTCCTGAATAAAATCTATTATGTAGGCCAACAACCAGTTTCAGCCATTGTACCTGTGATAACAACCTAATTCCGAAATAGAATCGGAGTCATTCAGAACTTAGCGGAAGATGTCCGTTGATTTCCGTACAGATCCCCGTTCCTAAAAAGGAGGCTCCTTTTTTAATAATTTAGCCGTATTCGGATAGCGATAATATTTAACTGAACAAATATATCCTGCCGGATAATGGGTTGTAGGCATTGTTTTTATTGTATGTATACGTGTACAGCTTCTGGTGTTAATTGATTGATACGAAAAATGCGCAAAATACATCTTTAATAGTAAATCAAAAGCTTGAACGAATCGGAGTTTAGTAAATCTGCACCAATTGAGCAGACATTATTTATTACAGAAGGATAAAAGTTAACGCTATACAGTAAAACTCTCAAACATGTATTATTACTAGTCATTAAGACAGGTTGCAGCTTAATGCATGCCTTTAAAACTCTACATCATTTAAACGCTACACCACAGAGGGCCATTTCGTGGGTCTACATGGTCTAAAAGGTAAAAAGAAAAAATTTGGTCGATTTAGTGCTTATATTATATACTTGTATATAATTAAACACTAAATCGACCCAATCAATTTTTTTGACTTTTTAGACCATGTAGACCCACGAAATGCCCCCCCCCCTCCCCCCCCCACCCCCCCCCCCCCCCCCACCCCCCCGTTGCGCTACACGAAGCAGCCAACTGTCTAAAAAGTTCCCGATTCTTCTTTACTAAATAGATCGAGTTAAAGATGTTTAACGATATCTTAGACATGTTTTGTTTCCCAGGATGTACCAGAATGACGGATGCCCAAGACCATTCCAGCAAATATTTAACAATATTTCAAAGTGCCCCAGGGCAGTGCTACTCGGCTTGTGGAACAGATGTATTTGGCGTAAAGGTTATTACATGTATTTCTATTAATTTCACTAGCTTAACCCTTCGCTTGCTATTCGCGTCAATATACCCACCTGTAAATAGTGAAGACCCTGATGAGACAGCTCCTGCAGGAGCTGTCTCATCAGGGTCTGCCCTATTTACAAGTTGATTGTGCAACCAGTGCACTCTACATCAGTGATTGCACAGCGAAATACTTGTACACAGTGAAGATATATGTAATTATACCACAGGGCATGGGTAAAGAAGAAGAACTGTATTTTAAAATTCAGCAAGAGAAGGGTTAATTAATATTACGAGCATTCCGTTTTAACCCTTTACTTCATGGATATTTATGTAAAACAATGCCGCCATGAATATTTATTAGCTGATGTTTATAATGACACATATGCTGGGGTTTTGGTTGTTGTTATTTGTTGTTATTTTGTTTGTTTTTTAACTGGCAACAACTGTAGAATCAGGAACGGGAACCGTGCAATCTGGGTCTACTGTGTTTGCAAAAGCGTGAAATGCATTTATATGAGGTTAGAGGGTTAAATGACAAATGAAGTCTAATTGTAGGGGGTTTAACATGTTGTAGCTGAATATAAGACAAAAGTAACAGCTTCTAAAAGAGCTTTTCGTTTTACTTTTTTCCTGTGTTAAATAATCGCCTGCGCTTTTAACCCTTTACATCATGAATATTCATGTAAGAAACAATGACCTCATCAATATTAATTAGATTTATTGTTATAATATCACATGGACACGGGAGCTTTTGGCCATTGCAGAGACTGTAGAATCATATCTATATTATATCATAGGTAAACAGGGCAAACACTTATCATACGGCTCATATAGGAGCCGTTTGATCTGGGTCTAGTCTGTTTGCAGGGAAGTATAAAGGCGTGTTAATGGAGTAAAGAGTTAAGACTCGTGTTTTGGGTTAGTACATGTATGTTGTCGCTGTTACCATTTCCTTAATATAAACCACAATTTCACGCCTTTGCAAACAGATTGGACCCAGATCAGACGGCTCCTGTAGGAGTCGTCTTATCAGGGTCTACTCTGTTTGCATTCATTTAATGTATATTCTAATATGAATTTACAACAGGGGAAGTGGTTAACACGTTTTACAGCACACTCGTAGAACCAATAAAGGCCCGGTCACAATATACCGTGCGTATGTTCAGTTCGTACGTTTTCTGGGTAGGCCATGGCCGCCAAGTTTTTCTGAAAACGTGGGGAGGGAGTGGCAAGAGGTGGGAGGGAGTACGTCAGCGTACGTCACACACACGTAAGTACGAGTACGTGGCTTTCTTACGTGGTAAGTGCGTTGTACGTGCTCACAACGTACGATCTTCGTGTGATTGCCACGTTATCGTACGGAGGCCGTACTTACACGTGCTGCTCACGTACGGTGTCCTTACTCATTCACATGTTGTAAGTGCATGCAAGTGCGTGCAAGTGCGGTGAAGTGAGTTTTTCAGCCCGATATCGAGGAGCGGAGGAATATATAGGACGACCTTCCAATGTTCTCCAGAAGACCCAGCTGCTGCTGTCTCAAGATGCCACCTATTCCACCACAGAGAACAAGGGTTCTGGTACTACAAGAGCAGATTCAAGTGGCAGCGCATGAGCACGATGCGGTATTCCTGCCCTTGATACGGGAGAGGGCGAGGCAACAGGGACGCCGACGCAGGAGATACTCTTCCTCTCTGGCCCTCTTCCTCTCTGTCGGCCACTCAATACGCTCGTTCTGGCTTCTTAATTGTTAAATTCTCTCTTAATAAACACTAACTATTACATAATGGTGATAATGCTGTTTACTTTGTACAAGTACGGTGGGTTGGGACCACGGCTTAAGTAACTTAAGTCTGTAAATTTCAATTATCTTTGTTACAAATGTTTTAAAAAAAATGATAAAATCAGTCCACGTAGCTGTAATTAAAATAACGATGATTTTACGAATACATATGACTTACGTATACAGTAAAACCTATGTTTTTAATTGATCTGTTTGGGTTATAATATCGCGGACATAACCCTTTACACCACGAGTATTCATTTAAGAAATAATGACATTTTAGATATAAATTATATTACTTTTTATAATGGTATATGAACACAGGAATATTTACAATTTCAGAAATTGTATTATCACATAATCTACCATGCGGGAGTGTCGTAACAGAGTGCCGTATATCGCAGAATTGCACTTGTGCAATTTTTATGCAAATTAGCAAGTTAACTAATCGCAGCGCTCATTTAAAAAGCGTTAGCCATTCATAGCACTCCATGCGCGTCGTCCGTTGTATTACTACGCTGTTTGTAAAGCAATGACAGAAACAGCCGTCAGCTAGTCTGATTTATTTTCTATGCCATTTTAAGGATTATGTGATAAAAAGAATCTTACATTCGTGCTCATTATACATTGGGTTTTTTTTAAACTCGTTTACTGTAATGAATATGATATTCGCTAAAGCTCGTGTCATATTATTATAGTAAAGTCGTTTCATAAAAAACAATGTGTAATGAAAACTCATGTAAGATTAATCATATCTGTATTATTGTTTTAAGCAAACAGAGCAGACCCTGCTCAGAGCCATCTGGTCTGATTCTACTCTGTTTGCATATGCGTACAAAAGAGTATTTATGGCGAAAAGGCTTAAACACTCTACATAGAGAATTCATTCTTTTCTTTTCTTTTTCATTGGACATTGAACACAATTTGACCCCAGAAAAGACTCTGAGTAAATCAAATGTTCAGCCGGATTAAAAGTGCTGGACATTCTGATTGTATTTTACAAGGAAAGATCTAAGTTTAGAATCGAAAGAGGCGTCACATTTAAGTTACCTTATATGGAAATACAGTAAAACTTCTTTCGAGCGACAACAAAACAGTAGTCTAATTCTGGGTTTAAAAGACAGATGGATGTTCATGCAGGAGCTTTCTGCGTTACTTTCTCCGTCCAATAAACAACTATAGCCAGATCTCGACACTGCGAAACTTTAGTAATGAGGAATCGACGCATTTAAAGCAGACGAGTGCTTAAAGCAGACGAGTAGCTTTCTGCATGACTTACGCCTTGCAATAGGCTGCAACCTTTAAGACCGATAATGATACTTGTTTTAGTGTTTGAACTATCAGGGTTTTACTGTATATATATATTGTATATATATATATACACAGTAAAATCTCTCTATAACGGCCACTAAATTACATAAAAAATATCGTGTTAAAGGCAGGTGGCTGCTTAACCCATTACCGCATAGGCTATTTTTAGATACAACCTCTTTGAATAAATATACCGAAAAGGAGCATTAACTAGAGAAAAGGAAAAATTTAGAATTTTGTAGTTTGAAACCATTGTGATAAATAGAGCATTTGCTCCTATAGGGGCAAATGCTCTATTTATCACAATGGTTTCACAAAGTGACTTTTACAGAGTCGTCAAAAGTCGTCAATATGAGGGAATGGGTTAAAGCAAGGTGAAAGTAAAACAGAACGCTTCTATAGGACCTGCTCACAATACCAACTAATTAACACAATTAAATTGCCGTTACAGAAAGGTTTTATATATTTAGAATACACAATGTTATTCTTAAAGCGATTGCTGTAAACAAAACACTTACAGTAGTTATGCGCAAAGGTCTAGATATTGATTATCCGTTTAACACAAACACTATAATTATTGTTTTGCTTAGCTGGCGGCGTTTTTTTTACTGTATTTCAGGATTCAAGATGCTTCTGTTTTGAATCGATTGGTTCAGTGAGAAAGACGAACACCACGGATTGTAATTTAGCTTGTAGTCAGCCCCATGAACAAATAACATGCGGCGGGCACAAGTCTGTATCCTTGTTTAGCGGTATGTTTCAATAAGTCACAAAAGTAGACTAAAGTAGATCTACTCAAAATTAGACTTATAGTTTTGGAATGCATAATACCGTGTCACTAACAGTGTACATAAAGAAACAATGTAGACCCAACATATGCACTGTTTGCCTCACAAATCTTTTTGCAAAGGTCACATCAGCAAACACATTCTTGAAACAATACCATTCGTATGCAAATTAGATTGATCCAGTGCACCTAGAAAATGGATTAGTCTTCTAGTTTAGTTTAACCCTTTCCCTGTTCAATATTCATAATGACACCATGAATATTTATTAGCTGAAATTTTATAATGTAATTTTTTCAAGGAAAGTTTTGCTTTGACAAAAACCGTAGAATAATATCTATATCATGTCTAAAGCACTGGCACTTGATCGAAAAAGACTATAGTTCATTTATAGCAACCAGTACATTAATAACTATTTTATTACACAACTATAGTCTATTTCGATCAAGTGCCAGTGGTCTGAAGCTAACAGAGTAAACCCTGATCAGACGGCTGATCTGAGTCGTCTCTGTTTGCAAATGCGTAAAATGCGTTTATACGAGGGAAAGGGTTAAACATATATTATTGTCATTCTATAAATGGGGGCGGAGGGCGATATTTTGTCAAGTGTTCTTAACAACATTAGATTCTACCCTCTCCCCACAAAAGTGTATGCATACAGGTATAAGATGCCATATTGCTGTAGAATGAATGTACGACACTGTTTAATAAAGTTTAGATGATTTGTATTCGGTGGTATACCACTGAGCAGATCTTATGTTTTAGATGAGTATTATTTAATCTATATTCAAAGGTATACCACTGAAAAGAATTTATATGTGAACCTGTTAGATAAGTATTAGAAAATCTTCATCCGGTAGTTAGATCGGTGTTAGATAATCTTTATTCAAAGATATTACCATTGGATAGAATGTATGTGTAAGATAAGTATTAGATAATCTTTATTCAAAGATATTACCATTGGATAGAATGTATGTGTAAGATAAGTATTAGATAATCTTTATTCAAAGATATTACCATTGGATAGAATGTATGTGTAAGATAAGTATTAGATAATCTTTATTCAAAGATATTACCATTGGATAGAATGTATGTGTAAGATAAGTATTAGATAATCTTTATTCAAAGATATTACCATTAGATAGAATGTATGTGTAAGATAAGTATTAGATAATCTTTATTCAAAGATATACAGTAAACCCCCTCTAATACGACCACTTAATAAATAAATAAACATGGGCGTCTTTATAAGCAGGTGGTTGCTTAATGCAGGGCAAAAGTAATGCAGAAAGCTCCTCTAATATAATTGTTAGATAATCTGCATTTCGGGGAATACCGCTGTTTAACCCTTTCATAAAATCTACAGAAGAGGAGCATTTTACTAAAGAAAAGAAAATGTTCAGAATTGTGTAGGTTTGAAATGCTCTATTTATTACAATGATTTCAAATATTGACTTTTACAGAGGCATCAGAAGGCGTTAGTAGGAAGGGAAGTGTTAATTGTTATATTGATAAATAATCTATATCCAGATGTTTAGCGTTGAATAAGCTTATTTCTTAGATAACTTGCATTCTGAGTAAAACATGACATGCTTCGAATAGTCTACAGCTGCATCTACAGTGTATGTTTTTTCCTTCAGTATCCAAAGTGCCTCTGGAAAATATAACTGGCGACGGAAAATGGGACTCGTGTGTTGCGTTTAACCAAAGCAGCAATTCGTTTTTATTAGAAAACTGTGAGGAGGAACTACGTGCAATGTGCCAGACAAGGCTTATTAGAGGTAAAGCTTACACATCATTGCGTGACTATTGTATACATATTATGTAATTTTTGTAAGCAAGAGACAGTATTTCTAGAAAATTTAGAATTTCGTAAAAGTGGAGTATATTTCAATTTCTTTTCAAAAGATTATAAGGGTGTCAAAACAGTTTAGATCCTGGTGAGGTATCGATTACACGTTATTTCATCTAGATTCAAACTACATGTATTTGTTAAGATGATCAACACTTTCCCAATGAAGTTATACTAGTTTTGTATAGGGTCACTTTTATCTGGATCCAAATGATTTCCCAAGGAAAATTATACTGAATTTGTTCTAAATTCTTCTTATCTGGATCCAAACTGTTTCATGTAGAAGAAAGTTGGCGTCTTCTACATCTCTCGTCCATGCCGTTTAACCCATTCTCTCATAGGCTGTTGTTAGAGCCAACCTCTTTGAATAGATCTACCGAAAAAGAGCATTAACTAGAGAAAAGGAATTTTTTTAGAATTTGTAATTTGGAACCATTGTGATAGATAGAGCATTTGGTCCTGTAGGAGCAAATGCTCTATTTATCCCAATGGTTTCAACAGGTGACTTTTACAAAGGCGTAGTTATGGAGGAAAGGGTTAGTGGTTTATTTGGCTGGCAGTTGACGCTTGACTTTCGTCTGCAAAATGAATCGTCTGCTGCAATTCTAAAAGTATAATTTCTGCAGTTTCTTTTCAAAATACAATGTCAGAGTATCAAGCAGTTTGATAGGGGACCGAGGTACTTGATTTAACATCACCAACTGAGCCACAGTGGGGAAGAGTTAACGATTTCTCTGTTCTATGTTTATTTCAAATTTCAATACCTACTGAATATCTATGGACAAAATAGTTCGAATGAAATATGGAAGCTGTAACATTGTAGCCGTTTTAGAAACTAAAGAAACCCATATATCAAAATTCATTAGCAATCAGAGCAGACCCTTCAGATCTGGGTCTACTCTGTTTGCAAATGCGTGAAAATGTGTTAATATGAAGGGGTGGTATGGCAGTCAATGGACCAGTTGCTGTCAGCTTGACAGTGTGTCCTTTGTAAGGCTGATTTGACTGTCTATGGCATCGAGATTATAAATTCTTTAACCTGAGTCTCAGTTCATTCTCAAGCATTTGATTGGTCAGATTTTGTATAATATCAAAATATGACAGCTCAGAAGCTAAAGAATGAACTCAGACTCAAAACTCTGATTTTTAGCCAGTTTTTTTAGAGCTTTGGCTCAAATCTGGCCAATCAAAAGCTTGAGAACAAACTCAGATTCAACTAAAAAGCTTTATAAGCATGGACCCTGAACTGCCCTTCGTAACATTGTTGTTACATTTAGAAAAACAGTTTCGATCCAGATGAGGCTCAAAGTACATCGCTTCTCACTAGTGTCCAAACTAGATATTGGACTTAAACCCTTTCGGCGCCAACTTTCTAATTGTTGTCTGCAATCCAGTTTGTTAAATAAGGAAATGAGATAAATAAATGCAAATTTCAAAGGAATAAAGCACATATATAGAAATAGAGATTTAGACAAATAGTGAAGTCCCTGATCAGACGCCGCCTTGAAAAGGCGGCGTCTGATCTGGGACTGCACTATTTGTCGTGGTGCATTTATGCGACTGCGGCGGTGAAAGGGTTAAGCAAAATGGCAGCTACTGCTCAGAAAGTTCCTACAGAAGCCTGGTCAGTATAAGTGATTTTGCTTATGGAATAATATAGATTTGATTCTTCAGTTTCAGCTATGGCAAAAATATCCTGCGTTCATAAGAAATTATTAAATGTCCAGCTAATTAATCTTCGTGATGCCATTGTTTGTTGTTTGAATACTCATAGTGCTGCTGGTTATATTTATAAATTATACCTACGACCATCTACATTTTATTTTTCAGTTGCGAGTACTGAAAGTAGCGATACAGAGTATACATGGGCTAATTCTAGTAACTATTGTTTTTCCAAGTACCTATACCCGCTGATGGAACCAGTAGATACTACTGAATTGGATGTTCTGGTGTGGACAGGAATGTTCCTGTCTAAGTTTGTCATAAACAAATTTGGTGGTAAGTTAAACTTTTATAATCATACTGTTTATCTTGGATATTTTACCAGAATAGAATACAACAAAAACCCTCAAATGGTATCACAAAAAGAGGTTTAATTCCAGCCGGTGGTATGAAAATTGTGAAGAATATGATCTTTCTTTATAACTTTCGTCCTGCATGCATTTAACCCCTTCAGTGCCATGAAGGCTGGTATGTGATATCATATGCAAACAGTTTGGATCCTGATGAGACGCTAAGTAACTCGGCTTCTCCTCAGGATCCAGACTGTTTGGCACTGGTTATATTTTTGTAAAGAAATTTAAGAGAACACTATTTGGAACCTGAAAGCAGATGATAATCCTAACAGATGAGATTAACCCTTCGCTTGCTGTTCACGTCAATACACCTACCTGTAAATAGTGAAGACCCAGATGAGACAGCTCCTGCAGGAGCTGTCTCATCTGGGTCTTCACTATTTACAAGTTGATTGTGCAACCAGTGCACTCCACAGCAGTGATTTCACAGCGAAATACTTGTACACAGTGAAGATATATGTAATTAAACAACAGGGCATGGGTAAAGAAGGAGAAGTGTATTTTAAAATCAGCAAGGAGCTGTCTCATCAGGGTCTGCACTATTTACAAGTTGATTGTGCAACCAGTGCACTCCACAGCAGTGATTTCACAGCGAAATACTTGTACACAGTGAAGATATATGTAATTAAACAACAGGGCATGGGTAAAGAAGGAGAAGTGTATTTTAAAATCAGCAAGCGAAGGGTTAATACGGCGTTAAAGGGATAAAATATACAATAAGCTGTCATCAATATGTATTAAATCAAAGTACTGACAGTACTGAAGGTTTCGGACCATATATATGTCGATTGTGACTATACAATACGAAAAAGCTTGGTAGGGAAGGACTGGTACCATTGATACATAGTTAGATGACCTCTAAAGCATTATTTCCTGAACTAAAATGGTGTTTAATGGAACTGTTTGTTAAAATTGACCGGTCATCTGAACATAATTGCTGTGAACTTTTCTGAAAATCCTGTCAGTGTTTAAGATATTGTTTAAAGAAATAAATTGATGACCAGTAGCACACAGTGCAGTTCCAATAGTTCAATTTGCCTGAAGTTTACTTAAATTTATATTTGAATTTAGTAAAGGGCCATTACTCTATTACTATTTGGCCGACGTTGGCGTCATATATTGTGCCTCATACACCTATCCATGTAAATACCCCGTCAAATTTAAATGAAATCTGAGCAAGCTGTTCCAAGATATGACTTCTAACAGTCGTATTTCCTTTATGGCTATCTGAAAGCAACAAAGGGTCATATTTCTGCTACTAACTGGTGGGTTGTAACAGTATTTGGCGTGCATCAATCACCTATCCATCTATACACTACAACCACGTTTGGATAAATTATATATGCCATGTGAATCTAAATATCATACAGTTGACAAGATCTAATTGTAACAGAATATGTTGCAGAATGTCCCCTAAACGAAACTTACAACTGTTATTGGTGAGCATAATATCTAAATTTCAACCAATAACAGGCCATTAGTGAGCACTTGGTTACATGGCAACAAGCACTTTTAAAACAACTGCATATATATCCCTACTGACCAAATTTTCCGAAAAATCTAATATGTAAATTGTGACCCATTCAGAGGACACTACTCCATTACCATGGCAACCAAGTATTTCAAAACAACTTGACTGAGTTTGGGATACCCAAATACCCCTAAATGCCAATTTTCAGCAAATTTGAATATCTAAATTTTTGACCAATCAGATCTCACCATTCAGTTTCCATACCAACAAATCATTTCGAAAGACATACCAATCAATTCTGAGTGTCAAAATATCCCGACATACCAATTTTCGGCAAAATCGAACAATATCTGAATTTGCCGAAAACTATCCAAATTTTCGACCAATCAGAGCCACCACTCAGTTACTATGGCAACCAATTGTTTAAAAAGACCTATAAATTAGTCCCGAGTGCCAAAATATACCGTAATACCAATTTTTAGCAAAATCAACCAATATATGTACTTTCGAAACACAAACCAATTGATTTGGAGTACTCAAATATCCCATGATACCAATTTTCAGCAAAAAATCGAATGATATATAACTTCGCCAAACACTATCTAAATTTCGACCAATTATAGCCAACCATTTAGTTATGGTGATTTTCAAAAAATAAAAAGTGTGATGTACATCTGCATGTATCAAGCAATATTCATATGAAGTTTCATTAGGATCGGACAATTACTTAGTCTTACTGAGAAATGCTCTGGACAAGTTCATGACGGAAGAAGAACAATTGGAAGAATCAGAATCGGAAGAAAGAATAATAAGAATAAGAAACGGAGCAAACACAATATGTCCCTCTACTTCATTTTGGGACATTATTATATACCAGGGGTGAAAATAACAGCATGCTTGTATGTTAACAGATTAATGCTGGGGAAAAAGCTTAAACACACACTACAAACAAAAAATTGTCAAGAATTATATACGTTCAGTTTATGTTATAATTAACATTATGTAACACATACAATAAAATAAGTCCACTTTATCTTTTTTATAACTACTAACTCTCTATAATTGGAGTAATTATCCTTAAATGCTTACAACCTGGTACCAAGTCTCCTAACACATTACACACATTATAAACATGGGTCTTATAGAACAGAAAAGTCTATGATCAATGTTTACGATGCTTGTCACACATTATGTAAAAATATAATTATGATCTTCTAAACTCAATATAAATACTTCTGATGCATTCAGAATACAGATTGCTTTTGAGGCTCAAGGTTATCCATTTATCTCCGGAACGTTTCACTACGGTCCGTGCTCCTTCGTGCAGAAGGGTCGGTGCCGAATATTATGATTTTTTAGCTTTCTTCAACTTCAACTATAACTACAGTAAATTAAATTAAATAAATTAAATTATATTAAATTTATTTATTATTTTATTTTATTTATTTTTTAATTTATTTTTATTATAATAATAAATTATAAATAATATTAAAAATAATAATAAATAAATTAAACTATTAAATTTTATTTATTTATAAACTAAATTACAGTAAATTAAATAATAATTTATTTATTTTATATTTATTATTTTTTTTATTTTACTCGTCATAGCGAGCGGACGAGTAGAATTCTCCAGGCTGTTACTACTTATTATGCAATGAATATTAAATTTACGTATTTCAAATAATAAATATGGACAATATTTGCCAATAAGCTTGATGAAAGGTTTTTCTAATAAGAAAAATAATGCTTAAACTGTGGCCGATTTTAGGCTGCGAAATTCATATCCGCGGATATGAGTCATACCCGTCATATCGGGTGTTTATACTGTATCCTGCAATTTCCAGTCGTTATCTTCATTCCCATAGTTCGTGTGTAATATGTAGAGATTGACGACGTTCCGACCATTATTCATTACTGTTTTCTCCGTAACGTTGTCTGTACCAATCCGACAAATTCAAGAAATGCTTGTAGATTTCAAATAAACGCCCGACTTTTAGATGTCGATTACTTTCTGGTTCATTTTTACCGGCGCTCTGTGGTATATATTCGTACGCGACCAAATTTATCATATAACGTAGCATTTTACACGGCAAAATTATTGGTAATTGCAACAGTTGCATCCGCATTTTAATAATTGACACAAATACCAAATGAAGAATTATCGATATCGTTTATCAAATGCATTGCACTTGGAACTATATTTTTGTCAAGGGGTGTTATCAAAATCACATTTTTGGCAAAATGAAAGAAGAAATACGGGTGAAATACACCCGTAGATAACTAAATCGCTTAATCGGCGCTACGTGATAAACATTCTGTCAATGTTAAACCATTCAAAATGTCTGCATTTGGGTTAATGAACGTATGCATTCTAAGCATAAATTGATATTTCGTAGTATAACAGTCGTCTGATTGCGCATTATGGGATATGAATTTCTTTATAAATTTGCTTGAGGCATGCCCTGGGGATGCATTACTATTAGGTTTCGGAAAGTAGTCCGAAACCTAAAAAAGATACTTAGAACATCAACTGAAAATAATCATTTACTAGAAAGAAGAAGAAAAAAGAATTTGTAGTTTTGAAACCATTGTGATAAATAGAGCTTTTGCTCCATAGAAGGAAATGTTCTATTATCATAATGGCTTCCAAAGAGGCCTCAAAAGGAAAAACCCCCGGTATGAAAAAAGTTTTACTTATTTGCAATGAATTCAAGGTTTTGCGAAACTACTGAGTGAGTGTCAAACAGCTTGGATCCTGATGAGACGCTGAGTCACTCGTCGTCTCATCAGGATCTAAACTGTTTGCAACTGTGAGTTAGGTTGCGGATAGCTGGCTAGTTGGCGGACAGTGGACCATGGTTAAGATATTACATAACGCTTGCAATATTTCTCAGAACTGGTTTCCATCTTTACAACATTCGTCTGATTTCAATACACATTTTCAGGACCCTCATTAAGCTTTATCCATGTTTTGAAGATCATGGTTGCGTACAACATGACCACTTATGGTAAAATACGTGCCAAAGTTCAACATAAACTTAATAGCAATTTGTCATCAAGTTTGCTTGTGTTAATGGCTGTCAAATTTATTCCAGTAATTTCTAATGCGAGTAGCTAAAAGCCAGAGCACTCGAATGAGCGATGCATATCTAATTTGTAGCTATATATAGGTCAATTGTGCTAAATTAAGCATTACATTTAGCAGAGATATCTTGAACACAAGAAACAGTGTAGACACCCGCAACATTGTCAGAGACACAGAGTTTAAAAATGTTGAAAATCAATATCAATTATTGAAACTGTCGAATTAATTAAATTAACCCTTTACTCCATGAGTATTCATGTAAAAATGCAATCATGATTATTAACTACCTCAATTTTATAATCACATATGAAAACATATATTTTTAGATAGATAGATTTATTTCGGTAAAAAGTGTACATAAATTGGCAAAACATAACTAAGACAACATATAAAAAGCCATGTAATGCGCACTAGAAACCAAGGATTACACAAAAAAGGAAAATATTTTCCTTATTTCCATTGTGGTCCTTGCTTCTAGTGGCAAGACACAGAGAGTCACGGTATCATTATCAATAACTATCACAGGTATTATCTTAAAATATAAGTATCAGAGAAATATCCCTATAAACACTGTTAATTTCAAAATATGTCGGTTATAGAATGTCGATGAACATGCTTACAGATTAACACCGCAGAGTATCACAGCAATTCATAAAAGTCATATTAAAGAATAAATTGAAACAAACCTATCAAATTAACAAAGATAAAACAGTAATTAATAAAACTAAGCCCTGATATTCAAGAAAATGCAATAAATACAGAAGAGCCATCATTTTAAAGAAAATTGTTGTATAATTTATTCTTTATCTATCAAAAACTTTTTAACATCAAATTTAAATTGACTAGAAGATTTCCGTTGTCTTAAAGTCTGAGGAAGGCCATTCCACAAGTGAACACCTCTGAAAAGAAATGATTTATTACCAAAACTGTTAACTCTAGGAATGGCGTAGCGTCTGTTATCTGTAAAAGTGAAAGAAAACGAATCTTCTTGAGCACGAACAGCTGACATGTTTAATCTTGTACAACAAAACAGTCACTAAGATATACAGGAGCAGTGCCCTTAGAAATGTTAAAAACACGAGAAAGAGTGATTTGATCAACTCTTTTGGATACTGGCAACCAGTTGAGGTATTTAAAATGATATGTACCTAAGTGTTCTCTAGCGTCTAAATTTAAAACAAAGCGGATTAATTTATTTTGAGTTGGTTGCAGTCTATTTTTCAAATCTTGAGTAAGAGCAGGGTACCAAAAACAACAAGAGTAATCAAAGTGACATTGAATAAGTGCTAAAACCAAAAGTTTCCTTGTATGAAAATTTAAAAAATGGCTTTTTCTGTACAAAAACTTCAGCCTGCTGTTTGCTTTAGTAATAACCGATCTTGCGATTGCCTCACAGGATAAGAATTGGTCTAAAATAGCACCCAGATATTTAACAGAGGTAGAAGACTTAATATGTTGACCATTACAAAGTATATCTAAATGTGGCTGATTTCTTAATTTAGGCCTAGAACCGAACAGGATTGACTCAGTCTTACCTAGATGAAGAGAAAGTTTATTATCAATTAACCATTTGCTAACTTCATCCAGATCTTCAGACAGACAACTTTCAATTTGGGAAATATTTTTGCCAGATACTAAAATACCCGAGTCATCTGCATACAATAAAAGCTTGTTTGATACAGCACCGGCATATCGTTTACATAAATTAAAAACAAAAGTGGTACCAAAATGGAGCCTTGAAGCACACCACAAGAGATACCTTCACGAGATGAAAATGTTCCCGACACATCAACTAGTTGTTGTCTGTCTGAAAGGTAATATCTAAACCAGTCAATACTGTATTGGTGCAAACCTAAAGCTTTAAGTTTCATAAGTAAGACACTGTGATCAATTGTATCAAAAGCTTTCTGTAAATCAAGGAGTACCATGCCAACCATATTACCTTTATCCATTTGGAATCTGATAAAGTCAGAAAGATGAATTAGACAAGTATCGGTAGAAAATCCTCGTCTAAAGCCGAACTGGAAGTTGTACAGAAGCTTATTATCGTTCAAATATGTTTCAAGTTGATCAAAAATAACTTTTTCAAATACCTTAGATAATATGGTAAGAATGGAAACTGGCATGTAATTACTGAAAATCAGATCTATCATTTTTCTTATACAAAGGAACAACTCGAGCTTGTTTCAAATCATCAGGGACGGACCCTTGGATTATTGATAAATTAATAATATGAGCGAGAGGACAAACAATCAAATGAGCACCATCACGTACAAATCTAGATGGAATGTCATCCAATCCAATAGCTTTATTAAGACCTAAGTTCCTTAAATATTTCAAAACACTATCTTCAATTACGATTGAGAATGTAAAACTATTAGGAATGACACGTTTAGAAGAATAGTAATCAAACACAAATTTCTGGCCATATTTGCCTATACATTTTGGAAGCTTCTCAGCCAGACTAGACGCTATATTGACATAAAAAGAGTTAAAATGTTTGGCAACATTAAGTTTATCAAAGTAAATGTCACCATTAATATTGAGTCCTATACTATTAGCAGAGTCCTATACTATTAGCAGAAGCGAGCCCTTTTTCAGAAGGCATTCCGAGCTCTTTCAAAGTTTTCCACAATGTCTTAGAATCATTCTTATTCTGATCAATGGAAAAGTAGTAAAGTCAAGCAGGCAAAGCCACACACAAGACGCAACCACCACCAAAACACCGATAGACAGCATGACACACACACACATACACAACAACACACCCAAACGCACACCCACACACGAGATAAACACAGAAAACACCAACAGACACACAAGAACCAGAGACAAAACTCCACACATGAACAAAATCACAAGCACAAAGCAAACAAAAGGAAGGGTGACAAAGAGAGTACCGCCAGTTTACTGGTAAAGTAAGATTTCTTTGCATTAAAAATTACAGATTGTTTCCTGTTCCTAAGAGTTTTAAAAACGTTAAAATCAACTTCAGATTTGGTTTTCTTATACAAGTTAAAAGCTTTATTCCTCTCATTAATGCATTTTAAAATATCAGAAGTAATCCAAGGTTCCGTTCTCTGTTTCAAACGCATTTTCGCCCAAGCCTCTGACACAGTATCAGAGAAAAGAACTGGACTCCAGTCAGCGTGTAACAGAGATTGCTGAAATCCATGTTATAATTTTGTAAAGATCTAATTTTGATATTATGTTTACAAATGTAATGTTTTGTCAATTCCCTGGTACAAAATATCATGGAATGAACATATATCTACAACACCACTTTGAGATAGTCTGTCTTTGTCAGAAACAAGTATAAGGTAAATTATTGATGATGAAGTACTACATCATGGATTAGCTGAGATAAGGTAAATAATTCTGTAAATGATTTAAAACTATTTGCAAGAGTACAGTAGGATGTACATGCTTTTTACCACGGGAGAAACTGTAAGTCAGAAAAAATAAGCAACCAGAGCAGACCCTGGCCAGGCAGCTCCTATAGGAGCTATGTGATCTAGATCCACTATGTTTACAATGCTTTAAAATGAATGCGTATCTATGGAGTAACGGTTTAATGGAAGTGTATATGTATTTTGCCATTTAGAAAAAGGAAAAGCAACCTCGTACGGTCACATAGTGCAGCGAAAAGGAACAACAAGCTTGTCAATGTCAGGAAACACAGATTCGAAACACAAAGCTTTGTGCACAGGTGGGTATCAGAGGAGTTGCAAAGTTCACCTAAAACTCATAGAAACAACATGAAATTACAGCATGGCCAAACATACCTGGGATGCTATACATGATGATAAAAAACTTAATAGACGAAGATCGTACAACCAAGACATGCTTGGCTCAGCCGACATGGCCGATGGGTTCAAACTGAACTTATCTCATTCTGATGAATTGATTAATCCTTTACATCATAGATACCGTACGCTTTTTAACACCTTTGCAAACAGAGTAGGTCTAGATCAGACTGTTCCTGTAGCAGTTGTCTGATCATGATTTGCTCTGCTTGTGTATGGAATAATATAGATCTGATTCTACAGTCTCTGCCACATAAATAGTTATAGAGGTTTAATTTACCGATAGGAAGAAATAGCAGCCGCAGTACATTTTAACCCGTTTAGTTTACTTGGTAATTATTAATTACAATCTGAGTGTTGATAATGTTAATAATTGCGGGCCTCATCTAGATTCAAAGCTAATCATAGATTCACCTCTACATGTATTTGGCTTTGCGTTACAAGTTCTGTTTTATTGTCACGAAGGATTTGCTTTAATAACTGACCATTATACGTATGTTGATAGAGTTCAAGGCAACATTAATCCTTTACTCCATGAATGTTCATGTAAGAAATAATAATAACATGAACATTGATTAGATTAATTGTAACACATTGTATAAGCACATGGACGCAGAAATCTTTAAACGTGGCAGAAACTATAGACTCATATTTATAGTATATCATACGCAGAGCATACTCCTACAGGAGCCGTCTGATCTGGGTCTACTCTGTTTACAAATGCGTAGAAAGGTATATGTATGAAGTAAAGGGTTAACCCTGACAGGCAATTGTTGAAGTTCGTCATTATTTACTAGTACATATCTCTAATGTTACTGTTGACACTTGCAAGGCAATGTAGTTTAAGCTATTGAGATAAATTGCATTTAGCTTGCGTCGAGGAAACAGTGCAACATGCAATAGAAAACAATATTACCTAGCTCAAATACAGTTCCATCGGGACATCTGATCAAGGTCTACATTGTTTCCCACTCATTGATCTTCACAGTTTGCATATTTACTAAAAACAGTTAGCTCGTGATACTGGCTATCTCAGTAATGCGACCAAACACATTAGTAAAATTACACATTAACCGTTCGACTGCGGTGCATTGTTGGTATTTGCAAACGGTGTAGATTAGATGACTCATAGAGCAGCCCTCAGATAAGCGTCTACACAGTTTCTCAGTCAAAATTCTCTAAAAGTTTAAAGCCGCAGCTGTCTTATGCTGAGGTCGGAAATGTTGTCTTGTTGAAACAGTATGTCGTCATGTCAAAACATGTTATCCTGTTGAACTATAATGCTATAATGTCAAACGCGTAAGTTGTCCTCTTCAAAACAAGTGTTGTTATGTGAAATTGTTATGTCATTATGTTAAATAGATACGTCATCTTGTTCAATTCGAATGTGATTATGTCAGTTCTGCAAGCTATTTTGTTATAATCATATATCATTATGTTAGACTAACATGTTATCCTGTTGAAAGGGTGCGTTATTTTGTTCACTGTTAAACTACTATGCTATTATGTCATATGGGTAAGTTGTCTTCTTCAATACACGTGTTGTTATGTTAAATTGTTATATCATTACGTTGAACACATACGTCATCGGGTTAAATTCCAATGTGATTATGTCAGTTCTGTAAGCTATCTTGTTATAACCATATGTCATTTTGTTAAATTGATATGTTATCCTGTTGAAAGGGTACGTTGTTTTGTTCAATGAAATAGTGATCATGTTGAATGTGCATGTTGTCTTATTCAAACAGTATGTCATTATGTTAGTCAGCATGTGATCTTCATGAAACAGTATGTCGTTATGTCAAATACATATGTTATCCTGTTGAACTAACATGTTATTATGTCAAAAGCGTAAGTTGTCTTCATCAAAACAAGTGTTATTATGGTAACTTGTTATGTCATTATGTTGAATACATACGTCAACTTGTCTTGTTAAATTCATATATGATTATGTCAGTTCTGCAAGCTATCTTGTTATAGCCATATGTCATTATGTTAACTTGTATGGTATCCTGTTGAAAGGGTACGTTGTTCTGTTCACAGTTGAACTACTATGCTATTGGGTCAAATGGGTGAGTTGTCTTCTTCAAAACAAGTGTTGTTAAGTTAAATATTATTATGTCATTATAGGAATATGTTCAAATCCGTTTGTCGTTGGTTGCGTAATGTGATGCTGTTCAAGCGAAACACCTCGACTATTAAACTATAATCTAACGGAATAGTGCTAATCTACACATGCCAATGCGGTACTTTGCGGACACCCGTATGGAACCCGGGGTTGCCCATGGGTGCACAATGTGAGCACCGGGACACCTTCTGTGCACTTAAATGTGCACCACAGTGCACTATGTTGACATGCTGATGCATTCCAGGTGCACTTTGTTGCCATCCGCGGGTCTATACATGCCAAAGCGGCACTTTGCAGACACCCGTATGGAACCTGTATGGAACCCGGGGTGTCCCATTGGTGCACAATGTGAGCACCGGGACACCTTCTGTGCACTTAAATGTGCACCACGGTGCACTATGTTGACATGCTGGTGCATTCCAGGTGCACTTTGATGCCATTCGCGGGGTCTACACGTGCCAAAGCGATACTTTGCAGACACCCGTATGGAACCCGGGGTGTCCCATGGGTGCGCATTGTGAGCACCGGGACACCTTCTGTGCACTTAAATGTGCACCACGGTGCACTATGTTGACATGCTGGTGCATTTCAGGTGCACTTTGTTGCCATCCGCGGGGTCTGCTATCTTTTCACACTCAAATTTTGTCAAGAATGTTGACAGAGAAGCCCTTTCAATGAGTTTTTGAAGGTGTCGTGAACTTTCCTCTTCGTCTGCCATTTTTGTTTCGCGCAAATAAAACTCACGTGGTTTTAAAGTGATTAGGTCATCACGTCAACAACAACAACATCACGGTTTAACATAATAATATACAATCTGCACATAATCACATCTAGTTCAACAGGATAACATATGTATTTGACATGACAACGTACTGTTTCAACAAGACCACGTGCTGAATAACATAATGGCATACTGTTTGAACAAGACAACACGTACATTCAACATGATCACTATCTCAGTGAACAGAACAACGTACAATTTCACCAGAATAACATATCAGTTTAACATAATGACATATGGTTATAACAAGATAGCTTATAGAACTGACATAATCACATCTGAATTTAACAAGATGACGTATGTATTTAACATAATGACATAACAATGTAACTTAACAACACTTGTTTTGAACACAACTTACGCGTTTGACATAATAATATGTTAATTCAACAGGATAACATATATATTTGACATGACGACATACTGTTTCAACAAAACTACATGCCGAATAACACAATGACATGCTATTTGAACAAGACAATGCGCACATTCATCATGATCGCTAATTCAGTGAACAGAACAATGTACCCGTTCAACAGGATAACATACAAGTTTAACATAATGGCTTGTGATTATAAGAAGATAGCTTACATAATTGACATAATCACATTCAAATTTAACAAGATGACGTATGTATTCAACATAATGACATACCAGTTTAACATGACAACACTGGTTTTGAAGAAGACAACTTACGCATTTAACATAATAACATTTCCGACCTCAGCATAAGACAGCTGCGGCGTTCCATAGCCTTTCATACTGAACGGACTCTCTCACACACTGATGGGCTATTCCACTTTGGAAATTCAGTTGTTGAAAGTGTGAATGTTTAACCCTTTACCTGATAGAAGCGGCTTTTAGCGTGTTTGATTTATTCCTCCGCTGAAGAAAATAGTTCAAATTCATTAAGTCATGAACATATTGCATAATAAATATTTTCTATATCCTAGTAGGTGGTAGCTTAAAGCAGGCTGAAAGTAAAGCAGAATGCGCCTTAAGGCGCATTCTGCTTTACTTTCAACCTGCTTTAAGTGGTCATATGTCTTCAAAACTAGAAACAGGCTATTGGGTAAAGGGTTAAGTCATTACAGTCTCACTAATGCACATGTGGTGTCTGTTTCTGCACAACAGATCCAATAACAACGACAACAACAACTTCAATAACCACAATGGTGACACCAACACCAATTGCCACAGAAGACTACAAAGGTTTGGTTTTGGCTTTTATCGGGTTTTACGTCGTTTTAACAGTATTTCAGTCATATCACGATGCCCAGCTAATTACAGGTAGAGGAAGCAGGGGCGGATCCAGGAATTGTTGTTAGAGGGGGCGTAAAACTGAAATATATGCTGGGGGTCGAGGGGGCCGCAAGGGCCCCTGGTGGGTCCAGGGCAAAGCCCTGGTAGGGGGTCCAGGGGGGCGAAGCCCCCCTGAAGCTCATGGATTTTAGTGATTTTGAATACTTAGACAAGCACTCCTCGAGCATGTCGAGTATTATGTGCTTTCATCAGAGTAACGTGCTAAAAATAGTATTAAAAATGCATGGCATTTTATAAACAGGACAGGTCTATGGATTTAGCCAGAAGATATGCTATATAATGAAGCCCACGCCGAAGGTATGGGCCGAGGGCCGAAGCAGGAGGGAGGTGGAGAGCAAGAGAGGGACACAGCCCCTTCTCGTCTGGCGGTGTCGTGTGTTTAGTGGTTTCTGGTGATTTTTTGATGGACTTTCACTCATCAAATCTTGACCATTTTAAGACATTTGTTTGGTAATTGGAGTAAGATATTGACCAAGCCGAAGTAGTTTTCATTGAACTTAAGTGCTTGTGTGGCGACCGTAAAAAGTACTTCATTCTCAGTGTTGTTATATGTTCTGGTGCTTCGGGATCATAAGCTTTTAAGTTATTAGTTTGGAAAAGTGAATACTGCTTAAGCCGGTGCTATGGGGCGTGAGTAGTGTTGCACTTCTAATTACTACTCATGAAAAGGCTCACTAAAACCGAGTCTGCAATTTTCTCTTTTCACATTGCTACTTTTGCTTTCCAGTGATCTCCCACTTTCAGAATTTATTCATTATAACAGCAACACTCAGAGAAACAGAGTATGACACCAACTATCAGTCTTACGGTCACCTAAAAACCTGCATTTATTAAATTTGATTTTCAATTACACTTAACTGTCAGACAGTGGGTTAAGCAACAGCATCCTACAAGGATGTCTTGTCGCATAGAGGTTTATAACCTCCTTGATATCTATGTCAATATCCTTATGTATTCATGAGCATTAATGCACGTGCATTAAATCTATCTTCATTCATTGCCGACCTGGATTGGGAAAGCAAACTGTTTTTGATATGCTTTAATGCGGAGTTGGCTGCACCCATCTTCAAATTGTTGTCTTAAAAATCAGCGAAAAGACAATCAATGTGCAAAAAGAGGGATAGGCTACGTTTGAATTGCAAAATTCGACTTGAGTAGCGGGATAAGAGTTTAAACCGACTGTGCATATTAGCGCAAATACCATCAGTGGAAAATGATTGATATATTTATATGTGAACTGCGCGCTTGGCGCGCAGAAAAAAAGACTTTTGCATTTTTCTATGCTACAAAAATGGATTTCAAGGCACAAATATAATTTTACTTCGGCGATTTTAGGGGGGGGGCGTACGCCGGGTCCGCCCCCGCCTGGATCCGCCTATGGGAAGATCCAGAGGATCTTCATTGCACTGAACAAATTTCATTGTGTCGTGCACAGGCGACTACACAGGACCAGATAGTGAAACTCAAGTAGTACGTAACAAAACTTCAAACACCATGTTGACATCTAAAACCAAACCAACATGGACGCAAGGGAAGGGGCAAGTTTTCCTAATATAACTATATAGAAAACTTAAAAATCTTCTTCTCCAAAACCGATGGTTGAATTTAAATGGAATTTGGCAGGAATATTCGCCTAGACGCTCAAAACATTTTGATATCTCTAAACGTTATGACCGCTAGGGGTGGGGCTTGATTGCCTTATACATGTATAACTATATAGAAAACTTTACAAATATTGTTCTCACAGAAAGCGATGGCCCGATTGAAATGATATTTGGTAAGACTGGTCGCCTTGTGACCCTTTATTAAACAAAATTGCTTAAACCATGCTGATATCTATAAAAAAAAAAACCTGAAAAAACGTACCCGCCAAAGGCGGGTGTAAATTTCCTTGTATGATTACAGGAAAAAAAAACAACTTATGAATGCTCCAGTTTGTCCTGATAGGCTAAATCAGGCGGCTCCTACAAGAGCCCTCTGGTCATACTGAACGGACTCTCTCTCTCACACACTGATGGGCTATTCCACTTTGAAAATTCGGTGTTGAAAGTGTTAATGTCATTACAGTCTCACTGATGCACATGTGGTGTCTGTTTCTGCACAACAGATCCAATAACAACGACGACAACAATGGTGACATCAACACCAATTAACCCTGAAGACTACAAAGGACCAGATAATGAAAATCAAATTGAAACTAACGAAACGGTTAAATGTAAGTACATGTAACTGGTCCATGTACATGTGATCTTGGCTCACAAGGCTCTCATTTGCACCTGCATTACTACGAAAAATATAACTCAATACTCCGTTATCATCTGAAACCGTATGTTTAACATTACAGCTAATTTCTACTTACTTTATAGGGCGCTCAAGGGTATACACTAAACTTCGATTATTCAAACACTAAAACACATATTAAACTATTATCGACCCGTAAAACAGTTGACAACTTAGTTCAGGGCCAATGTCATGCAGAAAGCTCATCTGGGAGCTCTCTGTATGACACCCTGCATTAAGGAGTATTTTCTTATATAACATAACTAATTAGAAAACCTTTAAAAATCTTAATTTTCAAAACCGGTGATCCAGTTTAGATGGTGGTAGGAATATTCTTCAACACCGGTGATTCAGTTTAGATGGTAGTAGGAATAGTCTTCTGGTGAACTTTTATCAAAATTGCTAAAATCATGTTGATATCTCAAAATGCATGGCTGCAGGGGGCGGTGCTAAATTTCCGTATATAACTATATAGAAAACCTTTAAAAATCTTCTCAGAAACTGGTGGTCCAATTTGAATGGCATTTTGTAGGAACCCTTTACCATAATTGCTAAAATCATGTTGACATCTATAAAAATAAGGCCACAAGGAGCCAGTCAAGATTACCCATATAACTCTATAGAAAACCTTAACAATCTTCTTCTCCGAAACCGATGGTGGAATTAGAGTGGAACTTGGTAGGAATGATCGCCTAGTGACCCATTATCAAAATTGCTCAAATCATGTTGATATATCAAAAGATATGACCGCCAGGAGCGGAGCTAGCATACCTTATACATGTATAACTATATAGAAACCTTTAAAAATTCAATTTCTCAGAAACCGGTGGTCCAATAGGAATGGTAGGGTTTCACGCAAAGTGTAGTAACCCGTTTTGTAGTAATTACTACAATTTGCAACGTTACTACAAAACGGGTTGTAACAATGGTATTTGGTAGGAATAGTCGCCTAGTGACCCTTTATTAGAATCGCTAAAACCATGCTGATATTTGAAAAAATGGCCCAAGGGGCTAAAGCAAATTTCCTTATATTGGCTACAAGAAAAATATTCTTTCTCCAAAATGAATGCTCCAATTTGAATGGTGTTAGGTAAGAATTGCTAGAACCATTATCTGAAAATTCATGACCACTGCAACTTTCTGATTATAGGTAAAACTTTAAAGATCTAAATCTCCAAAACCGGTTGTCCAATTTGAATGGTATTTGGTTAAGAAAGGTCCTCTGGTGACCATATTAATTATGAATATTATGCATTTGGAATAAACTGAATATTTTTAGTTTACTGAAGTAAATTACTATGGCCTTCTTATCTTCATTTTCTGGAGATGGGTGTGATTTATTCATCTCTATTTAGTGCTACAAGTAACAGGTGAACGATATGGGACCACCATGGCCCTCTTGTTATATTTGTTTCGTTTCAAAAACAAAACCATTGCACCAAACATTGTGGATCCTGATGAAACGCCGAGTATGCATAAGTCATCACATATGCGATGTTGGCAGCGAATTGTAACGCTATCATTGACTTTAACACTTTTGCCGTTGTATCAGTAGACGGGAATAGCCCATCAGTGTTTAACTATAGAGTCCACTCAGTATGAAAGGATTAAATCTGCTAGGTGATTTTGAATGGCAAACAGTGCAGACAGACCAGAGGGTTCCTCTAGGTACCCATTGACCTGGGTCTACATTGTTTGCAAATGACAATGCATGTGTGTCTCAGGCAATATGCTAATTAATATTGATGAAGGGGTATATATAGATCTATATTTATGTTAGTTCATGTTATTGCTGTACATAGTATGGCAATGCATGTACGCATGCTTATAATATTGTTAATTTCTCTTTGCAGTAGTCCTGTACATTTCTATCCCAGGAATTGTCAGTGTCATACTGATCATTACCATTATCTGCTGCAAGAAAAGGTATCAGAACATGGAATATAAACATTCATTTAACCCTTTGCCTGCTATAAAAATGACGTCTAGTTAGTGTTTAAGATTCATGTAAGGAATACTGACATCGTAAATATATATTAGCCGATTTTTTTTATGATGACATATGTACACAGGATGTTTTGACTCGGGCCAAAACTGTAGAATCATATCTATATTATACCATTAGCATACAAAACAGACCCTGATCAGACGGTTCCTATAAATGCGTGAAAAAGATTTTATATGAAGGAAAGGGTAAACCTCCCGGTTTGAAACAATTTTCATTTATTTATGATTCGCTGAAGCTTTTGATACACTATTGACCAAGTGTCAAACAGCAGGCATCCTAGTGAGACGCCGAGTTACTCGACGTCTAATCTGGAAACAAGCTGTTTACAAATGAAAGCTAGGTTAACAATTGTCAAGATCACGTGACGACACGATCTCAACCCTTTAACCATTTTCCTGTTTAATGTTTATTCATAATTCTAATACCTATTGAATATTCATGGACAAAATAGTTATAATGAAATACAGAAGGTGGTACATTGTAGCTATTTCAGACAGTAAAGAAACAGAAATCCATTAGCAAACAGAGCAGACCCTGACCAGATGGCTGCTATAGAAACCGTCTGATCTTGGTATATTCTGCTTGCAAATACATGAAAATGCGTTTATATGAAGGAAAGGGTTTTAGAAAGGTTTGTCAGTGTGGAATAGTCCATCACGGTTTGTTAGTAGTGGCTATACAGTATGAAAGGCTTAAGCTTGAAAGAGGAGTTTGAAGGACAACATAATTATATACGTGTAAAATATACATTTCTATTTTGGAACTTGGAACTGTCATGAGCCCTCTAGATCTAGGTCTACACTGTTGGCGCATGACGGTACACGTGTTACCCGCACTCAAAGGGCCCAATAGTTTTATTTTGAGAGTTCCACACAGAGAGGCTGTACAGCAGAACATTATTATTTTGAAGTTCAAAATACATTTGCTTCATTCTTGTCATGACCTTTCGAGTTTGTATCATAAGTAGTCTTGCAGTCATTGTACACTAATGTGTTATGTTTTAATCAATTTGTTAAAATATAAAGTTAAAATCAGAACAAAACGATTAAACGTTAACCAGTTACTCCATTCATACAGTGGCGAATACACGTAGAGAACAAATTAATCCAAATGACGATGACGCCTATGACGTCACCAATACAGCTGGTGCAGCAAGACATATGGGCAACAACTCTGCAGAAAGTGAAAACGTGTATGACAAGCTGAACACTATCGCTGAATTTGCAAAGAAAATTTAGTGTTTATCTGTCATTTCTTGCATGCAAGAAATGACATCATAATTTTTAGTCAGCGTACGAAATGACAGATAAACACTGAAAAATTTGAAAATGGTAGAAACTGCAGAATCAGATCTAGATCTATATTTCATATACAACAGAGCAGACCCTGGTCAGACTGCTGCTACAGTAGCTTGGTTTCGATCTGCTTTCTTTGCTTTCGATCCGTTTTCTTTGCAAATTCATTAACAGACCTAGATCAGCTGGAGTAAAAGGTTAAGATAGAACAACATAGTCACCAAATAGTATGCGAAATAGGAACTTATGAAAATGTTTTCGAAAATTGAATAAAACTCTGTACTAGGAATGGTATTTTCCATTAGGCCTAATGAGATCCATTTTGCTTTGTCTCTTTTCCAAGATAATTATATTCTAATTTAGAGTGATAAGCATAAATGCGAATTATTTAAATCTACCCACTGGTATCTAATATAGATCTAGTTCCACACCTGCATAACAATTTTATAATTGTAGAGCAAAAGCAAAAGCCTCCAGACAAAAGCCTACAGTATCAGCGGACTACAGCCAAGTGCAAGATGCCATTAACAATGGATATGCCTACAGTGTCCCTTGTGATACAGTGGCGAATACACGTAGAGAACAAATTAATCCAAATGACGATGACGCCTATGACGTCACCAATACAGCTGGTGCAGCAAGACATAAGGGCAACAACTCTGCAGAAAGTGAAAACGTGTATAACAAGCTGAACACTATCGCTGATGATGCTTATGATCATACAAATTTAAAAAAGCCCACTGGCTCTGTGAAGTTTGGACGACGTGTCAAAACTCCTGATGACGTCATGTACAGTTCCGCCACTAACACAACGGATTCTTACGACACAGGTGTAGTCAAGGATAATACAAAAGTGGTTGATAACGTGTACAATGTAGCCAATTGTGAAGAGACATATTCGCAAACAACCAATGAGTCAAGAAACAGGAGTGAACCAACAGACAACATATATGATCAAGCTTCAGCACAATGACCGGTCCGCGAAATTGTGATTACGTTGACAAACCATAGGACACGGTCACAATAAATTATGAACCTCGACAGAAAGTAGAAGTGTATGAACACTAGATATATAGTCTATATATCTAGTGTTCATACATTTTTTTCTGTCAAGGTTCATAATTCATTTTGACCTAGTCCTGTGAGACAAACACACATTTGAAGAGGCGATCCGTTTACAACTCAGGATCTCATCATAGCCCAAACTGTGACACTGGTGTGTGCTTCAGACAGCCGATAAGGAAAATGATCTAACCCTTTCCCAGTTCAATATTCATGTAGATCTAAGAAATAATGTCATGAATATGTATTAGCTGAGTATTCATAATGTGGTATGAACAGGTGGTTTTTATGCTATTGGTAGAAACTGGAGAATAAGGTCTATATCAGTCCCTAAGCAAATACCTTATGGAAAGAATAATGAATTGTCAGCAATCGTTATGGACCAGTCAGGGGCGTAGCTAGGGATACGCACTTGTACACACGTGCGTAACATCAATTTGAAAGAGTGGAAAACATTATTAGATCATCTGTTGCCAAAATGGAACAAAAGTCGAAGGCTAAGCGGTGGTGGTGGGGGTTAAACTTTAATCCATTCCCTCATACTGACGCCTTTCGTCAAAGCCTCTGTAAAAGTAAAACCACAATGGTTTCAAATGGTTTTAATTTTCCCGGGGAGCGTCCCCCTGTAGCCACGGTGTGTACATTACACTTGAATTCAGCTATGCGTCTGCCAGTACAGAAAGACCTCTGAACAATGACCACTAACACGTATGCAGTTTTTTGGGGGTAAATAATCAGAATTATTTTGATTAAACTGATTAACCTTTAGCCTGCTATGGGCGGATGAGCGAATGTCAATGCAAACAGTTTAGATCCTGATGAGACGCCGAGTAAATGACACACTGATTGCATTTTTTGTAGACATTTGTTTTATTCATTATAGCTTAAATTATGAAAATGTAGTTGGTGAAAAATTCTGTAAAAATAATTCGCTCAGCAGGCTGAAGATTTCCCTCATACATGTACAGTGAAACCCCGCTAATGCGACCACTTAATAAACAGCCACTGGCGTCGTTTAAAGCAGGTGGTTGCTTAATGCAGGACGAAAGTTATGCAGAAAGCTCCTATAGGAGCTTTCTGCATAACTTTCGTCCTGCATTAAGCTACCACCTGCCTCTGTCACCCAGAATTATGCCCCTTTTTGGTGGTCGCATTAGCGGGGTTTTACTGTAATTGTAAACGCATTTTCACATATTTGCAAACAGAGAAGACCCAAATCGGAGGATCATATAGGAGCAGTCTGGTCAGGGTCTGATAGATCTGTTTAAAATAGATCTAACTCTTCATGTTCTACCAATACCAAACAAAACTGTATGTATCATTTTTACTTACATAAATAATGACCAAGAAGGGGTTAACCATTACCCCATGCATATTAAACATGAGAAAATCCATTTCAGATTAGAAACATTATCTGGGTGAAGGAGAAACTCAATACAAACCACAAGCAGTTTACTATTCTAAACTTTTAATGTATATAAAGGTATTATTTTATATAAAAATATATGTTTCTACATATTATAAAATATTTTAATATGGACAATTTCGGTAGTATCTTTTCCTTTAACGAATATTTTTTACTTTTTCTTGTCTGTAGAATTCAATTAGTGAATAAGAAATTAATAAAGTTTGAATGTTTTAAAAATGTAAACATGAGAGAAGCTAAAATATGTAAATATGTCCTAAAGCATTTCTTTTACTTTCTAACCATACTGTTTCAATGTCTTTTCTATATTGAAGGGCATTTTTGTTTAAAAAGTGAAAATGTTTCATAGTAAATAATGCTAAAAATATTGCTTTTTAATACACAGAAAATACAAAAATCAGTTTTATACACTTTCAATGTATTAATCTTATATCAGGTCTGCCTATTAATACTCCATGTACAAAACATTAGAATACCTGATAAAAATGTCCACACTAGACACTACCGAAATTGTCCCTTAACCCTTATCCTGCTGTAACTATTGATAGGGTCTATACCCAGTCTCTTTTATCTTGCATTATTTAACCCTTTAACTCCATGAATATTCAAGAAATTTTTAATGACAACATGAATACTAATTAGGTTATTTTTTATGGCACACGGAAAAGGGAAGTTTTTGCCACAGTAGAAACTGTAGAATCAGATCTATATTATTTCATAAGCAAACAGAGCAGACCCTGATCAGATGGCTCCTTCAGTAGACATCTGATCTGGGTTCAATCGATTTACAATGGTGTAGAAAGGTGTATTTATAGAGTAAAGGATTGATTCACATAATACTGCAGCAGGATAAGGGGTAAAAGACAGAGAATGTAAATATCAATATTATTTTGATTACTTCATGCCAAAACAAGTGACATCATGAATATCAATTAATTAATTTAATTAATGGCACCATGAACAAGAGAATATTTCACCATACCAAAAACTATAGAATCCGATCTATATTATTGCATTAGCAAACAGAGCAGACCCTAATCATGTGGTGCCTGTAGCAGCCATCTGATCTGGGTTTTCTCTGTTTGTAAAGGTGTAAAAAGTAAAAACAAAAAAGGCAAATTGATGGAGTAAAAGGTTAAAAATGTAAAAATATGATTTGTTTTAAAAACTGCACATAAATTTGTACAATGGTAATATCTTGATGGTTCAGTAAATTTAAGAAGTTGTGAAAACAGTTACCTTCTAATCTAAACATTACTACCTAAACAAGTAAACATTGTTGCTTGAGCAAATTCATTGAAAAAAGTTCTTAGCTAAATACAGTGAAACCTCTCTAAAGTGACTGCCAAAACTGGGTTTAATTTTGCATCTTAAAGACAGGTAGTAGCTTAATGCAGGATGAAAGTTATGCAGAAAGCTCCTCTAGGAGCTTTCTGCATTACTTTCATCCTGCTAAGCAACCACCTGTTTTTAAGATACCTATGTTTATTGATAAAGTAGCCACTTTAGAGGGGGGGGGGGGTAATGTATATGGAATGTCTGAGCTAAATATTCTTTATAAAATCAAATACATGAGCTGCATAATCTAGATGGAATCCAAGCAAATGTGGTTGAGAACATCCACAAGAGTCTCATGCCAAGGACTACGGATGGGAATTGGAGTCCTTTTCCTGTACATGTATAACATTATTATAGAGACAAAAAATTAAGCAATCACTTGCTGATTATACATATTTTTTTACAAGCAGTTGGTTACTTAATGCATGGCAATGGTAAATGTTGCTATGGGAGCTTTCTGTATTATCATATTATGTCCTTCATAAAGCTGCACGTATAATTAAGCTTCTTGTTCATGGTTGCTTAAGACAGGTTTTACTCAAAATGTGTAAAACAAAGCTGCAGATTCCATCATTGCAGGATATTCAGTGGTGGTTGCCAGAATGCTCAAATGTTCAAAAATCAACAAATATAGTTGACTGAAAATTCCATTGTTTGCTGTTGGTCAAACTTGTGTAACTTCTTCTTCTACCTGTATTTTTCAATTCTGTAGTCTCTGGAAGAAGAAAAAGGTGAACAATACAAATAAATGTTTCTAAAGCAACACCACATACTAAACTACATATAAAACTACTTATAGAGAGATAGCTCTAAACTCTAACTCTTCTCCTGTTGAATACACATGTAATAAAATAATCATATCATGCATATTTATTAGTTTCTATAATGGTATATTTACACATAAAGGGTTAAGTGTCCATTGTAGAGACATGAACTCAATATACCACTTGTAACACTAGCCAGCATGATCTGTTTCCCACTTGGACAAACTGTCAATATCCTCACCAATCAGGCAGTATTGTGTTTGCAAATTTGCAAGTTACATCCAAGTGGAAAATAATACAAAAAGTAAGATTTCACAGAACTGATACTTACTGTTAATATCTCACACTTGGTTCCCCTCTTTGCAAAGCATCCCTGAAAACAGAAACAACATAGGGGTTTCAGTAAAATACAGTAGAACCCCTCTAATGCGACCACTTAATAATCAAAGCTGTCTTTATAAGCAGGTGGTTGCTTAATGCATCCACACTAACCCTTTATTCCATAAATACATATTACTATGCCTTTGCAAACAGAGTAGACCAAGATTAGGGTCTTCTCCGATTTAAGGCGTATTTATGGAGTAAAGGGTTAATTTAATTTTTATTGTGTTAAACTTTTAAGGGATATTTTTCCTTTGACAAAAACTAAGATCTGTACGATTCCATAGCCAACAGAGCAGACCTGATCAGACCACTCCTACAGGAGCCATCTGATCTGGGTCTAATCTGTTTGCGAAGAAGTGAAAAAGCATTATGTGAGGGAAATGGTTAAATATTATCTATTTTCGGCATATCATCAAAATTCAAATCCTTAACAAAGGCCACCATCAATTTGTATAGAGTCAGTAAAAGAAAAAATATACAAAATCCCTATAAAATGACCATCAAACAGAATTGTAGTTTTGGGTCTTAATCCTTACTCCATGAATATTCATGTAAGAAATAAAGATATCATAAATATTAACGATTTTAATTCTTATAATGGCATTATAAACACAGTCATTATGGCTATTGCAGAAACTTTAGAATCATCTATATCATAAGCAAACAGGGCAGATCCTGGTGAGACAGCTATTATAGAACCTATCTGATCTAGGTCTACTCTGTGTACCTATAGAGTAAAAACAGGGGGTAGTTTAATGCAGGTAGAACGTTATGCAGAAAGCTTCTACAGGAGTTTTCTGCATTACTTTCATCTTGCATTAGGCACAAACTCAACAAAACATGTTTATGCATTTACTGATTGCTTAGACAGATTCTACTGTATCAGTTTTACACAAAGTACAAAGAAATATTTGTCTGAATGGTAGGCAAGAATAATAAATTATACAGTTCCATCATTAGATAAATTGTCAACAAACCTGAGTGCAAAAGTGTTAACCCTTTCCTTCATATAAATGCATGTTCATGCCTTAGCACAGAGCATATTCTGATCAGACAGCTTCTACAGGGTCTACTATGTTTGCAAAGACTTGGAAAGCTTTAGATTTTTGTATGAGAGAAAACATTAACATTTTTGGCACCAAATATTTTTCACCTTCAACAAATGTCGTCTGCTTTAAGTTTCAGAGTTGACTTTCCCTCGATTTCCTTTAAAAATATAAGTGGAGTGTCAACTAGTTTGCATCCTTATGAGACCATGAGTTACTCTGCCTGTCATTTGGATCCAAACTAATGGCAAACATAATCACAGATTTACTTGTTATGGCAAGCCCTATTACAGGTAAACCCCTCTAAACTGGACATTAAATTTAGAACATGTATAAATATCTGATGGGTCATGAAGACAGGTGGCTTACTTTCATCCTGCATTAAGCAGCCACATGCTTAAAAAGTATCCTAATTCATCTCTACTAGAATTCCGGTTTAGAGGGTTTTACTGTTGTTGCTATCTGACAACAATGGCAGTGGAAGAGTAAGAAGAAAAGTTACAGTTTTCTAAATATGTAACATCCATACCTCTCTGGATCATAGATAGCAGGATCAACAAATTCTACTATAGTTGGGCCTTCCTCAGTAAATCTAGGGTTCACTTCTCCTACATAACCATGATTGTCATATGGTGGAAAGTCTGCTCGCCCTCGCTGAAAAATAACCCATACGGTAATACAGTATTTTCCTTAACCCTTCTCTAGCTGTTCACATCAATATACCTACCTGCAAGAGATGTCTCATTAGGGTGTGCACTATTTACAGTTGATTGTGCAACCAGTGCACTCCACAGCAGTGACTGCACAGAGAAATATTTGTAGACAGTGAGGATATATGTAATTATACAACAGGACACGGGTCACGAAGTAGGAATGTATTTTGAAATTCTGTAAGGGAAGGATATATGAGGATATTCAATCTCCCCTCTCTGCAGGTTTGTTAAACAGAATTAGTTAAACAGCTGCTCATATTGATAAGTAGACAATGTATATCTATAGATTTCTTTTTCTTTCATGTATAGTAATAACTCTCTACAAAGAATTCTTGGCATTTAATACCTTCCCTTGTATAAATGCTTTTTCACATCTCTGCAAACAGTGTAGACCAAGATCAGGCAGCTCCTATAGGGGTCATCTGATCAGGGTCTGCTCTGTTTGATTACCGAATTATATAAATCTGATCCTACAGTATTGCTAAAGCAAAAATTGACACTAAAATTGTTTTTGATTCAAAAACTGATGCCCCCCCCCCCCCCCCAACACACACACAGCGGAATTGTTTTTCCAAAGTCCCATAACTCTGCAGAATATCATTGAACCAAACAGGAATACAGTATGCACAACTAGGCATGGTGCTGATCAATCCTATGAAGTTTCATGAAAATCTGACCAAAGGCTTTGGAGAAACTATGTGGACAAAATTTTCCAAGTAAAAATTTCAAAGTCCCATATCTCTGCAGAAAATCATGGAACCAGAACAGGAATAAAACGTGCACAACTAGGCATAGTGTTGATCAATCCTATGAAGTTTCATAAAAATATGACCCAACGGTTTTTTAGAAACCATGCGGACAAAATTCTCCATGCGAAAATTTCAAAGTCCATAACTATACAGAAAATCATTAAACTGTAACAGAAATAAAATATGCACAACTACACATGATGTTGAGCAATCCTATAAAATTTCATAAAAATCTGATCAAGGGTTTTGGAGCAATCGTGCAGACAAATCAAAATTGTACAGAAGGAAGGACGGATCATTAACCCCTTCCATCATAAGATATTTTTAGATACATCCTGTTTGAATAAATCTACAGAAAACAAAGACCTATGATAACACATCATAGGTCTTTGCAGAAAAGGAGCATTAACTAGAGAAAAGGTTTTTTTCTTTAGAATTTTGTAGTTTTGAAATCATTGTGATGAATAGAGCATTTGCTCCTAAGGAGCAAATGCTCTATTTACATGTATCACAATTGTTTCAAAAAGTGACTATTACAGATAAGAGGCGTAGAAACGCGTTTTTATGGAGGAAAGGGTTAAGTAATTGCTTAAAACAAATTTTACTGTATTTCAAATAAACATCTCACATTAAAAAATTTTGTTTCATGTTTATGTATTTGAAAAGCTTTTTAGCTTCACTACATTTTCAATAATATCAAGAAATTATTAGCATTACGAAACTCCAATTATTATGGTACAGTAAAACCTCTCTATAACGACCACTAAATGGTGTTAATTAGTTGGTATTTGGGCAGGTGGTTGCTTAAAGCAAGGTGAAAGTAAAACAGAACGCTCCTATAGGAGCGTTCTGTTTTACTTTCACCTTGCTTTAAGCATCCACCTGCCTTTAACACAAAATACTTGATGTAATTTAGTGGTCGTTATAGAGAGGTTTTACTGTACGTGCAAATACCTCTTCATCAAAGGAATATTTCCTTGAAAACTTTGGTGGCTGTGTGAAATACGGGCGACAAACATCCCTTTTGCTACATTTTCAATAATATCAAGAAATAATTAGCACTACGAAAAACCAATTATTATGCTACATGTAAATACCTTTTCATCAAAGGAATATTCCCTCAAAAACTTTGGTGGCTGTGTGAAATCAGGGCGACGAACATCCCTCTTGCTATGCACAGCTCTGCGGTAGTTATCCATGTAGGTGGTGAATCTGGATATACAGAAAAATATTTACTGTAATTATGCCTAAGTATTCTGACACCCAATCACCCCCTCTCCACAGGTTTGTAAAGCTGAACAAGTCAATTTGGTACTATTTGAACTTCAACCCATTCCCTCATAGGCTATTTCTAGACCCAACCTCTTTGAATCTACCAAAAAGGAGCATTTACTAGAAGAGGAAAATGTTAGAATTTGAAACCATTGCGGTCAAAAGAGCATTTCCTCCTCTATTTATCACAATGGTTTCAAAAAATGACTTTTACAGAGGTGTAGAAAGGTGTATTTATGGAGGAAAGGGTTAACTTAGACTGACAGAGATGCAAATAGGGAAGACCTTGAGTAAATGATATGAGCCGTTTGATCTGGATCTGCACTATTTGCCTATGTTTATCTTACACCAATTGGATATTATTAACACCTGTGTATTAAACAGCTGAACAAAATCAAAGTGAACTAAATGGTTCATATATATAGTTAACCCTTTACTCCATAAAGATATCTTTTAATGTCATTGAAAAGAGAGTAGACACAGATTAATGACTCCTGTAGGAGGAATCTGAATTGGATCTGTTCTTTTTGTTGATAAAAATAGATATGATTCCAGTTTTTGACATGGTCAAACACTCCTGCATTTATATGCCATTATAAAAATTCAGCTTTTTCTTAATACATATTAATGAGGTAAAGGATCAGATTAGGTTCAGTAATACTCCTTTTAACCGGAGGTTCAATTTAGTATAAATATGAGTCTTGGAGACAGGTGGAATCTTAATGCTCCTTGAGGAGCTTTCTGTCTTTCACCAAGCATTCAGCAGCTATCTGCCTAAAAGTATCTAGATTCTTCTCTACTAGAATTCTTGTTTAGAGGGGTTTTACTGTATATATTACAATACAGCCAAGTTATTCTCCTTACCTTCTAAATTGAACGAAAAGGATGGCCAGACACACAGCACTCATTAGGATTATGAGACCGGCAAGGACCAAAAATCCAACCCACATTTCTCCTTCTAGCCAGAGATAAGACTTGCTCTTAATCACAATCTCTGTGTCTGATATCCCTGAGCTCTGGACATTTTCATTCTGGTACGGTGGTCTGACTACCTCTGTCTGACCGTAGATCCTCAGTGCAGACACTATCTGAGGTAGATTGCCAGTGGTGCTGAAAACAACAAGATGACCAAGGTTATAAAACTTCTAAGTCTGAGTTTATTTTTGAGTACATTTTTGTATTTGATTGGTCAGACTTTGAGCTTGAGATGCTTGAGAATGATCTCACCCTCAAGCAAAATGTTTTAACTTCAGGGCCTATTCACTATTCAGTGTTTAGAAATTCTTAAAAATAGCTTCAATAAGTTCAACCCTTTACTCTGACAATGCTTATTCATGTAAGAAATAATGATACCATCAATATTAATTAAATTAAATGTTGTAATAGCACATGGACAAAGAAAGTTTTGGCCATAGCAGAAACTGTTGAATCATATCTATATTATATCCTAAGCAAACAGAGCAGTCCCTGATCATTCCTACAGGAGCTGTCTGATCTGGCTTTACTCTGTTTGCAAACGTGTAAAATGCCATATTTATGGAGAAAAGGATTAATATTGAATGCACGATGTATGCACAAACAGTTTTGCATCACGGTTTGTCACCATGTAAGTCATAACTTAACCTTCTACTCCATAAATACGCCTTTCTACACCTTTGCAAACACAGTAGACCCAGATCAGATGGCTCCTATAAGAGCTGTCGAATCAGGGTCTGCTCTGTTTGCATATAATTTAATATAGATATAATTCTCCAGCTTCTGCCATGGCTAAAATATCCTGTGTCCATAGGCTATTATAACAACTAATCTAATTAATATTTATGATGTTATTATTTCTCACATAAATATTCATGGAGGAAAGGCTTATATTTTATTAGTATATGTTTTTCTTTTGCTTCGAATTGTAACAAATGTATTGACTAGCCCTTGACTCCATGAATATTCATGTAAGAAATCATGACACCATCACAAATACAGTGAAACCCCCCTAATGCGACCACTTAATAAACAGCCACTGGCGTCGTTTAAAGCAGGTGGTTGCTTAATGCAGCACTAAAGTTATGCAGGAGCTTTCTGCATAACTTTTGTACTGCATTAAGCAACCACCTGCCTCTGCCACCCAGAATTATGCCCCTTTTTGGTGGTCGCATTAGCGGGGTTTTACTGTATTTATTAGCTTAATTTTTATATTGGCATATGTACAAAGAAGGTTTTGGTATTGGTAGAAACTGCAAGTATCTGATCTATTACAGTTCGATTTATAAGCAAACAGAGCAGACCCTGATCAGACAACTCCTACAGGAGCTATCTTATCTGGTACTACTCTGTTTGCAAAGGTGTAAAAAGGCATTTACATTAATCACGATCTCACTTGCGTTTGCAAATAGCTTGGTTTGTCTGTTTGTATCAGGTTTACATCATTTCATAAGTATTTCAGTCATATCGCAATTTCAAGCTAACAGAGTAGATCCAGATCAGATGGCTCCTTTAAGAGCTATCTAATTAGGGTATGCTCTGTTTGCTTATTGCATAATATAGAGATGATTCTACAGTTTCTACTATGGCCAAACATTCCCGTGTCCATGTGCCATAATTCATATTCATGATGTTGCGTGTTATTTCTTAGATGAATATTCATGGATTAACCCTTTCCTCCATAAATACGCCTTTCTACGCCTCTGTAAAAGTCACTTTTTGAAACCATTGTGATAAATAGAGCATTTGCTCCTAAGGAGCAAATGCTGTTTTTATCACAATGGTTTCAGAACTAAAAAAAATTCTAAAATTTTCCTTTTCTCTAGTTAGTGCTCCTTTTTGGTTGATATATTCAAAGAGGTTTGATCTAAAAATAGCCTATGAGGTAATGGGTTAAAGGTTTAAGGTAACTTATGATGGTCCTACAACTTACATTTGCAATGGATCATTAGTGTTCTCATAGAGGGTGTAAGCTCTATTGAAATGGTTCACCACCACAAATGTCACATCTGTCTTCGTTCTGTCGAGACTGAGGAGGAGGCCGGTGTCCTCTGACTGCAGTCGACTGTATGTGATTTTCTCAATGAGTACAATGCGGCCTAGGGTAGTCTGAAGGGCCTGGCGAATCAGTTCACGGTCAGAGTTCACCGATTCTAGGCTGCTGTCCATAACCAGCACAAACCTGTTCTTGTTCTCAATGAGATTGATCTGCAAAGAAAAGAAACCAATCAAATAATTAAGATCAGTGCAAAAGTAACACTTTAGTTCATAGATACATGTTTTGATGCCTTTGTAAACAAAATGGACCCCGGGGAGACAGTTTTTGTAAGGGCAATCTGATCAGGCCTGTTTGCCTATGAAACTTTGGTCTGCTTCAATAGTGAACATGAAATTTTCATGAAAAACAATGACAAAAGTGTTCAGTAGATTGATTCCTATATCTTTTTGAATTTTCATGTCAACTATTATTTAGCTTAATTTATTTGATGACATTATGAACATGAAAATTGTTATGATGGTTTATTTCATAAGCAAACAGAGCAGACCTAATTCAACATTTTCTACAGGGACCTTCTGATCTGGATCTACTCTGTTTGCAAAACGAGTGTAAAAGCATTTATGTGAAGTAAAAGACTTTGACAATATCACTTTGCGCCATGAATATTCATGTAAGAAATAATGACGTCATGAATATTAATTAGATTAACTGTTATAATTGCACATGGTCACATAAATATTTGACCATGGCAGAACCTTTAGAATCAAACCTTTATTACTTCGGAGCAGACCATGATCACAGGGCTCCTACAGAAGCCGTTTGATCTGGGTCCACTCTGTTTGCAAAATCATATTTATGGAGTAAAGGGATATGCTAGAATCGTGATGCAGTGGCTGGTCAACACTAAATGATCTCTCTATACAGGCTATTCGTTGGCTATTCTAATGGTCTTTGCAACATGATGTCACATGATGCCATTATTTCTTACATGAATATACATGAGGTACACGGTTAAAAATAAGACTTCTTTTAGCAGCCATTGTAGAAATGTTTTACAGCAAACTGTCAAGACAACTTATTTACCATTTCTGTTCCAATTACTCCACATGTATGCCATTTTATACCTTTGCAAACGCAGTGGACTCAAATCAGACAGCTCCTTTATGAGCCATCTATTCAGAGGCTGCTCTGTTTGCTTATGAAATAATACAGATCTATTTTAACAAATTCTGCCAGCACAAACGATATTTTTTTCCAGTTTCTACTTCGACCAAATATTCCTGTGTCGCTATTCCATTATAAAAAGTCAGCTAATAAATATTCATGACATCATTATTTCTAACTCAGAAAAGGGTTATCAACCAGGTTATTCATTAAATTTTATTTCACACTTACAATCACTTCTGTGCTAGTGCTCAAGGTCCGGGAACTATCTACAGGTGAGTCTGAGGCAGTAGCAGTGAATCTGTACTGTGTTCTGTCGATACCATTGAAGTCTTTTGTGGCAGTAATAATTCCATCCTCATCGACAACAAATGGCAAAGTACTCAGACTAGTATCTGTATTCTGCAGATTATACCTCACTCTCCCATTTTCACCTTGATCTATATCAGTGGCCTGTATAAAAGAAGTTAAGAGGTGAATTTTATGGTTAAACTCTGATTAGTTCGAATATTGAAACAAGTATCATTATCTGTCTTTAAGACAGGTGGCTGCTTGATGCGGAGTAAAACTCATACAGACTGGTCCTCCAGGAGCTTTCTGCATGAATTTCTAACTGCATTAAGCAGCAACCTGCTTAAAAAGGCATAAACTCTTCATCACTAACATAATTATTGTTATTTTGCCAAAATGAGAATTCCAAGCTTGTTAATTAATGGCTATTTGCATTTCCCCAACTTCTTTTCCCTTTCTCTTCAAATACAATTTATCAGGGTGTCATGTTACACTGGCAAAGATTACCACAAAATAATCCATAGTACTGCAAGATTAAAAAATCAGTTTGACCATTTTTAACCCTCATCCCATAATCTGTGACTAGTCTTGCATTTCGAACAGTTTGGATCTCGATGAGAAGCCAAATAACTTGGGATCTCATCTAGAGCAAAGTTGTTTGACAATCGGCAAAAAAATCCTCAACGATTCCTTCCTTAACCCATTCCCTAATATTGACGACTTTTGACGACTCTGTAAAAATCTTTTTGTGAAACCATTGTGATAAATAGAGCATTTGCTCTTATATAAGCAAATGCTCTATTTATCACAATGGTTTCAAGCTAAAAAATTCTAAAATTTTCCTTTTCTGTAGTTAATGCTCTATTTCGGTAGATTTATTCAAAGAGGTAGTATCTAAAAATAGCCTATAAGGTAAAAATTGTATTTATAGATCCAAATTTGACCAGACATTATTTTCAAAATACTTGCCAAAAGAGTGACCAATTTCTCCAATGATGGTGCAAAAGTTGATGTGGCACCGATGTAGAAATCTCTTCTTGTGATGGAGGATTCTGCGGGGTAGACTGGGTATATAAACTGTGGAGTGTTGTCGTTTGCATCCCTAACAGCCACATACACATAAGTAATGGCGTAAGATGTACCAACTGCAAAAGAAATACAAACACACACAGGTTAACCTTTTACTCCATAATATGCTTTAATGCCTTTGCAAACAGAGTAGATCCAGATCAGATGGCACTTATTGGAGCCGTCTGCTCAGGTTATACTCTATTTACTTGTAAAATTATATAGACATGGTTCTTCAGTTTCGGTCACTACGCTTCTGAGGCAGGTGACACAGAAAAGTACTCAAAACAGTTCAGATCATGATCATAGGTGTACTTATTTCGAAGTGTTACAGTTTCGAAAATAAACATAAATCCAAACCCAGGTGCACCATCTCTCATCCTATTAAACAGGTGTATAAAGTCATGTGTATGATCTCTTGGTATCTTTACCGGTCATATATCATGAATATTTGTTAGTTTATGTTTATCCATAAAGACAGGACTTCTTGATATTGAAAGAAACTGTAGAGTCAGCTTTATTATCATTCCAAAAGAAAACAGCAGACCTTAACCCTTTCCCTGTTCTCTATTTAGTCCAAATTTCAATACCTACTGAATATTCATGGCAAAAATAATTATAAATCAAATATTGAAAGTGGAATTATTTGGCCACTTTAGAAAGTAAAGAAACATAGCTATCAAATTCCATTAACAAACAGAGCAGACCCTGTTCAGACGACTCCTCTAGGAGCCGTCTGATCTGGGTCTACTCTGTTTGCAGATGCGTGAAAACACGTTTATATGAGGGAAAGGGTTAATCAGACAGCTCCTACAGGACCCATCTGATCTGCAAATGCGTGGAAAGATGAAAAGATGTTTATATGAAGAACACAAGAATTTTACATGAACACAAGATAATTTTACCACCACAGAAACTGTAGTCAAATCTTTATTATGGCACAGACAAACTAAGCAGGCTCCGATAAAACTGCTCCAACAGGAGTAATCTGATATGAATCTACTCTGTTTGCAAACTTGTGTGAAAAAGCATAATAATCAGCTAAAGGGTGGAAGAAAGATTTGAATGTAAAATATGATCTGCAGAACAATATGTTAACCTTACCTAGTTGGAGGTTATTTGTTGCTTGTCTCCTGTTACGAACTGAGAGATTCTCCCCAACACTAACTGTTACGTTAAAATCTGCCGTTTGTTCTCGATCTGGCTGACTGGTGAATCCTAATCGACAACTGTTTCCGTCAGTAGTGCGGCCGATAGAAAACAGTCCTGAAAACATAAACTGTGTTTGTGAAACTGTCAAGTACATGTAAATAGATAATGATCCTTTACTCATTGAATATTCATGCAAATAATCAACTGAGTTTTTACATTGGCACTATAAACAAGGAAATGTTTTATCGTGACAGACACTGTACAATCAGGGTCCATGCTTATAAAACTTTTTAGTTGAGTCTGGGTTCAATCTCAAGCTTTTGATTGGTCAGATTTGAGTTCTCAAGCTTTTGATTGGTCAGATTTGAGCCAAAGGCTCAAATCTGACCAATCAAAAATTTGAGAACGAACTCAGACTCAACTAAAAGTTTTATAAGCATGCGTACTGATCTATATAACTTCGGTCAAAGCAAAAAATTCCTTTAAGAAGTTACACTATAAAAACTGAGCAGATAAATATTCATGTTGTCATTACTTCTTACATGAAAACTGAACAGGGGAAAGGGTTAACCTACCTTCAGAATGTTTAACCCTTTCCCTGTTCTATGTTTATTACAAATTTCAATACCTACTGAATATTCACCACCAAAATGGTTATAATGAGATATGGAAAGTGGAACACTGCAGCCATTTTAGAAGGTAAAGAAATAGATCTATCAAATTCCATTAGCAAACAGAGCAGACCCTGATCAGACAGGTCCTCTAGGAGCCGTCTGATCCGGGTCTACTCTGTTTGCAGATGCGTGAAGACACGTTTATATGAGGGAAAGGGTTGAACAAATAGGACAATCAATTTTGAGTGGTGAGAGAAAAAATACTGTAACTACAATCTATAAGTGGATTCATTATGACACTTGCAAGCAGTCTGGATCCAGATGAGAAGCTGAAAAATTTAACCCTTTCCTTCATATAAACTTATTTTCACACATTTGCAAACAGAATATACCAAGATCAGACGGCTCTAAAGGAGTCATCTGATCAGGGTCTGCTGTGTTTGTTTATGGTATAGTATAGATCTGACTGTACAGTTTCTATCAATACCAAATATTCATGTGTATATTTATTTATGCAATATAAAAATCCAGCTAATACATATTAACCTATTACTTCATAGGCTATTTTTATATCCTACCTCTTTGATTAAATCTACCAAAAAGGAGCATTTATTAATGAAAAGGAAATTGTATAATTGTGTAACTTTGAAACCATTGTGATAGAGCATTTGCTCCTATTGAGCAAATGTTCTATTTATCACAATGGTTTCAAAAGTGACTTTTACAATCCCATCAAAAGGTGCCAATATGAAGAAATGCATTAAAGGCTTTTGTGTAGGGGAAATCGTATATATATACTTGTAATTTCAAATGCTCTATTTATCACATTGTGTCAATATGCGGGAATGGGTTAATGATGTCAGTGTTTCTTTGCAAAGTACTGAACAGGGAAAGGATTAATGACTAACCGTAATTAGAAGTCATGGAAAAAACTAAATAACAACAACCCTGCTTTAATTAAACCTTTACCTGGTTTCATTAGCAAGCAAAGCAGATACAGATCAGACAGCTCTTACATTGACACATTTTGACTCCTCTGTTTAAGTCTTTCTTTGAAACCATTGTGATAAATAGAACATTTACACCATAGGAGCAAATGCTCTAATTATCAAAGTGGTTTCAAAACTACACAATTCTAAATTTATCTCTTCTCAAGTAAAGGCTCCTTTTCAATAAATTTGTTCAAAGAGGTAATGTCTAAAAATAGTCTATGAGGGAATGGGATAAAGGTGTTGTTAACCCATTTCCTCATACTGACGACTCTGTAAAAGTAACTTTGTGAAACCATTGTGATAAATAGAGCATTTGCTCCTATAGGAGCAAATGCTCTATTTATCACAATGGTTTCAAACTACAAAATTCTAAACTTTCCTTTTCTCTAATTAATGCTCCTTTTTGGTAGATTAATTCAAAGAGGTTGTATCTAAAAATAGCCTATGAGGTAAAGGGTTAACAGGATAAGGTTTAACCAAGTTAATGCTACTTACCAAAACTGGAGCTTGAGGACTGGTTTGGTATACCATTGACAAACAGAATACTACACTCCAATACAGAGAGTGGGTTTTTGTTGTTGACATTCAAAATGATATCACTGCTGAGGTTTGTAACGTCATCTTCCTCGCTAATCTCAATGCTGAAGAAAATTAATACAATCACTGTTTGAGCTGGGCTATCAAAGACAAGAGGGCCAAGATGGCCCTTAATCGCTCACCTGATTACCATAGAATTAAAATTATATCTGGGTAGCGCCAGGATGGGGCCATTATTGACCTAAGTGACAATATTCGAACAATGTTTATGGTGGATCATGAGCAGTGGTTCTGGAGAACAAGATTTTAAAGATTTAGAATATTGATTTTATCAAGACAATCATTCTGACCAATGAAGATTGGGCTTAAAATATGCTACATAACGCTACAATATAATTTTTGTAAACAAAGATACGAGTTCTCTTCTAGGAGTTTTCTGCATTATTTGCGACCTGCATTAAGCTGCTGCATGTCTTTATAGATATCTGTATCATAAATTTTGAATGGGACCGAATTATTAACTGGATTACCCAAGTTTGAGATAACTAAGGTTCTACTACATTACTTACAACACAGCCGGTACAGTGAAACCAATGTCTCCGACAATAATATCCCTGTTGACAGCAACTCTGATCAGTGCTCTAGTGCTCCTTGCTTGCCATCCTCGGTCAGAGGCTACAACATAGAACTGCAACAGAAGGAAATGAAGGATCAGTTAACACTTTACTTGTTAAATATTCATGTAAGAAATAATTACATTATTAGTAGTAATTACAGTACGAGGGGTGATTGATAAGTCCGTGGCCTGAGCAGGGAGCAGAAGTTTGACCTCAATATTTTCATTTATTTTTCAACGTAGTCACCTTGCAAGCTTACACACTTTGTCCAACAGTGTTGGAGCATTTAGATACATTCCCTGTAGAAGGTGGCATCTTGGGCCTCAAGAAATGCTTCAACAGCTTGTTTGATGTCATCATCAGTGCAAAAATAGCGGCCGCTGAGTTATTTTTTCATCTTGGGGAATAGGTAATAGTCAGAGGGTGCTAAATCAGGTGAATATGGTGGATGCTCAACCATTTGGAAACCACATTCCTAAATGGCAGTCATGGCAACAGTGGACTTGTGTGCTGGAGCATTGTCCTGATGGAAGAGCACACCTAATGACAGCTTGTCACGCCTTGTCTCCTTGATTTTTTCATGAAGCTGCCTCATGAGGTCAGCATTATACCTTCCAGTCACAGTGTGGCCTCTTTCAAGATAACCCAATAGCAGCACACCTTTCGCATCCCAGAAAACTGTGGCCATCACCTTTCCAGCGGATGTTGTCGACTTGGGCTTTATTTTATTTTTTTGGTGGGTGGGGGGTGGGAGGGTTTTCCACTGTTTTGACTTGTTTTGTCTCAGGTTCAAAGTGGCGAACCCATGTTTCATCAACAGTTACAAACTAATTGAGAAACATCTCATGATCCTGCTCAAACATGGCACGGTTTTCCCTGGACAGGTTGCATGTTTCTGGTCGAGACTCAGAAGTTTTGGGACCAATCTGGCAGAAACCTTTCTCATTTGCAAATCATTATGGATATTTGCATGGACTCATTGATGCTACTGATGGTGACCTTTGGGGCGACAGTTGGTGGCCTGCCAGGACTGGGGTCATCTACAAGACTCTCTCTACCACGTTTAAATTCAGCAGCCAATTTTTTCACCATGCTATAACATGTAGCTACCATGTCCTCATGAATCTCCTTAGGTGATAAGCCTTTGGGGCCAAGGTATTGAATAATCGCGCGATGGCCAACATTGTCCATTTGCTTAGTTAGAAGTACTCATAGTAAGTAGCTTTGAGAATCAAATTCCCGCAAACAACAGAGAGAAAAAAATCCTTCTGTCTCTGCAGAGTGATTATAATACCTTTTCTACATGGACATCAAATGGTATGTTTATAAGTGGTCTGTTTCTACCCCAGGCCACGGACTTATCAATCACCCCTCATACTTTTTATACCAGCATATTAACACAGGGTCTTCTCTGTTTGCAAAGGCTTTACTACTTTGGTATCTACATGTACAGTACAGATCTCGCGGAACTTTCAAAGCCCGCGATGTCGCGATGGGGTTTTGGCTAGCTTCGCGTATAATCCTCGCGATTTTATCACGATTAGGCATCGTGATGCATAATTATTCATGATGCTCAACGCGGATACGACAGCGGCAATCTCCGCCGCCATCCATGGCCATCGCAGGCCTCGCTTATCATGACGAGTGATCGCGATTTACAGGTGGTACAGTGCACACATTTTGTGAATGTCGTAAAGTACGTTTAACATGTACAATGTACGCACATTCTTTTACCGTTTTTTTACAGTAACTGTTGTACGTGTATGTAATTTGAATTGATAAAAAAAATGCACACAAGTCATGTTGATTCAGTTTTTGTTTTCATTTCCGAATCTTGCTCGATTTACACGTTCCAAATTCAGAATAAGTTCTATGTTATGATGTAAAATCGAGTGATAAATATGAGATGACAAATTGGCCAATATACAGTCGCAGCGAAACTGTATGGTATTCTAGGTCTCATAAGGAATGGTGTGTAATCTTATCTGATAGTTTTGCTCAGGCACCTTACGACTGCCATTTTGACGAAACATATTCTCATTTCCTGCATACATTCATTTATTATAGACAAACTGGCAGTAATACGAAATGTCCGACACCCTTGCGTTCACCTCATGAACAACTTTTAAAAAAATTATTTCATTGAATGCAAGTGCTACTAATGCTACAAAATGAATGTTGTACAATGTATGTGGTATGTGGGAAGATGTGTTAAAAGTTAATTAACTAAATAAATCGTCAGCTCCAGCATGCAGACGTACAATCACTGCATCATTGAACTGGTCGAGAACCTATCTCAAGGAATGTGAAATGCATATAATATATATCCATTATAATAAATAAATGAAATACTTTGTACCTCTTCTGTCGTGCGGAAAAAATCCTGGCCCTCTGACATGAAACTTGATGTCACACAAGTACTGAACAAGTAAGGTACGACAATCCTCGTAAAGAACTTAGTCCAGGAATTGCACTGCACGGCTAAATTGACAATTGAATCTAATAATAATCTTAAGAACGAACGTATCATCAACTTAACCTTTCAAATAGTATCAAATTGACTTTGACCATTGAATGAAAACCTTAGCCTAATAAATTTGTCACACAATTACGCTTGATCAATTATTCACAGAATTCACTTTCGAAGTGCGAAAAACTACTACAAGTTCAAAGGGGTCGGCTGTGTTTTAAATTTGCACTATCTTTACTCTACCGCTTTTGCGGCATTTGTTTGTTACTTTGATCAAATTTCAAGTATTTTTTTCACTTCTCTAAGAGAAATCTTTGATGTCTTAGATCGGTACCGAAATACAAATTCTTCCATTTACATGTACCATAATTCCCCTATTAACCCCTGGGCTGTAACATTTTCAATGAGGCGTCTATAAAAGGCTAAAAAAAATGTTTCCCTTTTTTACCCCCATATATGTGCCCCAATAACTTTTTTCTAAACTTCCATGTGTTTTTTTTATGTAAAATTTCGCCGATTTAAATGCATAAATGAAGGTTTCAAATTTTAACCGGTTGGAGACTTTACGGTAATGCAGGTGTTCACTCTGGGAGGATATTAACACAGCAGCCCTGTGAGCCGACCAGGGTCCTGCCATAACCTAATTTGAATAAAGCTAATTTCTGCAGAGGTCCCCTTTCCCTTAATTTGCATAAAGCTCCTTCCTACACAAGTCCAGCACACGTTAAATTTAACCATTCCCCTGTATGTTTATTACAAGTTTCTCTATTGGTCGTTCATGGACAAAAAAGATATAATGATTATGAAATATGGAAGGTGGATCATTGTAGCCATTTTAGAAAGTAAATAAACATATTTTATCAAATTCCATAAGCAAACTGAGCAGACCCTGATCAGACGCCTCCTATTATAGGTACCTTATGATCTGGGTCTACTCTGGGTCTGCAAATGCGTGAACACACGTTTATATGAGGGTAAGAGTAAGAAATCGTGTTCAATACTTTCAAATCGTGAAAATGGCAACACGCGTTGAAAAACACACGGCGTATATTGCGTGCTTCAAGCTTATCAAAGTTACATTAAATTCATACTTGGAGTGGATTTGGATAGTTCAGGATAACGGAGGTGAGCCTGTTTGATTGTTTTGTTTGTTTATTTGAACGTTGGTATATTTTTTCTGGGGAGTCGGGATTCTTGTCAGTAATTAGGGAAACCTTGATATAATGCGCTTGGTCTTATGTGTGAAATGGTTTGAGGACGAAACTTCACAGTTAGTCTTTCGATACTAAACATTGTTTTATCATTAATAAAGTTAGGTTGCGAGTAGTGCTTGTACATGTTCTGTGTAGTGTTGAAGCTGACAACTCATTATTTAAAGAGCAAAAGCTCAGGTAAGTTACAATCGCGATGCATCATAGCGTTTATCGAAATCACCGTGACCCGTCGCAGATTAAAAACGCGATGTCAAATGCGATGGGTTCTCGTGATTTTCTATAATCGGCGGCAGATTTTTTCTTCCCGCGAAAGGTCAAAATCGCGATGAATCGCGTTTTGCGAAAGTTCCGCGAGATCTGTACTGTACAATAAGTCAATTACCATTCAAAAGAAGTCTAATTCTGATTTTTAAAACATGGTAACTTAACTCTTTACTTCATACACACATTTTTAATGAAAACGGAGTAGACCCAGAACACGCAAATATGTAGGACCTGTCTCATCTGGGTCTACTTTGTTTGCTTAAGGAATAATAAAAAATTATTCTACAGTTTCTGAAATGACCCAAACATTGCATTGTTCGTTGAAGAAATTAGATACTTTGAGTCAGGTGGCTGCTCAATACTGGGTGAAAGTCATGCAGAAAGCTCCTAGAGAAGCTTTCTGCATGATTTTCAACCTGCATTAACCTGCCACCTGTCTCCAAGACTGATATTCATACTAAATTTAAGGCCCGGTTTAGAGAGGTGTAACTGTATACAGTAAAACCTCTCTATAATGGCCACTAAATTGTGTTAATTAATTGGTATTCAGGGCAGGTGGCTGCTTAAAGCAAGGTGAAAGTCAAACAGAATGCTCCTATAGGAGCGTTCTGTTTAACTTTCACCTTACTTCAAGCAGCCACCTGCCTTTAACACAAAATCCTTGATGTACTTTAGTGGCCGTTATAGAGATGTTTTACTGTATATCAATCCAGTCAATAGATAATGATGAAGTAAATGTTTTAATAAATATACACAAGGAAAAGTTTTCACACAGACTGGAAGTTATACAGACATAGCTCCTATGGTAGCTTTTTAATTTGAATACATTCTGCATTAACCCTTCACTCCATGAATATTCATGTAAGAAATAATGACATGAATATCAATTAGATTATTTTTTACACATGATTGTTTTAACAAAGTAACACCTGTAGAATTAAATCTATGTTTTTCTATAAGCAAACAGAGCAGACCCTGATCAGATGACTCCTATATATCCTATAAATACGCCATTCTACATCTTTTCAAACAGAGTAGACCCAGATCAGACAACTCCTATTAGAGTCATCTGATCATCTGATCAGGGTTTGCGCTCTGAATGCTTATGATACAATATAGATATGATTCTTCAGTTTCTGCAAAGACCAAAATTTCTTGTGTTGATGTGCTTCTATATGTATCAATTAATCTAATTAATATAAATGAGTCTACCTTAAGCTAGAATCTGCCTTTATAATCCAGAATTAGAACTCATTTTGATGGTAGCTTTAGAAAGGTTAAAAGGGTGAACTAAATAAAAATTACCTGATATGTTGACGCTCCTTGAAGATATTCTCTTGCATACACTGTGCCATCGGCCTTCACTCCGAACAATTCTATTTCAGCCACATATGTTGGGTCTATGAAGTAGGTGATCTCAGCATTGGGTGTCTGGAAGATTTCAGGTAAGCATGTACATCATTAGGGTTACACCCCACTTTGTCTACATTTATATATCATTGTAGTAGACAAAATGACCTTTAGAGTTGTAGATGAAATGAGTATAGACAGAAGGCGTGTCACCATTGTAAGCTTATCCAAATTGTAAGCAATTTAAACAGCATAAAGAGAGTCACAGGTATTAACCCATTCCCTCGTAGGCTATTTTTAGTATCTGCCTCTTTGGTTAAAACTGCTGAAAAGGAGCTTTTTTTTTAAAAAAAAAAGTGTACTTCTGAAACAATAATCATTATTGTGATAAACAGAGCATTTGCTCCAAAAGGAGCATATGCTCTATTTATAAAAATGGTTAAAAAAGTAACTTTAACAGAATGCATCCATGGGTTAAAGTTATTCTTGAACTAAAAGCTTTTGTCTGTTTCAATTGTTTAAATTTCTTTTTTAACTCTATCACTATCAAGCATAGTCATCTGCTTCCAACTCTTTTGTTAACTTTCTTCATCCTAATGAAATGAAGAGTTTCTCGAGGTCCCATCTAAAAATAAAATAGTTGCAAGGTTAAAGTAAAACCGAACACTCCTACAGGACACTCTTAAAGCAAGGTGAAAGTAAAACCGAACACCCCTACAGGAGTGTTCTGATTTACTTTCACCTTGCTTTAAGCAGCCACCAGGAGTGTTCTGTTTTACTTTCACCTTGCTTTAAGCAGCCACCTGCCCTAAATACCTACTGATTAACACAATTTAGTGGCCGTTATACAGAGTTTTTTTGTATATGGCGTGTAAGCATGGGATGTTTTTGCTTTGGTAGAAACTGTAGAATCAAACCTTATCATTCTATAAGCAAACAGAGTACTCTGATCAGACAGCTTCTTCTAGAGTTGTCTGATGTGGGTCTATTCTGTATGCAAAGGCCTTTAATCCTTTCCCTCATATAAACATGTTTTCACGCATTTGCAAACAGATTAGACCCGGATCAGACGGCTCCTAGAGGAGCCGTCTGATCAGGGTCTACTCTGTTTGCAAATAGAATTTGATAGATCTGTTTCTTTTCTTTCTAAAATGTCTCAAATGTTCCACCTTCCATATTTCTTTATAACTTTTTTGTGTTAATGAATATTCAGTAGGTACTGAAAAATGGCCGAAATACAGAACAGGGAAAGGGTTAAGAGTTGCTTCTTCATGAATGGAGTATTTTCAAATACATACCAAGTATTCTGTCTCTTTCTTTAATAGTTCAAAATTTAAGGCCAAGGTTAAGATTTCAAATATAGACAAACAGACAAACTAAAACCAATCCTAATCTTTGGGGCATAAATAGTGTGGCAGATGATCAGAGTGAGAGATGGACAGGGAAAAGTATAAATTACCCCTTTTTAGACATGTTGGCATCGAAATTTAGCAAATTAATTTTTATTATGATTAGAGGGCAAAACATTAGAAATACCCAAGAAACATACATCAACACTAATAGGATCTTCTCTGTCTGCATCTGTGGCAGTCAATACAGCTAATTCTTCCCCAGTGGTATAATAGTCAGGAACAGTGATGTCATACTCAGTCTGAGTAAGGACAGGATCAAACAGGTTACGCACAACTTCCACCTGGACTGTGGCTGTGGCCGACTTTGATACTACAGCCTGGTCTTCTGCTGCCACAATCAGCTGTAACATAAACAAACTTATATGTCCAATTGTAAAGTTACAAGGAAACTCATATTTAAAACAGTGTATAATACCAGACCAGTGGAACTATCTGCAGTTTGTGAATGGTTTTTAACCCTTTCCCTCATGTAAACGCATTTTCACGCATCTGCAAACAGAGTAGACCCAGATCAGACGGCTCCTATAGGAGCCGTCTGATTAGGGTCTGCTCTGTTTGCCAATAGAATTTGACAGATCTATTTCTTTAGTTTCTAAAATGGCTACAATGTTCCACCTTCCATATTTCATTATAAATACTTTGACCATGAATATTCAGTAGGTATTGAAATTTGGAATAAACACAGAACAGGGAAAGGGTTAACCCTTTACCTCATGGATATTCATGTTAGCAAAGGCATCTATATGTGGTAATTGGTTAAGGAGCATTGTGCACCTCTTTTGTTCTGCATTAACAGAAGGAGTTCCAGTCATCTCATTTCTAATCTGGACAATTTCTCTAGTTCATAGCTTAATACAGTATTAAGACAGTGCAATTCTGTATTGTAAATTTTGGAAGAACCGAAATTTTACTTCGAGTTATTTCAAAGTTCGAGTCTTCCAAGTTTGAGATATCGAAGTTCATCTGTATATGCATTTTTACACATTTGCTCTTCGGAAGCTGTCTGATCTGGGTATTTTACTCCTAAGGAGTTTTAACGCCTTTGGAGCTATCTGACCTGGGTCTACTTTGTTTGCTGATGGAATAATATAGACCTCAGTCTTAATATTTATAAAGTCATTGTTTCTTACAGAAATATGCATCAAGTGAAGCGTTAATAATATACAGTAAAACCCCGATCTCTCAAACACCTTGGGGACCATAAATTTTCTGGTTCTAAAGATCAGTCTCATATTCGTTCGGTAGCAAATGGTACAGAAATTGTTCGAACGCGAGTTCCTTCATGTCGAAAATGAATAAACAAACTTTTATAACAAAACTCATTGTTTGTGTCACCTTTGCAATACAATGAAAATGCTATTAACGCAGCCCATAATTCTGTAAAAATATCATCCCATTATTCCAAACTGATAAACATTCTCTGATAAAAACAGAGGAGAACAAATATATTCATTCAATTGTTATTTCTGCCATTGCGAATGATGAAATTTGAACATTTCAATCGTGTTATAGCCCTAGGATATCAGCTCATTACAACTTTAACAAACTCATTTAAATCTCAACACCTTGATAAAAACATCACACATTCACCCATTGTCTACCAATCACATAATAATTGGTGAGCTGAGGTTGTCACTGAGAGGTGTGAACCTCCGATTTGACGCGCATCCATACAGGTCAGACAACGGTTTGATTTATCAAAGGTAATTTACACTGTTTTTTTTAATGAGCAAACTGAGAGATCAGTTTGAGAATTTGAATTTCACATTGTCTGGTTATCTGAGGTCAAAAATATAGAATTAAGAAGGAAGGAGTTTGGACCACAGAATTAGTTCGAATTAACCCTTCGCTTGCTGAATTTTAAAATGAATTTCTCCTTCTTTACCCATGCCCTGTTGTATAATTACATATATCTTCACTGTGTACAAGTATTTCACTGTGCAATCACTGCTGTGGAGTGCACTTAGGTTGCACAATCAACTTGTAAATAGTGCAGACCCGGATTAGACAGCTCCTGCAGGAGCTGTCTCATCTGGGTCTTCACTATTTACAGGTAGGTATATGGACGTGATTAGCAAGCGAAGGGTTAAGGGTGGTGAACGAGTTTTCTGGGGTTTGAGAGTTTGGGGTTTCACTGTAGTACGTTTCATTTCAATATCTCTTTCCTAAATAAAGTTGTGAAAAACAAACAAGTGACATCAAAGATATAAAACGATAGTTTTAATTGGACAAGTTATAATTAACTAATGAACTTACCGTTAACTGGTTTGGAATGCCCTGTCTAATTAATGGCTGACTGAGAACAATTTCTCCAAACAATTCATCAATGGCAAATAGGTCAAACCCATTACTAGGGGTGTAGCTTATGCTCTCAATACTGTAGCGTAGTCTACCGCTTGCCGTCTGAAATAGTAATTGTAAGCTGTATATATGCATTGCAGATTCTACAGTCTGTAATTGTTGTGGTATTTCTAGAGAAGACCGATTTCTGTTGCACTATGAAATTGATTCTTCATCATTCTATTGTATTTAATTATATACATTTTACTTTTCAAGTAAACTACAATGTAATGTTTAGAATGTGTTCAAGATTAAATCGCCCAAATGGATAGATATGAGTCTGTAAGGCAGGTAGTAGCTTAATGCATGTCAAAAGTAATGCAGAAAGGTCCTATAAAAGCTTTCTGCGTTACTTTTGCTCTACATTAAGCAACCACCTGCTTTTTTAATACTCCTATGTCCAATAAATGAAAGGCAGCTTAAGAATAGGTTCTATTGTATTTTATGAATGAAAAGACAATTTTTTTAAAAAGAATTTGATTGAGGTATGTATATTTTGTAATGAAAAATATTAAATATTTCACACCCTGCATTCCAGACCAGGCATAAGCAATGACTGGAAAATGTCTGACTGCCCCTTTCTCATGAGCCCGGAAAAATGTGTATAGCAAAAGCTCTCTAAACTGGACATTCAGTTTAGTATAAATATTGGTCTCGGAGACAGGTGGCAGCTTAATGCAGGGAGAAAGTCATGCAGAAAGCTCCTTGAGGAGTTTTCTGCATGACTTTCACTCTGTATTAAGCAGCCACTTGTCTAAAAGAATCTAAATTTCTCTCAACTAGAATTCTGGTTTAGAGAGGTTATACTGGATTCTATTTTCTTACACTTGAAGAATCGTCATCTGTTGCCTGCACTGTGTTGACAAGGCCATCAATGAGATGATACTCTGATATCCTGGCTGTGTATGTGGACTGTGTGAAAACAGGAGCATTGGGGTTCCTTGTTACAGTTATCCTGACCAAGGTGGTATCAACCCTGGAAGTCACAAACTGACTGGGAATATCGGCCACTTGAACTGACATCTGAAAATTCGGTAAAGTAAATCAATCACAAAGTACATATTACGTAATTCATATTTCTGTACAACACTTAAATCAGCCATGTACCTTCAAATACACATATGATTATCTGCAGATAAGTTCTGCAGTATTACATTTACAGTAAAACCTCTCTATAATGGCCACTAAACTGTATCAAATATTTTGTGTTAAAGGCAGATGGCTGCTTAAAGCAAGGTGAAAGTAAACCAGAACGCTCGTATAGGAGCGTTCTGATTTACTTTCACCTTGCTTTAAGCAGCCATCTGCCCTAAATACCAACTAATTAACACAATTAAGTGGCCGTTATAGAGAAGTTTTACTGTATATTCATTCAACTTAACTCTGAGAAACCCAAACTTTTAACCCTTTCCCTCATATAAACTCCTTTTGAAGCCTTTGCAAACAGAGTGAGACACAGATCAGATGGTTCCTCTACCAGCAATCTGATCAGGGTCTGCTCTGTTTGCTTGTGAAATTATAATCGATTCGAAGCTATATTTTCTACCAATAAAAAAAAATCCCATTGTTATATGCTAACAAATATTCAGCTAAATATCAGTTAATATATATTCATGATGTCATTATTTCTGACATGAATATGCAACAGGTTAAAATTGTTCTTGGATTGTTTCTTACACAATATCAGCTTCACATGTCAAATTTAAAGTTATGAATAACCCTCTACCTGATAGAAATGCCTTTTAACATCTTTGTAAATAGAGTGGACTCAGATAAGACTGCTTCTGTAGAGCTGTCTGAAGAGGGCCTGCTCTGTTTCTTTATGGAGCCATCTGATCTGGGTCTACTATGTTTGCAAATGCATGAAAAAACATGTTTATATACAAATTTTCTATCACCTTACCTCAAACACAGTGGCAGCTATGGTACTCAAATCTCTGCCTACTCTGACAGTTCCCGATTGAGAATCAATCTCAAAGAAAACAGAAGCTGCTCCATCAGCCACAATGCTGAAAGTCAATCCATCCTGAAATAGTAAACGAAGATTGGTTACAGCCTTTAATACATTAACCCTTCGCTTGCTATTCACTAGTTAATATACCTACCTGTAAATAGTGACGACCCAGATGAGACAGCTCCTGCAGGAGCTGTCTCATCAGGGTCCACACTATTTAAAAGTTTATTGTGCAACCAGTGCACTCCACAGCAGTGATTGCACAGCGAAATACTTGTGCACAGTGAAGATATATGTAATTATACAACGGGGCATGGGTAAAGAAGGAGAAATGTATTTTAAAATTCAGCAAGAGAAGGGTTAATACGCCTTTTTACACCTTTGCAAACTGAGTAGACCCAGATCAGATAGCTCCTATAGGAGCCATTTGATCAGTGTCAGCCCTGTTTGTTTGTGAAATAATACAGACACGATTCTACAGTTTCTGCCAAAATATCATGTTGATCATGATATCATGTCTGATCAAAATAGCATGTTCCTGTGCCATTATAGAGATTAATCTAATAAGTATTCATGGTGTAACTATTTCTTACACAAATATTCATGGTTAAAAAGAGACATTTCCATTATTGCAAACAAATGCCCAAAGGCACTACTATTTTGTGAAGCTTGACTAATAGTCTAATGTTTACCCAGTTGGAAACATTTTAACCCATTACCTCATAGGCTATTTTTAGATCCAACCTCTTGGAATAAATCTACCGAATAGGAGCATTAACTAGAGAAAAATACATTTTATTTTTTAGAATTTTGTAGTTTGAAACTGTTGTGATAAATAGAGCAATTGCTCCTATAGGAGCAAATGCTCTATTTACCACAATGGTTTCACAAAGTGACTTTTACTGAGTTGTCAAAATTTGTCAATATGAGGGAATGGGTTTAAAGAGTACCATTTAACTTGTTAACTGATTAACCCTTCCCTTCATATACATGCATGCTTACACATCTGCAAACAGAGTATAGATCCAGATCAGGAGCCGTCTGATCTGGGTTAGCTCTGTTTGCAAATGTGTGAAAACATGTTTATGTGATGGAAAGGGTTAACCCTGTTCCTAATAGAGATGCCGTCCCAATCCTGATTCAACAGTTTTTAAAAAACAACCAGTGCTTGTAAGCCACAAGAAACTTTGTCTAGTTAACCCGTTACCTCATAGGCTATTTTTAGACCCAACCTCTTTGAATAAATCTACCGAAAAGGAGCATTAACTAGTGAAAAGCAAAATTTTTAGAATCGTGTAGTTTAGAAACCATTGTGATTAAATAGAGCATTTGCTCCTATGGAGCAAATGCTCTATTTATCACAATGGTTTCATAAAGTGACTTTTACAGAGGGGTCACCATGAGGGAATGGGTTAATATTTATGATGTCATCATTTCTTACATGAATATTCATCAGGTAAAGGGTTATATATACTTACATTATCCGCATCATCAGCTCTAACACGTATCACACTACTACCCACAGCTCTATTTTCACTGATGGTTATTTCATACAAGTCTTGGCGGAAGACTGGTCCATTGAGGTTCCTCTGTATGATTACTGTGACCCCGACCGTCGAAGATTTACTTGGCACACCCTGGTCCCTTGCAGTGACATCGAACTTTTAGGGAGAGATTGCAAGGAAGTATATTTTATAGAAAAGTGAAAATAACAGCTCTTACGTAATGGTTCTTCAAGTTTTAGCATACATTTTGTGTACTGTTCAGAGCTACAGATAAGGGTGCATACCCAAATACTAAAATAGCCATTTCTCCACCAAACGTTATACTTTGACCACTCTTTAGAATTGTCTCGAAGAGAAACTGGTCACAGTATTGGGTTTGGTGGAGAAATAAAGGAGTTATTCTTGAAAATGTTTTTTAATTTAATTTGTTATTGCAGTATGCAGAAAATAAATTCTTGTGCATTAATAACTTTTTTCTAGACTTTTTTTTCTCCCATGAATGGGAATCGTGTGATTATTATCGTGTGACATCATATCTTATACTACACATTTTGAAATATAACAAATATGTGATGGTTATATTAACCCGGAGACAAGCAAAGTTATGTCATAAAATAGTCTCATTCAATGTTAAACTTTAGCCCTTTATTGCATAAATACCGGTATACCCTTTTATCCCCTGACAAACAAAGTAGACCCAGATGGAAGACTCCTGTAGAAGTCCTCTGATCAGAGTCTGCTTATGATATAATGTAGATATACTTCTACAGTTTTTGCTATGGTTTAACATTTCTGCATCCATGTGCCACTAAATGATATTCATGATATCATTATTTATTACAAGAATATTCATGGAGTATGGGGTTACTAATAAGGGTGTGTGAAGGAACACATGTCTCACTTGCACCTGAGATATGCTATTAGAAAAAGGCTCAAAATGCCGTAGTTAACCCTTTCCCTCATATAAACGTGTTTTCACGTGTTTGCAAACAGAGTAGACCCAGATCAGACGGCTCCTAGAGGAGCCGTCTGATCAGGGTCTGCTCTGTTTGCTAATAGAATATGATAAATCTGTTTCCTTGCTTTCTAAAATGTCTACAATGTTCCACCTTCAAGAATTCTTTATAACTATTTTGTTAATGAATATTCAGTAGGTACTGAAAATTGGCCTAAATATAGAACAGGGAAAGGGTTAATTAAGGCATTTATCTGGTGTAATTGTACTTCAACAAGAATTGACATCAACATGTGCTCTCAGTTTGAAGTCAATACAATAGAGATCACAGACAAAGAGTAATCGCAAAGTAAGTGAAAGCGTAATGAAAGTATTTCTAAAGTGTCATCCTACTATAGCAGGACACACAAAAACAACCAAACAAACAAAATAATTTAATACATTATTTGCTATAATGCTATGATAATTATCTACATACTCTATATCTAGTTGGTACATCCAAATCAAGCCTCAGGTTTCTCTTCACCGATATGACGCCAGTGACTGGGTGTACGTAGAAATAGTCCACAGTCTGTGATGGATCAACACTTGACTGTACCAAAGTGTAATGGATCTGGCCATTGAAACCCTGTAAAAGAACAAATCAGTGGTTGAGTGAAAAACTGGTTTATTTATAAAAATAACGTTCATCGGTTTCTTGTTTATAACAAGAGTGCCAGCGGGCACAATATACACCCGTTGAGGCCTTGCTCAACATAAACTAAGGTTAACATATTTGCTAAACGCAAATTCTAAGTCCAGTTGTGCCACCTTGACCTTAGATATACATACCAGGACACACCTATGCCACTGTAGCATGTTCATACGAGCAAAAAATGTGGAGATCGCATTAAAGCCAGATTTTTTTTTGTGTTGACCTTGACCCAATTTCATGTATCCTTGTATCAACTAAAAGGTCTTCACCAAAGCAATCTGCATACCAAATATAAATTGTCTAAACCATGTAGTTCAGAAGTTATAACAACATTTTAATGACAGCCAATGTTTCAAAATAGTGACCTTGACCTGATTGAAGGTATCTTTATGTCATCCGTAAGGTCCTTACCAAAGCTATCTAAATACGAAAGGCGAATTGCCTAGCACTCATGGATCAGAAGTTATAGCAAATGGTTAAAGTTTGTTAAAAACAGCCAAGTTTTCAAAAGAGTGACCTTGACCCAATTTTATGCATCCTTGTTTCAACTGAAAGGCCTTCACCAAAGTTATCTCCATACCATATATGAATATTCTAGCATATGAGGTTCAGCAGTTAAGAAAAAATGTTGAGTTTTTCAATGATGGCCAACTTGTCTAAATAGTGACCTTGACCTAATTTCAAATATCTCTATATCAACTGAAAGGCCTTTACTAAAGCAATTTGTATACCAAAGATGAATTGCCTAGCATTTGTATTTCAGAAGTAATAGAAATGTTAAAGTTTGTTAAAAAACGGCAAAGTTTTCAAAATAGTGACCTTGACCTGATTGCATGTATCCTTGTATCAAGTAAAAGGCCTTCACCTAAGCTATCTTCATACCAAATATGAATGATCGAGCTTAAGTTATTAAGAAGTTATAAGCAAGGTTAAAGTCTTGTAATGACGACAACATTTTGGAAATTATTAAGTGACCTTGACCTGATTTCATGTATCCTTGTGAAGTGAAAGGCCTTTACCCAAATTGTATCAAGTGAAAGGCCTTTACTCAAGCTATCTTTATACCAAACATGAATTGTCTAACACTTGTAGTTCAGAAGTTAAAGCAAAGTTAAAGTTTGTTAAAAATGGCAAAGTTTTGGAAATAGTGACCTTGACCTGATTTCATGTATTTTGTATCAAGTGAAAGGCCTTTACCCATGCTATTTGCATACCAAATATGAATGGTATAGCTTAAGTAATTAAGAAGTTATAAGCAATGTTAAAGTTTTGTTAATGACGGCAAAGTTTTGAAAAGAGTGACCTTGATCTGATTTCATGAATCCTTGTATCAAGTGAAAGGCCTTTACCCAAGCTATCTGTATACCAAAGACAAATTACCGTTTACCCCTAAAAGACAACAACTTTTGTATGGCTTTGATTTAGCACTAACCTCATAGGCTATTTTAAGACCCAGTCCCTGATCAGATTTAGATCAGATTTCATGTATCCTTGTATCAAGTGAAAGGCCTTTACCCAAGCTATCTGTATAACAAAGACGAATTACCGTTTACCCCTAAAAGACAACAACTTTTGTATGGCTTTGATTTAGCACTAACCTCATAGGCTATTTTTAGACCCAGTCCCTTTGAATAAATCTAGCAAAAAAGAGCATTTACTCAAAAGAAGGAAATTTTACAAAATTGTGTAATTTTAAAGTCATTGCTACTATGGAGCAAATGCTCTTTTTATCACAATGGTTTCAATAATTGACTTCAATACTTCAAGGGCTACAGTTTCTTCCTCAGTATGAGGGAATGCCGGTTAGTCTTACTGTTAATTCTGAATTTTGTGATTGGTTTAACAATTATGAGGTGTTTAACTCTTTACCTGATAGGATAGAAAACCCTTTTCATGACCTTGCAGAAAGAAGAGGACCATTATAAGACTGATCAACATGAGCCTTCTGATCAGGATTTGCTGTTTAAGTATGAAATAATAAAGATCTTGTTCCATGCTTATAAAACTTTTTAGTTGAGTCTGAGTTTGTTCTCAAGTTTTTAATTGGTCAAGGCTCAAATCTGACCAATTAAAAACTTGAGAACAAACTCAGACTCAACTAAAAAGCTTTATGAGCATGGACTCCGATTCTACAGTTTCTACTGAAGTGAAACATTCCTGTGTTCATGTCATATTAATGTTTCTGCCCTGGACAAAATTTCTTGTGTCCATGTGTTACAGTAACCATTAGTCTCATTGTTTCGTTCATGACTATTCATGGCAGAAAGGGTTAAAACAATTCAGTAGACAATACTAATATGATGTCATTTCTTATATGAATATTCATGAGGAAAAGGGTCAACCCTTAATTTGATGAATAATCATGTAATAATGACTGTATGAATATTTAATAGGCATATGAACAAGGAAATCTTTTGGCCACAACTATATATAATAGGGTTTGGTGGAGAAATAAAGGAGCTATTCTTGAAAATGTTTACATTTACGCATTTTATCTGGACCTGTGTAGAAACATATCTATATTCTTTCATAAGCAAACAGAGCAGACCCTGATCAAACATATCTTACAGGTTCTATTGAATGTGTTGGATTTCTCTGTGTGCTTTTGCATTAGCTTTTCAAATGATACTCACCAAGTCCTGATCCACTGCCTCAACTTGACCAATAGATACACCAAGGACTTGATTTTCTGATATTGTGTAAGATAGACTGCCATGTTGGAAGATAGGACCATTTGGATTGCGAATGACAAACACCCTCAAAATAGCTGTGTCCACCTGGCTAGGAACTTGGCTCCTATAGGCTCTCAGTCGTACCTGAATAATAACATAGAACATAGAAATATGAACAGTAAAACCTCTCTAAACCTTTCAGGGTCTATACTGGTGGCAAATGACAGTTCACGCTCCATGAATATTCCTGTCAGAAATAATAACTATATGGATAATAAAATATGGAGGGTGAAAAATTGCAGTCATTTTAGAAAAACAAGAGGGCCATGAGGCCCTGAAGCGCTCACCTGAGATACCCCAGGGGCGGGGCCATCATTTGTACAACCTTGGTAGAGAACCACAAGGCAAAGCAGTATGCCATTAATTAAAGGTCTAAGCCTTATGGCTTCAGAGAAAAATAATATATTTTTCCCATGAAAAACTGATAAGCCAGGGCCAAGTTTCGCCCAGAGGTCATGGTCGTAAGTTGAACAATCTTTGTAGAGGACCATTAGATCATGCTACATGTCAAATATCAAAGGTCTAGGCCTTACAGTTTCAGAGAAGAAGAATGTTAAAGATTTTCCTATGAAAAACTGATAAGCCCTTGGGCGGGGCCATTTTTGGCCTGGGGTCATAATTTGAACAATCTTTGTAGAGGACCATTAGATCATGCTACATGCCAAATATCAAAGGTCTAGGCCTTACAGTTTCAGAGAAGAAGAATGTTAAAGATTTTCCTATGAAAAACTGATAAGCCCTTGGGCGGGGCCATTTTTGGCCCGGGGGTCATAATTTGAACAATCTTTGTAGAGGACCATAAGATCATGCTACATGCCAAATATCAAAGGTCTAGGCCTTACAGTTTCAGAGAAAAAGAATGTTAAAGATTTTCCTATGAAAAACTGATAAGCCCTTGGGCGGGGCCATTTTTGGCCTAGGGTCATTATAAATTTGAACAATCTTTGTAGAGGACCATTAGATCATGCTACATGCCAAATATCAAAGGTCTAGGCCTTACAGTTTCAGAGAAGAAGAATGTTAAAGATTTTCCTATGAAAAACTGATAAGCCCTTGGGCGGGGCCATTTTTGGCCCGGGGGTCATAATTTGAACAATCTTTGTAGAGGACCATAAGATCATGCTACATGCCAAATATCAAAGGTCTAGGCCTTACAGTTTCAGAGAAGAAGATTTTTAAAGATTTTCCCATGAAAAACTGATAAGCCCTTGGGCGGGGCCATTTTTGGCCCGGGGGTCATAATTTGAACAATTTTTGTAGAGGACCATTAGATCATGCTACATGCCAAATATCAAAGGTCTAGGCCTTACAGTTTCAGAGAAGAAGATTTTTAAAGATTTTCCTATGAAAAACTGATAAGCCCTTGGGTGGGGCCATTTTTGGCCCAGGGGTCATAATGTGAACAACGTTTCGTTCCCCATAGCCACTGATCCTTCTGACAAAATTTGGTTAAAATCGGGTCAGCAGTTTCAGAGGAGATGTCGTTTGAAAATGTGGACGGACACCAGACGCCGGACAAATAGCGGTCACAATAGCTCATCCTGAGCCTTTGGCTCAGGTGAGCTAAAAAGAAACAAATATATCAAATTTCAGTAGCAAACAGAGCAGACCCTGATCAGGAGTCATCTGATCTGGGTCAACTCTGTTTGAAAATGCCTAAAAAGGCATTTATATGAAGGAAAGCATATTACACAAGTGTTATCTGCTACAAATACTAAGAGTGGATTTTCTCCATTGTTTTTCAAAACATACAATTTGAACATCAACAAGATGTGTTTGTGAAACACTATGCCCCCACCCAATTTGACATTTGACCCTGAAGGATGACCTTGACCTTGTCATGTCAAAATGTGCAGCTTCACGAGATACAAATGCATGCCAAGTATCAAGTCTCTATCTCTACTGGTTCAAAAGTTATGGCCAATAACCGATGATGATGATGATGATGATGATGATGAATGTTAAAGTCGGTGATTTGACCTATATATTTGACCTCTGACCTTAAAGGATGGCCTTGACCTTAACATGCCACCCCTCAAAATGTGTGGCTTTATGAGATACATATGCATGCCAAATATTAAGTCTGTACTCGCTTAGAGGTTGCTGACAAACAAACAGGGCAAAAACAACATGGCCCAAGATCAGATCTGGGGGGGGGGGGGGCATAAAAATAGTTTGGTCTGGATCCAGACTGTTTGCACAGGTTATCACAAGTTCCCTTTAGAGTAGAGAGGGAATGATTACCCCCCCCCCTCCTAACCCCAAATGTATCCAGTTATTTGTCATTATATGAAGAGGCATCAGGAATGTGACATATAAACTGGGTACAAACTGTTCTTAACCCTTTCCCTGTTCTACGTTTCTTCAAATTTCAATACCTACTGAATATTCATGGACAAAATTGTTATAATAAAATATGGAAGGTGGAGCATTGTTGTCATTTTGGAAAGTAAAGAAACAGTTCTATCAAACTCCATTAGCAAACAGAGCACACCCTGATCAGACGGCTCCTATAGGAGCCGTCTGATCTGGGTCTACTCTGTTTGCAGATGCGTGAAAACACGTTTATATGAGGGAAAGGGTTAAAGGTCATTAAGAAATTCACATACCAAAGATTATACCAGCCCTTTTCTTCATAATTCTGCCTTTTAATCTCTTTGCAAACAGAGAAAACCCAAACAGACCCAAATCTGATCAGTGTCTGCTCTGTTTGCTTTAATAGAGTAACATATTTGATTCTACACTTTCTATCAAGGCAAAATTTCATAGTTCATAATATCTCAAATTAAAATTTATTAAGTCATAAATTCTTACATGATTATTCATGAGTAAAAGAGTAAACGTTAAACTGAATGTACCATAGTAAGGATAAAAAGTTACCAGATAGGCATTTGCTGACGTGTTCGTGAATGGTCGGGTCAAAGTTATTCTTCCTGTTGTCGAGTCAATGTTAAACTGCGACATCGAATCTACTTCTCCAGTCATCTCGTACACAAGGTCATTCTGTAGAGATAAAAAGCAAATCATGACAGCTGAGCACAAATAAGAGGCATATTATGTAGGAATTCTTAGATCCCATTACTGCTATCTGTATTTCTTCACTAAATCCTGCCCACTGAGGTTTTTAATTAGCAGAGAAAGCTTTTGATGCCTCAGCAAACAGAGTTAACCCAGATCAAATTGCCCCTGCAGGAGCCTTCTGGTCGGGGTCTACTCTCTTTGCTTATGAAATAATATAGATCTGATTACTTGTTATAGCAATGTATTAAACCCATTCCCGACTAGATCTATTATTTTTATGTGAGAGAATATCTTGAATTGAAATAGTTTCATGCATGATATAACATGAGTCCTTGGATGAGAATTATCAATGTTTCAGCTACAGTGTATTTGTACAACATTGTTTGTTGAAGTTCACATCATTCTTTTCAAATAGCAATAGACAATGCTTATGAAATAAGTAAAATAAAGCAGTAGAAAATTCACTGAAGATTCTCATACCAACTTAATGAGGGTACACGTGTAACACGACGTTGTTATGCACTATGACATATACAGTTTTTAGCTGGCCTGTTAGAGAATCTTCAGGTTTTCAGAGCAAATTTGATTTGATTTGATAATCAGTGCTATCTGATGTGATGGGTAGTAACACAGAAGCTGCATTTCATTAGAATGAAATTGGTGGACTCGGCCCTCTAGTCGCCTATTTTACCAAAGGGTCTTTAAAAAGAGGATCTATCAACCATGCTTCTTGGAAACGATAGGTGTGTTTAGGTGGAGATGTCATCATTACTCAGAGTGCCGTTGCTATACGAACACGTTTAACCCCGCGGTTCAGCAACAAATAATGAAATCGCTGGGTTCAAGCTGTGACGTAACGCGATACATGTAAATGTAAAAAAAAAAAACTGTATCGTGCCATAAATCTATTAAACTTATTCATATTTTGATGATAGTGACGCATAATATTAATTATTTCAACCGTTCAAAATCTTAAATACTGAACAGAGTACCAGAACAGTAAATATCAGCTTTCAGAACTGACGTTTTAGCGTTGCATCCCAGGGATTCGAGGACCTCTGAAATTCCGAGTCCAGATCAATTTCTTTGCGTAAATAGATATGATTACGGGGTAAACGCGAACACAACAAACAGAATAAACTCAGATCAGAAGGAGCTGTCTGATCAGGTTCTGTGCTGTTGGCTTATATTCATTGAGTAAAGGGGTTTAGTGGTAGTTTCTTACTCGTGTGCCCTGAACATCAAACACAAGTGCTCCAACACCGAGGGTGACAGGCTGAGAGACTTCGTACTCGCGCTGGCTGAAGAACAGGATACTTGTCTCAGTGATGCGGATGGTAACGGTAGTCTGGGATGCCCGTGGCACAACACCTCTGTCTGTAGCAGATACTGTCAACTGGAAAAAATGAAAACAATGAATCATTGGAAGTATTTACATCAGCAGATATACTTACAACAGTTCTCGCCTTGTTTCCAAGAGGTTAGTTAACCATTACCTGATAGAAATGCCTTTCCATGCTGTTGCAAAGGGATAGACCCAGATCAGAGAGATCCTACAGGGGCCATCTGATCTTAGTCTACTTTGTTTGCAAAGGCGTTTCTATAAGGTAGTTGCTCTTTTGCTTCAAACAAGTTACAGTGACATCATATCAAGGGCTTGGTGCAAAACTATTCTAACTCCTTCACTTTGGCTCAAATCTGACCAATCAAAAGCATGAGAACAAACTAAAAAGCTTTATAAGCATGGACCAAGATCTATATTCTTCCATAAGTAAACAGAGCAGATCCTGATAAGACAGCTCCAACAGGTGCCATCTGATCTGGGTCTAGTCTGTTTGCAAAGGCATTCAATTGTGTATTTATGGAATATAGGCTTATGCCAAGAGACATTTATCAGTCATATAACATAATAATAATTTACCCTGTATAAGCTCTCTGATGCATATTTCAAAGAACCCCTTGCAAAAATTGATCCTGTATCGGAATTAATAGCAAAAAGGGTGGTAGTTGGATCTGTGTCCACAATTCCATAATAAATCTCTCCATTTCTTCCTTCATCTGTGTCTGAAGCCTGTACTTGCACAATCTCCTCTAATGGCGTGTTGGTGTCTGAGATAGTGACATCATATCTGGCAGTATTAGTGAACACTGGGTCTGCATTGTTCTGTATCACATTAACGATGACTTGGGCTGTGCCACTTCTGAATGGGAAGCTTAAATCTTCTGCTACTACCACAAGCTGCAATGATCCAAGCAATTTTATTAATAATCAGCCATGCAATATTTAGATAAAGAAAGATATCAACCCTTTCCAGCTTAAATACGCCTTTCTACGCCTCTGTAATAGTCACTTCTTGAAACCGTTGTGATAAATAGAGCATTTGCTCAATAGAAGCAAATGCTCTATTTATTCGAATGGGTTCAATACAACACATTTTCCTTTTCTCTAGTAAATGCTCCTTTTCGGTAGATTTATTCAAAGAGGTTGGATCTAAAAATAGCCTATGAGGGAATGGGTTAAACCTTTACCTCATGAATATTCATGTAAGAAATATCATAAATACAGGATGTTTTACTTCAAGGCAGAGTCTGTAGAATCAGGTCTATATTATTTCATAATCAAACACAGCCGATCCTGATCAAATGGCTTCCACAGTAGGTTTACTGTTTGCAAAGGTGTTAAAAGACGTATCTATGAGATTAATGGTTAACCCTTTCCTGTTCTATGTTTGTTCCAAATTTCAATACCTACTGAATATTCATTAAAGAAATAGTTATAAAGAAATATGGAAGTTGGAATGTTGTAATCATTTCAGAAAGCAAAGAAAGATATACCAAATTCTATTAGCAAACAGAGCAGACCCTGATCAGACGGCTCCTCTAGGAGCCGTCTGATCTGGGTCTACACTGTTTGCAAATGTTTGAAAACACGTTTATATCAGGGAAAGGGTTAAAAGAGGTTTACAAGAAGGATAAAATTCATTATTTGTGTATTTTTTTTTAATATTGTCATATACATTGTACGATAAAACCTCACTAATTTAAACCATATTATCTGTTTTTATCCCTTTCCTTCATGGATATTTATGTAAGAAATAATGACATTATGAAAATTAATTAGATAAATTGTTATAATAGCACATGGATACTGGAATTTTTTGGCTATTGCAGAAACTGCAGAATCATATCTATACTAAAACATAAACAAAGAGAGTAGACTCTGATCAGATGGCTCCAACAGCAGGCGCCTGATCTGGGCCTGCTGTGTTTGCAAAGGTGTTGTAAGGTGTTTTTATGCAGTAAAGGGTTATAACAGTTTAAAAGCTTAATGCTTCTCTGGGAGCTTTCTCCATTACGTTCATCCCACACTAAGCTGCCATCTGCCTAAAACATTCTGTATCCATGCTTATAAAACTTTTTAGTGGAGTCTGAGTTCGTTCTCAAGCTTTTGATTGGTCAGATTTGAGCCTTGGCTCAAATCTGACAAATCAAAAGCTTGAGAACGAACTAAGACTCCGTTAAAAAGTTTTATAAGCATGGACCCTGAACTTATGATTCTTCACTAAAATTTTGAATTAGCTGTACAGTCAAGTCATCAATATTTAGCCCTTTACTCCATGAATATTTATTAAGAAATAATGAATATATGAATATTAATTGTATTTTAATGATTGCATTATGTGCAAGGGTATTTTTACCATGGTGGAAACTGTAGAATCATATCTATATTATATCATCAGCAAAGTTTTAGCAAACAGAGCAGACCTGGATCAGACGGCTCCTATAGGAGCCGTCTAATCTGGGTCTACTCTGTTTGAAAAGGGGTAGAAAGGCCTATTTATGGTGCAACGGGTTAAAGTTCATGGATGTAAGCTGTATTGACAGGCAGGCTAGAAAGGCACTGTGTAGAAATATGAGAAATATATATAACACAACACTTTGCTCACTTCATTTTACAAGATTTATCAAGGAAATATTTGCTTTGACGAAAACTGTTGAATCAGATCTATATCATGTCAAAAGCAAACAGAGCAGACAATGATCAGACAGCTCCTATAGGAGCTGTCTGATCTGGTTCTACTCTGTTTGCAGATGCGTGAAAAGGCATTTGCATGAGGGAAAGGATTAAAAACATCTGACTCACCTGATACTGGGATAACTGCTGAGTCAGAATACGATTGGTTCTGATAAGGCCTGTAAATGGTTGGATACTGAACAAATTGTTTGAGAGACTACTGTCCTGTATGCTGTAAAATATGAGATTTTCAGGACTTGTTATATCCCTGTCATTCGCAGTAACAGTGATGACATCTGTGCCAATACTTGAGTAGTCAGAAATCGTAGTTTCGTATCTGGACTGTGTAAATGAAGGTGAAAACAGGTTCCTCCGTATGGTGATCAGCACAGATTCTGAGGTGAAACTCAATGGGGCACCAGTGTCAAAGGCTGATATCAGCAACTGAAATTACAATTAATTCAACATAAATTTTATTAACCCTTTACTCCATGTATTCATATTATTCATGTAAGAAATAATGACTTGAATATTATTAGATTAATTGTTATAACAGCACATGGACACAGGAATTTTTCATCCTATAGGAGCAAATGCTCTATTTATTACAATGGTTTCATACTACAAAATATTAAATGTTTCCTTTTCTCTAGTTATTGCTCCTTTTCGGTAGATTTATTCAAAGTTGGATCTAAAATAGCCTATGAGGTAATGGGTTAAGAAGCTAGAACCATCACTAAAGGTGATGACTACCCTTGCATAGCAACCTTGATAGAAATTTGCGGACGGACCAACCAACTGCCTGACTGGCTGATTCCTTGCTGATTCCGCTCATACTTGGTTTGCGGGGGAATAATAATGAATATAGAGGATCTTGCATGAGTGTTCATTACAAATTTTGTTTTATGAAACAAGTTTATTATAATAATATGACACAAGCTTTAGCGAGAGTGTAATATTCATTAGAGTAAACGAGTTTCCTGAAAACAATTTGTAATGAACTCGAATGTAAGATTCTTTACATCACATAACCCTTAACCCTGTCCCTGTTCTATGTTTATTCCAAATTTCAATACCTATTGAATATTAATGGAAATAATAGTTATAAGATGGAACATTGTAGTTATTTTAGAAAGTAAAGAAATAGATCTTTCAAAATCAAAATATGGAGTGAAGAGTAAAGTAGCAGATGCTGTTTTATATTATAAGTTTTAACTTACTGTGTAGGTAACTTGATTAGCTGCGCTGATATCGAGCAGAGACCTGGACACATAGATCTCCCCAGTGAGTTCATTCAAGCCAAAATAGTTGGTTCCTGGCAGAAATCCATCCAATCTGTACCTTATTTGACCCTTCAGAACAAACAAAACTGAGATATATAAAAGTGAACCCAGTGAATAATTATAAAGGTCTATGGTCTTACATAAGTACAATAAAAACTAGATACTAAGAAATATTAGTAATGAAGAATTTATGTCTTTGTAGCCAGGTGGCTGCTTAATGCAGGGTAAAAGTCATGCAGACACTCCCAGGGGAGCTTTCTGCATGACTTTCACCCTGCATTAAGCTGCCACCTGTCTTAAGGATCGATAATGATATGTATTTTAGTGTTCATATCATCAAGATTATACTGTAATTATTTCAAGCAAAATCTTACTATACACACTAACTCTTTCAAAGCTTTCAAATAGACTAATCCAAAATTCAAATGGGTCAAATTTACTGTGAATATTTAGGGATTTTTTTAAATATGTATGTAGCCGGGTAGAGATTGTGGTGAAACAGCTGATAAGCTTAAGACTGTGTGGCTTGATAGCTCAGTCGGTAGAGTGATGGCATGGTAAGCCAAAGGCCCTGGGTTCAAGTCCCAGTCAAGTGAGTCACAACTTTTTCACCATGCTACATTAAACATGATAAACAGGGCAAGTCTACACTGTCTTCAAATGTCATTAAACCCTTCCCTCATATAAGCACCTTTACATGCTGCTGCAAACAGAGTAGACCCAGATCAGATGTCAAATCAGGGTCTGCTCTGCTCTGAATCTAAAGAATAGGATTTATTATTTATAATTAAATTGAGCAGATCCTGATCTGACAGCTCCTACATGAGCCATCTGATAAGGTCTTCTCTGTTTGCAAAGATGTAATAGACATAACTATGAGATAAAGGTTAACCCATTCCCGCATATAGACGCCTTTTGACGCCTCTGTAAAAGTCACTTTGTGAAACCATTGTGATAAATAGAGCATTTGCTCCATAGGAGCAAATGCTCTATTTATCACAATGGTTTCAACACTACACGATTCTAAAATTTTCCTTTTTAGTAGTTAATGCTCCTTTTTGGTAGATTTAATCAGAGGTTAGGTCTAAAAATAGCCTAAGTGGGAATGGGTTAAAGGAGAAGTGTTTTAGTCTGCAGCTGCCTGAATATGACAAGATGTGTTTGTGAAACACTATGCCCGAATATGACCTTTGACCCTGAATGATGACCTTGACCTTGACATGTTATCCCTCAAAATGTGCAGCTTCATGCGATACACATGCATGCCAAATATCAAGTCTCTATCTCTACTGGTTCAAAAAGTTATGGCCAATATTAAAGTCGGTGATTTGCCCTATATATTTGACCTCTGACCTTGAAGGCTGACCTTTACAGGTCACCCCTCAAAATGTGCGGCGTTATGAGATACATATGCATGCCAAATATAAAGTTTATATCTGTACTGGCTCAAACATTATGACCAATGTTAAAGCTGGTGACAAACAAACAAACAAACTGACTGGCAGACAGACAGGGCAAAAACAATATGCCTCCCTGGAGTGAATGAAGTCTTTAAAGCAATAGTCTCACATTCCCAAATATATTAGGATCCAGATTTACTGACCAAACAGTACAAGGGTGTTTGTTAGAGGGTTAATACATGTTTTTGGGGGCAAAAAATACCAAATTCTAAAATTTTCCTTTTCTTTAGTAAATGCTCCTTTTTTGTCAATCGATTCAAAAAAGTTGGTTGAGGGATTAGGTGAAACAAGAATGTCTTACCGCTAAATCATTATCGAAGGCCTGTACTGTGAAGAAAGTGTTATTCACAGTTTGACTGATTTCCACCTCTGTTTCATAAGGGGTATTCTGGAAAGTCGGTGGTCCAAAGTCTCGAAGAATATCAATGACGACTGATGCCTGCGCTGTCTTCTGTACATTGGTTGGCCTATCATCAACTGATACGATTGTGAACTGCAAAAGTAATAAACAATGCATATATTTAACCTTTTACCGAAACGAAACACATTAGTGAACAGAGTAGACCCAGAACAGACAGATCCTTTTGGAGCCATCTGAACAGGGTCTGATCTGTTTGCATATGCATGAAAAGGAGTTTATATCAGGAAAAAGGTTAAAGTGGTTGGGTCTTAAAATAGCCTATGAGGAAATGGGTTAAACATTCAGTTACAACAAATATTCCTGAAGCCATGTATTCTGATATAAATATTCATGAGGAAAAGGGTTAAGGAGATTGCTTTTTTCAAACTACAGTAAAACCCTGCTGATGCGACCACCTAAAAGAGGTATAATCCTGGGTGCTAGATGCAGGTGGTAGCTTAATGCAGGACAAAAGTAATGCAGAAAGCTCCTAGAGGAAATTTGTTACAGAATGTCCCCCCAAAGGACAGGTATTGATGAGCAAAATATCTAAATATTCACCAACCACAGGCCATCATCAGGTTACCATGGCAACCAACACTTTTGAAACACCTGCCATTAAGTTCAGAGTACCCATATACTCCTACTTACCAATTTTCAGCAAAATATAACAATAATTAAGTTTTGGTCAATCAGAGACTACCACTCCATTGCTATGGTAACCAACTCTTTTGAAACACCTATGATTGAGTTTCAGGGTTACCCAAATACCCCCACCATACCAATTTTCAGCAAATTCGAACAATATCTAATTTTCGACCAATCAGAGCCCACAATTCAGTAACCATGGCAACATTTCAAAAACCAAAATTTGAATGCACATCTGCACTTAACCAGCAATGTTCATGTGAAGTTTCATTATGATCTGACTATTATATACCGAGAAATGTTTCGAACAAGTTCAAGGTGAAAGAAGAAGAAGAAGACCAAGAATAAGAAATGGAAGAAAGAATAATGATGAGAAGAAGAAACAGAGTAAACATTATGTCCCCACACTTCCTTTGGGGCACATAAATATTCCAGAGGTAAATGGTTAAGAAATATAATTTCTGAAAACTACTTTCATCAATGCCAAAGTAAGGTATCTAATAAGGCCTTTGCATTAAATTGTAATTCTGTACAATTGATAGCAAACAAGAACTGCAAACAGAGCAAACCCGGATGTTGCATTGGAAACTACAGTCAAACACTGATAGTGCAAACATTAAAAAAATGAAAAATTTGATGAAAAATTTCAAGTTGAAGGGCCATAACTCCGGCAAAAATTACTCAACCAGACTGAGATTCAACCTTAAGCTGTAACTCATTTAGATTTAGCTTTATACCAAATACAAAGTTGACATCTCCAACCACAAATGATAATTTGACAATAAATTTCAAGTTCAAGGGCTACAACTCAGACAAAAATTATTCAACCAGACCGAGATTCAACCTTAAGCTGTAACTCACCTATATGTAGCTTTATACCAAATATTAGGAAAATATCTCAAAGCACTTCCAAAAAAAAAAAAGCCTGATTGATGCGGAATGACGGATGGACAGACACAACCAAAACCTATAGATCAATTTGCATATCTCATCTGACCTTCTGGGTAAAGGATTAACTTCAGGAATGGTTCATACAAAGTTGATGTGCACTTACAGTGAACCGGTTTAGTGATTGGCCTGATAGGGCCTTTTTCAGTATGACTTCCCCAGTTTGTGGCCCAACATAGAAATATTCGTTGTCAATGGCTGCACCGTCAAGGCTGTAGTAAACTGCATCCTGGGAAATACAGATCAAAATTACATGTACTTCAAACATACTAGCATGCCATATTTACTTATATCTACATATCTTCCACTGGTTAAATGATTAAATTTGAAAACTTTTAGTCTGCCATAATAGCAAAAAGTTGGACCCTGATTAATTAACCCTTTACTCCAGGAATATTCATGTGAGAAATACTGACATCATGAATATTTTTAGATTGTTTTTTTTAACAATGTCATATGGACACAGCAAATTTTGGCCTTCACATAAACACTTTTTTTATGCCTTTTCACACAAAGTAGACCAAGATCAGATGACTCCTGTATGGATCTGACTGATCAGGTTCTACTCTATTTGCTTATGAAATAATATAGATATGATTCTATAGTTTCTGCCACAGTCAAGAATTCATGTGCACATGAGCTATCATTACAAATAGCAATAATTAACATTCATTATTTCTTACGTGAATATTCATAGAGTAAAGGGTAAAACAAGAAATGATGACTTGTTATCATAGTAAATGTTCATCATTAATTCATTAACCCTTTCGCTGCCAATGTCGAACCTGTGATTACCTATGCAAACAGTTTAGATCCAGATGAGACGCCGAGTAACTCGGCATCTCATCAGGATCCAAACTGTTGTTACTGTTACTATGTTTTTGAAACAAAAATGAAGAAAATCAAAAGAATGAAAATTTGTAGCAGACGACAAAGTTAGCAGACGACAGAGTTTGGCAGCGAAAGGGTTAACATACAGTAAAATCAATCTAAACAGGATATTTAGTGAATAAAAATTTAGATATCTTTAGGTAGGTGGCTACTTAATGCAGGTTGAAAGTCATGCAACAAGAGCTGCGTGGGGCGCCAATGCTCGTCTGATTTGATGCTTGTCCAGCTAAATTAAAAATATATTGAAAAAAAATAAAGGGCCATAACTCCAAAAATTTTAAATCAAGAGTTATGGTTCTTATGTAGGGGCCTTCCCTTCAATGAGATCTACTAACCTATGAATGTTCACGTTAATACCTTTTATACTTTTCGAGTAATGAGCTGCATTAAAGTTTTTGCACGCCAACGATGATCAAGGCAACGCCTACGACCAAGTGATCACAATAGCTCGACTTTTCTTCGAAACGAACAAGCTAAATATCGTTTTGATTTCATGTTGAAAAAGGTTTTTACGGTATTCCTTGAGGTCAAATACAGACAACTAACTAACTTACCCCATCTTGATCATTGGCCGACACTGTTACTGCAGCAGTGCCAACTGGGAATGCATCAACAATACTCCTTTGATACTGGGGCTGAACAAACACAGGGCCGAACTGATTTCTGGAGACTTGTATTGTCAGCACTGATGTAGTAGTAGCAAAACGGTTGACACTGTCGTAGACCCTTACACGTGCCTGTGCACACACAAACATAATATTACAGTTAACCCTTTACTCCATAAATACGTCTTTCTACGCCTTTGCAAACAGAGCAGACCTAGATCAGACTGCTCCTGTAGGAGCTGTCTGATCAGGGTCTACTCTGTTTGCTTATGAAATATCCGCCATATTTTACATAAACTGTTTACGGAATAAAGGGTTAATCCTTACGCTGTTGCATATTCATGTGAGAAATATTGACATCATCAACATAGCAGAACTTTTATAATGGTATAAGTAGACAGATGTTTTAGTACTGATAGAAACTGTAGAGTCAGTATCTATGCTTATAAAACTTTTAGTTGAGTCTGATTTCGTTCTCAAGTTTTTGATTGGTCAGATGAAACTTGGTAGACAGACCTGACCTTTGGCTCAAATCTGACCAATCAAAAGCTTGAGAACTCAAATCTGACCAATCAAAAGCTTGAGAACGAACTCAGACTCAACTAAAACGTTTTATAAGCATGGACTCAGATCTATTACAATTTCATAAGCAAACTGAGAAGACCTGATCAGATGACTCCTACAGGAGATATCTGATGTGGTTTTCTCGGTTTGCAAAGGCGTGAAAAGTGATTATATGAGGGAAAAGTTAAGCCCTTCTGTAGTGGCCATTTAACTCTTGATTCATGTAATAAATATTGACAGGATGCATATTAATTAGCTGAAATTTTAGTATGGCATTATTAACAAGAAACATTTGACCATGGCACAAATTGTAAAACCATATCTATACTAGTTCATAAGCAAACAGAGTAGACCATGATCAGATGGCTACTACAGGAGTCATCTGATCTGGGTCTACCTTTTTAGTAAAGGCATATTAAAGAAGTAAAATGCAATAAATACACATAGGCGGCCTTGGAAAGAGGGTGACTGCTAAGGACAGGATGGAAGGAACAATTAACTTCATTCATTGCAAACAATATTGTGCCTGTGCGTCTTACCGTATACTGAGTGTTTTGTACATTGTGAGACAATAAGCTGTTCCTAAGAGTAAGTTCTCCGATCGAGCTGTCCAACAAGAAGAAACTGCGAGTAGGGAAGTCTCCTATCAGCTCAAACACCAAAGTTCCCTCAAGGTCCACATCCCTGGCTGAAACTTGGTAGACAAACCTGACAAGAACAAACAAAGCTTTAAACTATTTATGCTAGAACCTTGGTGATGGTTCACTGACATTTTTGTTAAACCTTTTACTCCATACATATACTTTTTAACACTTTTGCAAATTTTAACAGAGTAGACTCAGGGTCCATGCTTATAAAGCTTTTAGTTGAGTCTGAGTTTTGTTCTCAAGCTTTTGATTGGTCAGATTTGAGTTCTCAAGCTTTTGATTGGTCAGATTTGAGCCTTTGGCTCAAATCTGACCAATCAAAAACTTGAGAACGATTTCAGACTCAACTAAAAGTTTTATAAGCATGGACCCAGATCAGGAGCATTTAATATCAAATAGGACATTTTTAGAATTGTGTAGTTTTGAAATCATTGAAAATAGAGAACAGAGAATAGAAAATGTTCTATTTATCACAATGGTTTCATAAGTGACTTTTACAATCACATCAAAAGGTGCCAATATGAGGGAATGGGTTAAAGGCTTTTGTGTAGTAGAAATCATATATACTTGTAATTGAATATAAAATGACTTACGAGCTGACAGCTACATTCTCATCTATGGTTATTGTTCTTGGCAGATTCAGGAACTCAGGACGGGCCACGTCCCTAAGGACAGTGATAACAACAGTTGCTGATGAAGTCTGTGTGTTAACGCCATTGACGTTGGAAGCCAGCACAATCAGCTACAGGAAGAACACAAGGTAACAATTTTAGATCTTTACGCTTTCGTGATTTCTTCGAAACAGACGAGCTAAAAATTAGCTAATGAATATTCATTATTTCTTACATTGATATTGAACTGGGAAAGGGTTAACATTTTATCTGACGAATATTTAATGAAAAATTTAGCTAATAAATATTCATGATATCATTATTTCTGACATGATTATTGAACAGGGAAATGGTTAATGTTTCCAAATCGATTATCAGAGCCTCCAATATCATATGTTTCTCTGTCAATGATAAAACACTTTTACTGGCATTTGTACATGAATTTGACCTCAAACATATTTCTTACTGTATATTCTGTGATGGACTGATCAGTCAAGTTCCCTCGCACAAACACCACACAGCTGTTCTCCTCAACACCAAACATGTTTGTAGGCACGACCTGTCCAGCGTTTCCAGTTTCACTCTGTAGGCTGCAGAGTATCTTTCCCTGTGTAACAAGGTAAACAAAAGTGCCAAAATGTCACAAAATACGCCCGTCAAAATGTCTTTAGTTGAAAGGCCATTACTCAATATCAGGTGGCAAAAGTTTACGGAAATTGATATTTTTTTACCTTTAATCTAAGTCCCTAAACGAAAGAAATGTTACGAAAAACAATCTATTTTAGAAATAGATCGTTTATCAGACCCTGTCTCTTTGAAAAATATACTGAAAAGGGGCATTTATTAAAACAAGAGGGCCATGATGGCCCTTAATCTCTCACCTGGTTATAACAGAGTTATGTATACAATGAATTCATGTAATCAGCGACCGGGCCATTTTTTTGCCAAGGTGCAATAATTTGAACAGTCTTGGAAAAGAACCATTAAAAGATGCTATGTACCAAATATCAAAGATCATGGGCTTACAGTTTCAGAGAAAAATATTTTTAATGATTTTCCAATGAAAAAAGGGCCATCGGCCCACTGTTTGTCTCATATTATAGAGTTACAGAGATATATTAACAATGTTCGCTATTCAGCATACAGCATTTCTAACAAATGACAGAAATCAGTGCTAACCCGATCACTGCTGAGTATGACTTGACTGAAATTAGTACACAGTTTGGATTCTGATCTAAAGCATATGTAACTGTTACAGAAAGCTAAAACAACTTTCAAAAATAATTCAACCACTCAGTTTACTGAATACATATAAAATGAATGTTGGTTACTTGTTTCTCTAAACACAATTTCTACTGTACTTAGATTAGGGGTCAATGACATAACATCCACTACCCAGCTTGCAGCTGGCTGTAACCTCTGACTAAGGGAAAACCTTTACACTGTAGTTTCTGATGTGAAAAAGTCTATTTCAAAGTATAACCCAAACAACAGGGCCAATTTTTAACTCGGAACTATAATATTAACAAACTTCATAGAGATATACTAAGTCAATCTATACACCAAATATCTAAGTTCTAGGACATTTGGTTTTTGACAAGAAGACTTTTCCTATGAAAGACTGTTAAGGCCCCAGGGCGGGGCCATTTTTGGCTCGGTCATAATTTGAACAACCTTTGTAGAGGACCATAAAATACTGCTACATACCACATATCAGAGGTCTAAGCCTTACAGTTTCAGAGGAGAAGATTTTTAAAGATTTTCCTATGAAAATCTGACAAGCCTCCAGGGCGGATCATTTTTGGGCCGGGTCATAATTTGTACAATTTTTGTACAGGACCATTAGATCATGTAACATATCAAATACATGATGCTTCATACCAAATATCACAGCTCTAAGCTTTCATTTTGAGACAAGAAGATTTTTACCCTATTAAATCGTATGTAAAACATGTGAGCCCCAGGGCGTGACCGCCTTTGACCCCAGGGGCATAATTTGAACAATCTTAGTAAAGGTTCACCAGATGATGCTACATACCAAATATCACAGCTCTAAGCTTTTTGGTTTCAGACAAGAAGATTTTTAAAGTTTTCACAATATATCATCCAACGTAAAAATGACACCCGGGGTTCGGCCAATTTTAACCCCAGGGACAAAATTTGAACAATATAAGTAGAGGTCTACTAGATGATTCTACACATCAAATTTGCCCTAGGCCTTACAGTTTTTGATAAGAAGTTTATTTTTATTTTTGGACATTGGTTGCCATGGCAACCAGATTTCTGCATGGAATCAAATTCTTTGAACAACTGTGGACGAGGTTGACCCAAGGAACAATCCTGCCATGTTTGGTAAAAATCCAGCCAGCAGTTTAGGAAAAGATATCATTTTAAGAAACAAAAGGGCCAGAATGGCCCTGTTATCGCTCAAAAGACAATCAGAGGAGAAAATTTTCAAAGTTTTCACTATATATTTCTATAGAAAACTAGACGGCCCTGGGGCGGGGCCAATTTTGTAGAGGACCTGAACATGATGCTATGTGCCAAATATGAAAGCTGAGAAGCTTCCAGTTTCAGGAGAAGATTTTCAAAGTTTTCAATATATATATGTTTCTATTGAAAACTGCCAACCCATGGGACGGGCCAATTTTGTAGAGGACCTAAACATGACGTCATGAGCGAAATATGAAAGCTGAGAACCTTCCAGATTCAGAGGAGAAGATTTTCAAAGTTTTCTCTATATGTTTCTATTGAAAAATGCCCATCCCTGGGGCGGGCCAATTTTGACCCCATGGCCATAATTTATATAACTTTTAAAGAGGACCGAAACATGATGCCATGAACCAAATATGAAAGCTGAGAACCTTCCAGTTTCAGAGAAGATTTTAAAAGATATTTGTTTCTATTGAAAACTGCCCATCCCTGGGGCGGGGCCAATTTTGACCCTGGGGCATAATTTATATAACTTTTGTACAGGACCTGAACATGATGCTATGTGCCAAATATGAAAGCTGAGAACCTTCCAGTTTCAGAGGAGAAGTTTTCACTATATGTTTCATCTGAAAACTGCCCACCCCTGGGGCGGGCCAGTTTTAACCCTTGGGCCATTATTTATATAACTTTTGTAGAGGACCTAAAGATGATGCGATGGGCCAAAGATGCAAGCTGAGAACCCAGTAGATTCAGAGAAGATTTTTAAAGGTTCAAATTGTTGACGACTGACAACGCAGGCCAACGGAAAACAGACATCAGGTGATCACAAAAGCTCACTTTGTGCTCTGTTGAGCTAAAACATTGACGACGGATGACAGACCACTGACGACATGCAACAAGGGACGATGGACACAGGGCGATCACAATAGCTCATCTTGGCACTTTCTGGCACGAAAGTGCCAGGTGAGCTTAAAAACATCTTTTTTAGAATTGTATAGTTTTTAAACCATTGTGATAAATGGAGCATTTGCTCCTATGGAGAAAATGTTCTATCTATAACAATGGTCTCAAAAAGTGACTTTTACAGAGGTGTCAATAGGTGTCATTAATAGGAAAAGGGTTAACTCTTACAGTGCGGGACACGAGTCACCAACTTTTGCAAACAGTGTAGACCCAGATCAGGGTCTGCACTGTTTGTCATGTTTCACTTTTCTTTAGAAATATTCCCTAGATATTCACCATAAGCCTGACCTGTTTATGTTTTGGAATAGTCTATTCAGCGTTGTAAGGGTTAAGAGACACTGGGAACAACATGGTCAAAGACTTTGCTTACCCCATCTGGGTCTGTAACTGTGAGGCTTTGAATGTACTGGCCACTGGGTGTATTCTCGCTGATAGTAGCTCGGTACACTGTAGGATTGAACACAGGACCCAATATGTTCCTTGTCACTGTAATAATCACCTCAGCTGTTGCCGTCAGTCGAGGAGATCCAGTATCACAGGCAAGGATTCGAAGCTGAAACATTGTGAAAATTGAATCAGTAAAATTGAAGTTGCCATTAAGAATGAAAGAACTTCAGTGAGCAAGCTTGCATATCGCACACAGCCATTGATATAAAAAGTGGTTCCCCATGATAGATTCCTCTGAAAATTAAACTCATCCAAGCCTTTATTCATGACAATTCTTAAAGCAAATTTGAGACAAATTGATCAAGAAATGAAAGTGCTAGATGAGCAACAATGTATAAGGATACACGGACTGGCTGACTGATGGTGCAACTTTGTTACGTGGGGTATAAAGTTTGATACAAATATATTTAACGGTTTCCATGAATATTTATTAGCTAAACTTTATAATGGTACACATGTATGTATTCAGGATATTTGGAATTGACTGAAACTGTAGCATCTGATCTATTATAATTTCATAAGCAACCAGTACAGACCCTGATCAGACAGCTCCTACAGGAGCCATCTGATCTAGGTCTACTCTGTTTGCAAAGGCATGAAAAGGCGATTATATAAAGGTATAAAAATAATGCATGTATGAATAATACTTAGTTAAGTATTTACAATGGCACATGGACAAGTAAGGAGTTTGCCCTGATTTGATGACCAAAGGAGCCATCTTATCTGACTCTTCTCTGTTTGCAAAGGCATATTTATAGAAAATGGTTCAGACATGTTTGCAAAAGCGTATTTATATACAATGGTTTAAAAAAACCTGTAAAATCAAACCTATATGATTTCATAAATAAACAGAGCAGACACTAATCGCACAGCTCCTACTCTATTTGCAGTCATGAAAAAATGTTTGTATGAAGCAAAGGTGTTAACCCATTCCCTCATATCGACACCTTTTTATTCATTTTTTGAAACAAATTGTGATAAATAGAGTATTTGATCTATTCATAACAATGGCTTCAAAACTGCAAAAATCTAAAAACAAGAGTGTTCGAAGGAACACATGTGTCACCTGCTGGGAGAAGTGTTACAATAAAAACAAGAGCACCGCAAGCGGGTGCAATGCTTGTCAATATGAACATGCATACCAAAAATGAAGGTTGTAAATGAAAAATTGAAGAAGTTATGGTCAATGTTAAGATTTCAGACGACGACGACAACGATGATGCTGACGCCGGGGTTACGACAATAGCTCATAATTTCTTCGAAACAGACTAGCTCAAAAGAAAGTGTGATGGACAGACAGGTGACGGAAAAGTGATCCCTTAGGGACACACTGCTTCTCAGCAGGTGACACAAAAATCTTTTTTCTAGTAAATGTTCGTTTTCAGTAGATTTATTAAAAAAAGATTAGGTCTAAAAATGTTAGAATAGGCTTTTAGACTGATAATAACAATTGAGCGTTTGGATTTGTGAGGCTGCACTGTATCTCTTTCCATTGCAGGAATCACTGTCACTTACTGTGTATGTTCCAAACTGAAGCAGATCCATTCTGAGGTCCTTCCTGACAACAACCTGGCCAGACAAGCCATCCACACCAAAGAATGTCGGAGCTGGGTAGTCACCAATCTCATTGTACAGTATACGACCCTGCAGAAAGAATAGTGTTATACATGTTAGACATTGCCAATAGGTGATTACTTCTTACCATTGATGTTTTGCTCCAATTTAAATAAAGACAGACCTTATATCATTTAAGACTCTTTTTTTATATAAAACTATTTACACTATGAATATTCATGTAAGAAATAATGCATTTATGAATATTAATTAGTTTTATATTTATAATGGCAAATGAACAAGAAGTTTTAGCCCCTGGTAAAAACTGTAGAATCAGCAAACAGAGCAGACTTACAGAAGCTGTTTGATCTGGGTCTACTACGTTTGCAAAGGCATTAAAACGTGTATCTATGGAGTAAGGAGATAACTACCACAAGTCCAACTCTGGTTGCTGTCACATTCACAATTCTGCTGGCTTTAGGCAGGCTTTCATCAATAGTCACAAAGTACTGGGCATTCTCAGTGAATACTGGGAAGTTGTTGTCCCGGATTACATTCACCGTCAGTGTTACAGAGGCTACGTTATTACTTGGATAACCATTGTCATTCACTGTTATCGTGCACTAGAATATTTAAATAAAGAAATATTGACATTCTCAGAGCTCCAGATAAGATGCGTCAATTAACCCTTTCCCTGTTCTATGTTTATTCCAAATTTCAATACCTACTGGATATTCATGGATAAATTAGTTATAATGAAATATGGAAGGTGGAACATTGTAACGATTTTAGAAAGTATAGAAACAGATCTGTCGAATTCCATTAGCAAACAGAGCAGAGCCTGATCAGACGGCTCCTATAGGATCCGTCTGATCCTGGTCTACTCTGTTTGCAAATGTGTGAAAACACGTTTATATGAGGGAAAGGGTTAAGCAATTTTCAGGAATATTACTTCTTTATTTCTCCACCAAACCCTATACTATGACCACTTTTAGAATTGTCTCTTTGAGACATTTCAAAAGAGTGGTCACACTATAGGGTTTGGTGGAGAAATGACGAGTTTAGTATTTGGGTATGCACTATTATCTGTAACTCTGCATTGTATAACAACACTTCTTGCTTGCTGTGATTTATCTTTACCTTTTACTTAACCCTTTCCCTCATATAAACATGTTTTCACGCATTTGCAAACAGATTAGACCCTGATCAGACGGCTCCTAGAGGAGCCGTCTGATCAGGGTCTACTCTGTTTGCTAGTGGAATTTGAAAGATCTGTTTCTTTTCTTTCTAAAATGGCTACAATGGTCCACCTTCCATGTTTCATTATAACTATTTTCTCCATGAATATTCAGTAGGTATTGAAAATTTAAACTAAATATAGAACAGGGAAAGGGTTATAAATATCTGTTGGAGAAATAACTACATCAAGGATATTAATGAGCTGAATTTTCAATGTATCATGGCCAAGGGAATTATTGAACATTGCAGAAACTGTAAAATCAGATCTATATCATTTCATAACAAGGTCTTGGTGCAAAACTATTCTAACTCCTTCACTAAAGTGAAGAAGTTAGAATAGTTTTGCACCGAGCCCTCGATATTAAGCAATCAGTAGAGACCCTGATCAGAGGACTCCTACTGGAGCTATCTGATTTGGGTATACTCTCTTTGAAATATATGAAAAGACTTCCCTATCAGGTAAAGGGTTAAATGCATTCATTCATGCCCTGTGAAACAATTAGATTTCAGAAGATTTAATTCAAAACGTTTTTACCCCAAAATAAGGAAGACTACTTTGACAGATGGATGAGAGTAACATCTTATTTTTCTCATCCATCCATCCATTATATCCAGCACTGTAGATAGCAGACATACTGATCAATCAAAATCTTTTACTTCTAAGCCAAACCCGATCTTGCTGCAACTCAACAGATTGACTATCAGAAATAATTCTACAAAGTTACATCAAGATAGGTCTGCACTATTTGCCTAAGTTTGTCTTTCCACATACTTATGGCAGTTAGGCTATACTACAAAATGAATTAATCCTTTACTCCATGAATATTCATGTCAGAAATAATAAAATCATGAATAAATATAAGATTGTTATAATAGCATGGACACATGAATTTTTGGCCATTGTAGGAACTGTCCAATCATATCTATATTATAGCATAAGCAAACAGAGCAGACCCTTATCAGATGGCTCCTATAGGAGCCATCTGATCTGGGTCTACTCTGTTTGCAAAGGCATAGAAAGGAGTATATATGGAGTAAAGGGTTAATGACAAGGCATATAAACTACCAAAACATTTCTCTACACATGTTCACAGTTCACTTACTGTAAAAGAACTTTCGCCAGTTTGGAGCAGTGAGCGAGACAGGTAGACCTTTCCTGTTGTCTCAGTAATGAAGAACGTATCCTGGCATCTACTAGATGAATCCCCGGATAAAGAGTATGTCAGGAAGTCCTGAAAACATTGCCATTGTTCATATACATGAATAATAAAACCTCGATAATCAAACAACCAAACACTAAGTAGTATTATTAGTTTTAAACTCTTTGCATGCTAGCCATAGATTATCCATTCAATTATGACCAATGCAAATAGTTTGGATCGAGATCATGGCATACAAAACGTGGGGATCTGAGATCTAAATTGTTTGTCACTCAGGCTCAACTTCTTCAAACAAAAATCAGACAAAGTTACCGTAATAGTTCCGACATGCAAAGAGTTAATTTACCCGTTGGCATAAAGGCATTAATCCTTTACTCAATAAATACACCTAACTACACATTTGCAAACAGAGTAGACCCAGATGAGACGGTTCCTATAGAAGCCATCTGATCAAGGTCTACTCTGTTAGCTTATGATGTAATATATGCTTCTTCAGTTTCTGCATTGACCAAAAAAGTATATGTCCATGTGCTATTATAATAAATTAATCTAATTAATATTCATAATGTCCTTATTTCTTACATGAATATTCATGGAAGAAAGGTCATTAAAGTTAACCCTTTCCTATATGAATTTTCATTTAAGAAATAGTGTTATTATGATTTGATATCAGATGATATTTATAATAGCATATGAATAAAAGATTTGTCAGGCCATAGCAGAAACTACAGAATCAGATCTATATCATTTCACAAGCACACAGAGAAGACCCTGATCTAAAGGCTCATACAGGAGTCATCTGTGTCCATGCTTATAAAACTTTTAGTTGAGTCTGAGTTCATTCTCAAGTTTTTGATTGATCAGATTTGAGCCTCTGGCTCAAATCTGACCAATCAAAAGCTTGAGAACTCAAATCCGACCAATCAAAAGCTTGAGAACGAACTAAGACTCAACTAAAAAGCTTTATAAGCATGGACCCTGGTTCTGCTTTGTTTGCAAAGGTGCCAAAAATTTTATCTACTGGGGAAAAAGGTTAATTCATACGGACTTCATCAGTTTTCATTAGTGTTTCTTTCAACGTATGCCGATTTTCAACTCATTTTGAACTTACTCCATCAAGGTCAGTAGCGCTTGCTGTCAAAAGAAATTCTCCAACTTCTGTGACTTCATTTATGGAGCGCACATAGGCATTTTCTCCGAACTGTGGGGAGTTGCTGTTTCGAAGAACAGTTATCGACACTTCTGCTGTGGCCTGCTGACTGGGCAGTACACTGTCATAGGCTATGACCCGGAGCTGTAGAATAAGTTTAAAGGAAAACAGTATTAAAGTGTTGATACTCTGTCCCCGTTCTATGTTTATTCCAAATTTCAATACCTACTGAATATTCATGGACAAAATAGTGATAATGAAATATGGAAGTTGGACCCTTCTAGCCATTTTCAAAACTAAAGAAACTGATCTATCAAATTCCATTAGCAAACGAAGCAGACCCTGATCAGACGGCTCCTATAAGAGCCGTCTGATCTGGATCTTCTGTTTGCAAATGAGAGAAAATGGGTTTATATGAGGGAAATAAAAGTATTTTGATAACCAGTCTCCTCTCCCCTGTATTTTGTCAAGTAGAATCGTCCATTTTGGTGTAGTTCTGAACCAGACTGACAAATTGCTCATTCAAATTTGTCTGTGCAAACAAATAGGGTTTACAAATCAGGGTATTGTCTTAACCCATTCCCTCATAATAATGCCTCTGTAAAAGTCACCTTTTGAAACTAATGTGATAAAACACAGCATTTGTTCTACGGAAGCAAATGCTCTATTTATCACAATGGTTTTCAAAACTACTCAATTCTAAAGTTTCTTTTTTTTCTAGTAAATGCTCCTTTTAAGTAGTCTTATTCAGAGAGACTTGGTCTATTAAAAACAAGGAATGGGTCAGGATAGACCTTGTTTGACTGTCATTAAAATACCCTGATCCATATCATAATTCTCCACATATTAATTAACCCTTTAAATGCTCAATATTTAACCCCTTACACTATGAATATTCATGTAAGCAATAATTACATCATGAATATTAATTACCTGAATTGTTATAATGGCAAATGATCACAAAAGGTTTTCGTCATGGCAGAAACTGTAGAATAAGATCTACAGGATTTCATAAGCAAACAGAGCAGACCCTGATCAGACAGCTCCAACAGGAGCCATCTGATCTGGTTCTACTCTGTTTGCCAGGGGTATTAAGAGGTGAATAAAGGATTAGAGTGGAATGACCAAACATTGAATGGTAGGATTGATTATGAACTAAAGTATCTAGAATTTGTTAGTTTTTCTAAAAGTGGGGTGATTATAAAGGCACAAAATATATCCATTATATATAAAATATATAATTGCCTTTGCAGTTTAACCTAGCATTATGTATAATGCGGTGCAGAAATCATAGTACCTGTCTGTCTATATCTATATCATATCATTAGCAAACAAAGCAGACCCTGATCAGAAGGCTCCCATAGCTGTCTGATCAAGGGCTACTCTGTTTGAAAAGGCGTAGAAGGGCGTATTTATGGAGTAAAAGGTTAAACTTTGGATTAATGTTGGATTTATTTGGACTTAAGTTATTTTTACAAAATAATAAAGGGTTGTTTTTTTAAGGGTGGGGCATTTATTAGGAAATTGGGAATTTAGGGTGGGGCATTTATTAGGTAATTAGGAATTTTATGGAAAGAAAGCACTGTTCATATCACTGGTATGAAAACTTACAGTATAAGACATGGTTCACTGGTATGAACAACTTACAGTATAAGACATGGTTCACTGGTATGAACAACTTACAGTATAAGACATGGTTCACTGGTATGAACAACTTACAGTATAAGACATGGTTCGGTCTGATTTTAGGTAGTTGTTTCTAGTCACAATCCTGCCAGAGCTTCCAAACATGAAATAGGACGGGGCGACACCATCTCCAATGATGTCATACACAATCTGTCCCTATAAAACAATAAATTCAGAGATCAATCAGTGGAGTATCCTAATTACCAAAAGTATTCAAAAACAAATTCTCCCCTCTGCACCAGTTTGTAAAGCTGAATATGTTAATTTGGAATCCTTTTGAAAAGTTTAATAACCCTTTCCTTGTTCTATGTTTATTCCATATTTCATTACCTATATTGTTACAATGAAATATGGAAGGTGGAGCATTGTACCCATTTTAGAAAGTACAGAAACAGATCTTTCAAATTCCATTAGCAAACAGAGTAAACCTGATCAGACGGCTCCATCAGGAGTTGTTTGATCCGTGTCCACACTATTTGCCTAATTTGTAGTTCATTTTGAAATTATAAAGCTAATGCTTCTTATAATGTTGGGGGAGTTGCACATACAATATTGTTTTCACTGAGTATCATACAGCGAAATAAACAATAAAGGGTCATCAATCTGGCAAAAATTGTCACAGCAAAACTTTTCTTCGTTCACACACATACACATGTCAAGGTTAAAGCAAAACTTTCTTCCTTTACATCCAAAGTCACAGCAAAATTTTCTTCCTTCACATCAAAAGTCACAGCAAAATTTTCTTCCTTCACACACATACATATGTCAAAGTCACAGCAAAACTTTCTTCCTTCACACACATACATATGTCAAAGTCACAGCAAAACTTTTTTCGTTCACACACATACATATGTCAAGGTCACAGCAAAACTTTTTTCGTTCACACACATAAAAATGTCAAGGTAATTCATCTTTAAAAGTTTCACACGAGTCCTGCCAATGGTGATGGAGGGCTTGGGCACACAAGAATGTGTCTACATGCAGACAGACTGACATTGGACAGACTGGAAGTATAACCCCCAACCTCCTTACAACTTGAGCAATGGAATAAAATCATGTCATAAACAAACCTGAAGATCTGAGTCTACAGCTGTCACAGTGTACACCAGTGATCCATTTCCAATATTTTCCTGTATCTGTGTGCTGTATGGCGTATTGATAAACCGCGGCACTGATGCCCGTGTAATTATGATTGTCACACTTGTTCTGGCATTCTTGGATGGGAACCCATTGTCTGTGGCTTGGACATTGAACTGCAGATACATATAAAAGAATTAAATTGCAAGTTTTTCTGAATAACCTATCACACTGTAAGGCGCAAGTACAGCCTTTACCTCATTAACCCATTCCCTCATAGGCTATTTTTAGATCCAACCTCTTTGAATAAATCTACCGAAAAGGAGCATTAACTAGAGAAAAGGAAAAGTTTTAGAATTTTGTAGTTCTTAAACCATTGTGATAAATAGAGCATTTGCTCCTTAGGAGCAAATGCTCTATTTATCACAATGGTTTAAACAGGTGATTTTTACAGAGGCGTAGAAAGGCGTTTTTATGAGTTAACTCTTTACTCCTTAACCCTTTCAAACTCTTTGATTATATCTATCGAAAAGGAGCATTTACTAGAAAAAAAATAAAGACATTTTTTATTTGTGTATTTTTTAAACAACTGTGAGAAAGCATTTGCTCCTATTGAGCAAATTCTCTATTTATCACAATGGTTTGAAAATTATTTTTTTTTACAGAAGGCTCTATTTATAATAATGGTTTCAAAAATATTTTTTACAGAGGTGCAAATAGGAAGGAATTGGTTACATACACCTTTTCATACCAAGATTGGACAATGCTGATAGCTCATAACAGCACTTTGTGCCAGTTGAGCGAATAAAACAAGTGTCAACTTCTGCGAGAAGTGTGAGAATATATCATGACTGATGAATAAATGACTGGACAGAAAAGAAGTGCCTTTAAAGCAAAAAGAATACAAAGCCAGTGTAGCTTCTTAACCCTTCCCTTGCTATTCGCGTCAATATACCTACCTGTAAATAGTGAAGACCCAGACGGGACAGCTCCTGCAGGAGCTGTCTCATCAGGGTCTGCACTATTTACAAGTTGATTGTGCAACCAGTGAACTCCACAGCAGTGATTGCACAGCAAAATACTTGCACACAGTGTACCCATTTCAAAGAGTAAAGAAACATATCTATCAAATTCCATTGGCAAACAGAGCAGACCCTGATCACATGGCTCCTATAGGAGCCGTCTGATCTGGGTCTACTGTGTTTGCAAATGTGTGAAAGAATGTTTACATGAAGGAAAGGGTTAATTGCATGTTTACTGTTTTATTCATGTGTGAATGTAGATGTATCTATACGAACTGTCCTTACAGAGTATTGGTTGAGGTTGGTCTCTGTTAGTGGTCTGATCACACATATTTCTCCAGTCTCTTCGTTCAGATAGAAGAAGTCTAGAGCATCATCAAGGCCTGGTGTAGTATCGCCAACAGCAGAATATGTCACAGAATGCTGAAATATCAACAAAGATTTATTGAGACAAATTCATAAGACATAAATTGTAAAACATTTTTTAGCCCTTTACTCCATAGATATCTCATGGCTAAAAATCCTCATGTCAATGTGCTATAACAGCAAATTAATCTAATTTATATAAATAATGTCATTATTTCTTACAATTAAGTCTTAAAATGCAATTGATTGCTTAATGCAGGACAAGAGATACAGAAAGCTCCTATATATAGGAGCTTTCTGTATCACGTTTGTCCTGTATTAAGCTACCACCTGTCTTAAAGATCCATATTTATACCTCTTTTTAATGGTCACTTAAGACAGGTCCTACAGTATATTTTGCATTATTTTGACAATTTCATATAAGACTTACACAGCAGCAAACAGTGAATACCCTGAACAAACTACTCTTTTCAGGAGTAGGTTGATTGTAATCAGCACTATTTGCCTAAGTTTTATGTCCAAATATTTAGGTAATTAGTGTACCGATATTCTACAGTATAAAACACTGGGTCAATATTTACCACACAAATGAATATCAGGAACTTTGAGGCTTCTATAACTTCATAGAAGAAAGCTTACAAATATGAATGTTAGGAATAATGACATCATGAATATTTAATAACCTGAATTTAATTTGGCTTTACTCTGCAAAAGGCATTTCTATCGGAAAATGGATTAAGACTTTCTTTCATATAAATCCCTTTTCATGCCATTGCAAATGGAGCAGACCCAAACCAGATGGCTCCTACAGTAGTCTGCTGTATATAGATCTGGGTCCATGCTTATAAAGCTTTTAGTTGAGTCTGAGATCGTTCTCAAGCTTTTGATTGGTCAGATTTGAGCCAAAGGCTCAAATCTGACCAATCAAAAGCTTGAAAACTCAAATCTGACCAATCAAAACCCTGAGAACGAAACTAAGACTCAACTAAAAGCTTTATAAGCATGGACCCTGATTCTACAGTTATTGTCAAAGCCAATAGTTCCATTGAAAAAGCAAAGCATAAAAATTCAGCTAATAAATATTCATGATGTCCTTATTTCTTACATGAATACTGAACAGGTAAAGCCTTAACAGTTAAAACCAATTACATAATACAGTAAAACCTCTCTATAAAGGCCACTAAATTGTGTTAATTAGTTGGTATTTAGGGCAGGTTTACCACAAAATATTTGATGTAATTTAGTGGCTGTTATAGAGGGGTTTTACTGTAGAAGAATTGCAATTTTCTTCAATTTACCCACTGAATTACCTACCATTACATTTGATGTCTAATCTGGATCTGAACTGTTTGCAAATGTGACAACAGAATGCTTTCAAATAGAAAATAATTAACCCTTCCCTCCATGAATATTCATGTAAGAAATAATGATGTCATGAATAATTAATTAAAATACATTTCTCCTTCTTTACTCATGTCCTTTTGTATAATTACATATATCTTCACTGTGTACAAGTATTTCGCTGTGCAGTGACTGCTGTGGAGTGCACTGGTTGCACAATCAACTTGTAAATAGTGCAGACCCTGATGAGACAGCTCCTGCAGGAGCTGTCTCATCTGGGTCTTCACTATTTACAGGTATGTATATTGACTTGAATAGCAAGCGATGGGTAAAGATAAATTTGTTATAATAGCACATGGACACAGGCATTTTTAGCCTTGGCAGAAACTATAGAAGTACATGTATATCTATAATCATCATAAGCTATAGTATCATATGCAAACAGAGTACACCCTGTTGAGACAGCTCCTATAGGAGCCATCTGATCTGGGTATACCCTGTTTGCAAAAGTCTAGAAAGGCATTTGTATGGAGTAAAGGGTTAACCTTTATTGCACTAACAGTGACTTGACTCGAATTTGCAAACAGCTTGGATCCAGATAGGGTGTAAAGTAATTATGTGTCTCATCAGCTGATTGACATTAGGTGAATGTTTTCTTAACCCTTTCCCTGTTCTATGTTCATTTCAAATTTCAGTTACTAATGAATATTAATTAACAAAATAGTTATAAAGAAATATGGAAGGTTGGAAATTGTAGGCATTTTAGAAAGCAAAGAAACAGATCTATCAAATTCTATTAGCAAACAGAGCAGACCCTGATCAGACGGCTCCTATAGGGGCCATATGATCTGGGTCTACTCTGTTTACAAATGCATGAAAACACGTTTATATGAGGGAAAGGGTTAAAACCTTGATCTAATCAGATGTGGTCAAAATTGCACCAGATCCAGATTCAAGCAGCCATTACGTTAGAAAACTTATGTGTCATTTCTTGTTTCTTTCTTACCCCATCAGCATCTGTAGCACTGATTGTCAGAAGTGGGACTCCAATTAGGAATTCCTCGGATACTGTCCTAGTGTAACTGGTTTCTGTCCATACTGGTGCATTTGGATTCCTGATAATTTGAATTGTTACATCAGCTGTGTCCTGTACCTGTGGCAATGCTGTATCATAGACAATAACTCGCAGTGTGTACCTCTCTTGGGCTCCATAATCCTCCATCAAGGAGCGTGTGGTCACAATTTCTCCGGTTACGGAGTTAACAGAGAAGAAATTTGGTGCAGGGAAAATGCCTGTCACTTCGAATCGAATCTCTCCCTGTCAAAACACAAATGTGTTTATAATGAACACAGATAAAATAAATATTATGACACTGAGAAATAACATTAAATGTTTTTTGTAATTTTCATCTGAAAACAACATCCATAGGATGTCCTGACAGGCCGCAGAGTAGTCTCACTTTATGCCTCAGTGTTGCCCTTTGACCCCTAATTAGGGAGGTTTTCAGTATCACTTTGTTCCATGCCCATGTTATAAGCATTTGAAACTTTCCACTGGATTTTCTCAAAACTCTCAAATTGCAAATAAAACAACATAATAATAAGGTTCCTATATATATATATAAAAAATATATCTTACCAAGATATCCTGGTCCACTGCTGATACAGTGTACACACTGGTACCTATGGCTCTTGTATCCACTAATGATGTCTGATATGGCTCATTGATAAACTGTACTGAGAACTGGTTCCGTCTAATGGTCACAATCACTTGTGAATCATCAAACCGTTCTGGTGTTCTCTGGTCTGTGGCTCTTACAGGTATCTTAGGGAAGAAAAAGGAGAAACTGAATAAAACTAGAATTATCACCAAAGGTGATTGAATACCCCCGTTCAGATGCCATGATCGCAAATCAAACTATTGACCTAGTTTTTGACCCTATGTGACCAATTTTTGATCTTGTCCGAGATTTTATCAAGACAATTATTATTCTGACCAAATTTCGTGAAAATTGGACAAAGAATGTGACCACTAGAGTAGTCACAAGGTTTTTTTACTGTTTGGCCTAGTGACCCAGATTTTGACCCCATATGATCCACTTTCACAAAACAATCATTCTGATAAAATTTCACGAAGATTCGGCTAGAAATGCGACCTCTAGAGTATTCACAAGGGTTTTCTACTATTTGACCTAGTGACCTAGTTTTTAACCTCACATAACCCACTTTCAAACATCTTGAGATTTTATTGAAAAAATCTTTATGACCCAGTTTCATGAAGAATAGGCTGAAATGTGACCTCTAGAGTGTTCACAAGGTTTTCCTATTATTTGACCTTGAGACCTAGTCTTTCACCCAACATGACCCCCTATCAAATTCTCCCGAGATTTTCATTAAAACAATCATTCTGACCAAGTTTCATGAAGATTGGGCTGAAAATGTGACCTGTAGAGTGTTTACAAGGTTTTCCTACTATTTGACCTAGTTGTTGACCCCATGTGACCCACTTTCAAACCCATCCAAGATTTGATCAAGACAATCATTCTGACCAAGTTTCATGAAGATTGTACAAGAGTGCTCACTGTTCCAGGTTGTGCCAGGGACATGCCACAAATGGACATGCCACAGACTGACAGACAGACCAACCAACACACTGACTCCTATATACCCCCTCTCAAACTTTGTTTGCGGAGGTATAATAACAAAAGGAAGCATGTTTGCAGTAAAATGTCTCAGAATAATTTGAATAACCCTTTCACCCCAGGACAGGCAAGCACTGTCATTTGCAAATAGTTTAGACTCAGATTGGAGGGCTCCATAGGAGCCATCTGATCAGGGTCTGCACCATTTGTCATTCATAATCATCTAGAATGTTTCTTACTAAGTGGTCTCTATAGTTAACTCTTTACCCAATAGCCTATTTCTAGTTTTGAAGACATATGACCACTTAAAGCAGGTTGAAAGTAAAGCAGAATGCGCCTTAAGGCGCATTCTGCTTTACTTTCAGCCTGCTTTAAGCTACCACCTCCTAGAATATAGAAACTATTTATGATGCTGCATGTTCATTATTTTAAAATTGGAACTATTTTCTTCAGCGGAGGAATATATTAAACTCGCTCAAAGCCGCTTCTATCAGGTAAAGGGTTAAACACTGATGGGTTATTACAACATTACTCTGTGTACAATACAAGAGTGTAGGAAGAAAAACATACAGTAGAATCCCTTCCTAATGTGACCACTTATTGAATAAACATGGGTGTCTTTATAAGCAGGTGGTTACTTAATGCAGGATAAAAGTAATGCGCTTTCTGCATTACTTTCGTCCTGTATTAAGCTACCACCTGCCTCTACCATCCAGAATTATATCTCTTTTAGGTGGTCGCATTAGTGGGGTTTTGCTGTATCTCAATGGCTGGCAAGAAAACTATGGATAAAGTGTAATGCAGACAGACAGTCAATCAGTCAGTCAGTGAGACAAACAAACAGACAGCCAGCCAACCAGCCAGACAGACTGACTGAGAAATGATCCCTAAGAGTCAGTCTCTGCTAAAGCATATGACACACACAAAAAATCACTTACTGTAATCTGTGACTGAGTGAAGTCGGTGAGAGGCTGTATCAGGAAGATGACTCCAGTGTATGGTTGGATATAGAAGTGGGTATTAATGATTGATCCAACAGTAGAGTCCACAATACTGTATTTGACTGTGTCCTGAAAACAATAAAAAGTATGATGGAGAAGTGTAACGCATTATGGGAATTACCTTATCAGGTTCAGAATCTAGGATGCGTAAATTATAACATTTTCTGGAGTAACATTTTTATTTCTCCACCAAACTCTATGTTGAGACCATGCACTCTTTAGAATTGTTTTGATTAGCTGATTTTTTTAATGGTAATTTTACAAGGAAATTATTTGCTTTCACAAAATCTGTAGAATCATATCTATATAATGTCAAAAGCAACAAGGGCATGTTGTATTGCTATGCAAGACATGAGTCCCCCACCGGACTGAAAAAAACCCTCCACTCTCCCCACCCCACCCACCCATGGTGTGGTTGACCATGGTATATACATGACCACCTGAATGGTATTAGTACCTACTTTCATACATTGAATCAGTAAATAAAAAGTTATTGTCCCGACAAGAAAAAATGAAAAAGGGGAATAACTCCAAAAATATTGATGCTAGAGTTACGGCCCTTTTGCATGACACTACTCCTCATCATGCTTATTCAATGTGTGAAGCTATAATGAATTTGGCCTAAATTTGTAGGAGATATTGCCCGGACACAAATCGTGACAGACGGACTAACAAGAAAATATGAAAAAGGGGATTTTCTCCAAAAATATTGATGCTAGAGTTATGGCCCTTGTGTATGACACTACCCCTCATCATGATTGTTCCATATGTGAAGTTTCAAATCAATTGAACCAGTAGATAAAGAGTTATTGTCCGGACAAAAAAATATGTAAAAGGGGAATAACTCCAAAAATATTGATGCTAGAGTTATGGCCCTTGTGCATGACACTAGCCCTCATCATGCTTCTTCAATGTGTGAAGTTATAATGAATTTGGCATAACTTTGTAGGAGATATTGCCCGGACACGAAGCGTGACAGATGGATGGACGGACGGACGGACGGACGAAGGGACAGACGGACGGAATCGAGCAAACCTATAGTCCCCCAACCGGTAACAGGTGGGGGACTTAAAAGAACAGACCATGATCAGACAGCTCCTATAGGAACCACCTGATCTGGGTCTACTCTGTTTGCAAATGTGTGAAAAGGCATTTATATGAAGGAATGAGCTAACCCATACAACATTTTTTGAAAGGAACTTCTTGCATTTTGTACACAGGTGGGTGATTGATGCAGAATGAAACCAATGCAGAAAGCTAGGGAGCTTTCTTTTTTGCTTTCAGTTTACATTAACTCTTTCCACACTAGCTGCGAAACTGCAATTACCTATGCAAACAGTTTGAATGCAGATGAGACGCCACATAATGCGGCATCTCATCAGGATCCAAACTGTTTGTCATCTTGACCATATTTTTGCAAAGAAATGAGAGAAAGTTTATTTTAAGAATTGAAGCAGAGGACAATTGTTGCAGACGAAACTTAGCCTGCAAAGAGTTAAGCTATAACCTATGTTTTGAAAAATCTACATTTCTTTTTCTAATGGTAATTATATATGTATTTAGTTTTATTCCTCAATAAATAAGCCTTCCAAAGACTTTACAATCAGAGTAGGCCCAGATCTGGGTCCATGCTTATAAAGCTTTTAGTTGAGTCTGAGTTTCGTTCTCAAGCTTTTGATTGGTCAGATTTGAGCCAGAGGCTCAAATCTGACCAATCAAAAGCTTGAGAACGTACTCAGACTCAACTAAACGTTTTATAAGCAGGGACCCAGATAGCTCCTATAAGATTTGTCTGTATAAGGTCTCCTTTATTTGCTTATGGTATAATAAAGATCTCATTCTACAGTTTCAGTCCGAGCCATAATATGCTTTATTTGCAAGTATTTAACCCTTCGCTTGCTAATCGCGTCAATATACGTACCTGTAAATAGTGAAGACCCAGATGAGACAGCTCCTGCATCAGGGTCTGCACTATTTACAAATTGATTGTGCAACCAGTGCACTCCACAGCAGTGATTGCACAGCGAAACACTTGTACACAGTGACGATATATGTAATCATACAACAGGGCATGGGTAAAGAAGGAGAAATGTATTTTAAAATTCAGCAAGCGAAGGGTTAAAATAATTTAATTAATATCTATGTTTCCGTAATTTGTTACATACATATTAATGGAATTAAGGGATAAATGCAGCAGTTGATCTGATGGTTAGTTTTTGAATAGTCCATAAATATACTAGTCCTTGGCTTACCCCATCACCATCAATTGCGGAGATAATGTATATGGTGGTACCCAGTGCTAAGCTTTCTGCCACATTAGCTTGGTAGGGCTCATTCGAAAACACAGGTGCAAAGTTGTTCCTGGTAACTGTGATAGCAACAGTTGTTGTGGCAACGTCATTTGGAACAGCTGCGTCGTAGACTGAGACACGCAACTAGATATTTTTGAAACAAACAAAAATTAGAAAACTGAACAAGTCTCATTTATAATACATCAGATTATCTTGTGAACCCATTACCTCATAGGCTATTTTTAGATCCAACATCTTTGAATAAATCTACCAAAAGCAGCATTTACTACAGAAAAGGAAAATTTGAGAATTTTGAAACCATTGTGATAAATGGAGAATTTGGTCCTGTGGAGCAAATGCTCTATTTATCACAGTGGTTTCAATGAGTGACTTTTACAATGAAGTAAAGGGGGGGTTAAATACATTTAATTTTGCACACTGATATTAGCATAGACACATCATTGAATCTTTTCAACACTGAATTTTCAAATGGACTATTCCATAATTCAAACCACTAAACCACTAAACTCCAAGTACAACCTTGACCTAATACAGTTGCAAATTCATGAAACAAGTAGACATGCAACGTAATAAGTCTCATTCCATTTAAGTTCTGACAGACAGACAACCTGAAAAAACAGACAGGTCAAAAATAATATCCCCAAAATCAAAATCTAAATGCTGTAATTTACACCTGGCCCGGCAAACTTAGGCAATTAGTACAGACTCTCACCAAATTATGAAATACTTGATTAGGAGCAGTTACATGAGGTCTAACCTATTTGTTCCTTTCACTTAACCCATAACCTTATAGGCTTATCTACCAAAATTAGCATTAAATAGAGATAAGGATTTTTTTTTAAATTTTGTAGTTTGAAACTATTGTGATAAATAGAGCATTTGCTCCTATAGGAGCAAATGCTCTATTTATCACAATGGTTTCACAAAGTGACTTTTACAGAGTCGTCAAAAGTTGTCAATATGAGGGAAAGGGTTAAAGTTATCAAACAGTGCCAAATTGAACTAAACTAGTTACCTAAAGTATTCAGACACCCAATTTCCCCTCTCCACTAGTTTGAAAAGCTGAATAATTCAAACTGACACCATGTTGACAGTTTTGAACAAAACTGAAAGAGTAGCAAATACTGACCACCTTGATCAAACTGTTCCTGAAGGAGCAGTTTGATCTCCTGTTCTGCACAATCCCATCCCCTTATAATGATGCCTTTTGACACCTCTGTAAAAGTCACTTTTTGAAACTATTGTGATAAATAAAGCACTTTGCTTCATAGGAGCAAATGCTCTATTTGTCACAATGGTTTCAGAACTACACAATTCTAAAATGTTCCTTTTCTCTAGTAAATGTTCCTTTATCGTAGATTTATTCAAAGAGATTGGGTCCAAAAATAGCTTATGAGGTAATGGGCTATTGCCTAAGATTGTCTGTCCTAATACTTAACCTTTTCCCCCGTTGAATATACATGAAAGAACCTCATGAATATTTATTAGCTGAATTTTTATGCCATATAATTATAGTCTCATGCATTTTTTATATTGGTAGAGACTGTGGAGACAGATCTATTCAAATACAAACAGAGCAGAGCCTGATCAGACTGCTCCTACAGGAATTTTCTGATCTTTAGGTCTACTCTGTTTGCAAATATGAGAAAAAGTGTTTATATGAAGGAAAGGGTTAAGGTAATTGGGGTATTCAGCTTTTCTAAATTATGGAGAGGGGATACCTGGTGTTTTCATATTTCATGTAAACACTATGATACCCAATATATCTCTTTCTGGAGCAGTTTGATCTGAGTTTGCAATCCCTGCCTAAGTTTGATAGGCTGAATAGGCCGGTAAGTGAAAAAAAGAACTCCTTACTGTGTAAGATCTAGACACGTCCAGTCTCAAATTATTGGTTGCAGAAATTTCACCGGTGGCTTCATCTACTCTGAAAAATATCGGAGCTACTCCATCACCCAGAACTGAATACACAAGTCTTTCGATCAGGTCATTGTCTCTGGCTGTCACTGAAAACAGTCGTGTTGACACGGTTGTCGTCTCGGCTACTTGGAAACCATATGGCTCATTGATGAAGAATGGTGATTGGTTTTGTAGAACGTTTACTATTACAGATACTCTTGTAGTCCTTGTATTTGCTCCTCGATTGTCACTCACTTCAACCTCCATCTGAAGAAGTAAAACTCTAGTAACAATTAAAGACGTAAAAAGTTAACCCTTTACCTGTGCAATATTCATGTATTAAAGAAATAATGACATCATGAATATCTATTTTTATTATGATATATGATGTATACAGAAGTTTTTGGAATTGGTAGAAACCAAGGTGAGAAATGGTTATATCCTAAGCAAACAGAGCAGACCCTGATCAGATAGCTCCTTCAGGAGCCGTCTGATTAGGGTCTTCTCTATTTACAAATGCGTAAAAAGGCGTTTTTATGAAGGAAAGGTTTAAAATAGGCCTTGATCCTTTACCTGATTAATATTCATGGTAAAAAGGTCATAAGGATGGTAATCAAGGTAAAAAGGTGGCTATGGCAGAAACAACAGAATCAGATCTATAACATTTCATAAGCAAACAGACCCTGATCTGTTGACTCCTACAGAAGTCTGCAATGGTGTTTAAAATATGTATGAGATAAAGTGTTAAACTGGTTGAGCTTCTTTTGAATTGAGATGGACATTTCGAGGGCTTGGTGCAAAACTATTCTAACTCCTTCACTTTGTGAAGGAGTTAGAATAGTTTTGCACCAAGCCCTCGAATTTTGAGCTTTAACCATTTACTCCATAAATATGCCTTTCTACACCTTTGCAAACAGAGAAGACCCAGATCAGATGGCTCCTTCAGGAGCTGTCTGATCAGGGTCTGCTGTTTGCTAATGATATAATATAGGTATGATTCTACAGTATCTGCCATGGCCAAAACTGCATGTGTCCATGTGCTATTACAACAAATTAATCTAATTAATATTCACGAAATCATTATTTCTTACATGAATATTCATGGAGGGAAGCGTTAACTCAATCAGTAAAACTACTACAGCAGCCATCTGATGATGATCTGCTTTCTTTACTTATGAAGTTATACAGATCTGATCTTTAACTCTTTGCACGCAAAGTAATTTTTCGTCTGCAACAATTGTTGTCTGCTTCAATTCTTAAAATAAACTTTCTCTAATTTTTTTTTTGCAAAATAATGATCCAGATGACGAACAGTTTGGATCCTGATGAGACTCCGCATTATGCGGCGTCTCATCTGGATCCAAACTGTTTGCATAGGTAATCAATTTCACTGCTAGCGTGCAAAGAGTTAACTTACAGTTTTTGTGTAAGCCAACAATTCCCAGTTAACCCTTTACTCTATAAAATATGACTTTCTACGCCTTTGCAAATAGAGTACTAGACCCAGTTCAGATGGCTCTTGAAGCAGCTCTCTGATCAGCGTCTTCTTTGTTTGTTTGTCAAATAATATAGATACAATACTATAGTTTCAGCCATGGTAAACTATTCCTGTAGTCATGTTTTATTATAAACCCTTTCCTCCATAGGCTATTTTCAGACCCAACCTCTTTGAATTAATCTACCCGAAAGGAGCATTTACTAGAGAAAAGTAAAATTTTGTAGTTTGAAACCATTGTGATAAATAGAGCATTTGCTCCTATAGGAGCAAATGCTCTATTTATCACAATGGTTTCAAGAAGTGGCTTTTACAGAGGCATAGAAAGGCATATATATGGAGGAAAGGGTTAAACTTGATCCTGTTGATATTCATGATGTCATTATTACATGGAGAGAAGAGTTAAACTTTTATCTTAACAAAGCACCACATGGTGTTGCCAACACTAATATGTTCGACTCAAGCCATTGTGAGGGTGAACAAGTGTTGTAGTTGTGAAACTAGATTTGTATGAATAGTAAAGAAGTGACAGCAAATGTTAAGTTTCTGGACAACAATGATAATAAGTACAATGACAACACAGATGCTGGAATTACGACAATAGCTCATAATTATTTTTCCTTTGAAAATTAGGCGAGCTAAAAACCAAGTAAATGAATATTTATGAAGTGATCAATACATGCATAATTATTCATGAGGGAAAGGTTTAATAGGCTGTCATTCAAAATTTACTACTGTAAATAACAGTGTAATCTTAACCCTTTCCTCCATGAATATTCGTGTAAGAAAAAATGATGTCATGAATATTAATTTGATTAATTTGTTATAATAGCACACGGACAAAGGAATTGTTGGCCATGGAAGAAACTGTAGAATCATATCTATATCATATCATAAGCAAACAGAGTAGACCCTGATCAGTTGGCTCCTATAGGACCCATCTGGTCTGGGTCTACTCTGTTTACAAAGGCATAGAAAGGCATATTTATGGAGTAAAGGGTTAACCCTTTTCCTGCTCTGTTTATTCCAAGTTTCTATCCCTATTCAATATTCATGGACAATGTACAGTAAAACCCCGCTAATGCGACCACCAAAAAGGGGCATAATTCTGGGTGGCAGAGGCAGGTGGTAGCTTAATGCAGGACGAAAGTTATGCAGAAAGCTCCTATAGGAGCTTTCTGCATAACTTTCGTCCTGCATTAAGCAACCACCTGCTTTAGACGACATCGGTGGCTGTTTATTAAGTGGTCGCATTAGCGGGGTTACTCTGTAGTTATAATCAAATATGGAAGGTGGAACATTGTAGCCATTTTAGAAAGTAAAAGAACAGATCTTTAAAATTCCATTAGCAAACAGATAGGAGCCTCCTATAGGAAGCGTCTGATCTAGGTCAGCTCTATGTGAAAAAGTGAAACATGTTAAATAAATGTATGAAGGAACATGTTAAACTACGAAACAGAGAAAAAAACTGAAAAATTATTTCAACTCACAGTGTATCTGTTCACGGTGGGATTTTCGAAGAATGATTTAACCAGACGAAGGTTGCCATTTTGGTCATTTAGGAGGAAGTATTCAGATATCTGAGCTGTTGGATTGATAATTCTGTAGGTAAGCATGTCCTGAAAGAAGAAAAAAAGAACAAACAGGGATCAGTAATTAATCTTACATAAATTATATAAAAATCCTGAAAAGAACTGGAAAAAATGTAGATTGCAAAGGAAATTGACAATGGAATGCATGACAGGTTAATAGATAAAGATGAGTATTCAAATAACAAAATCTTCACTTGTACACCAAGCCCTAAGTTGTGAGGACTCTTTAGAATTGTTTTGAAGGGACAATTCTGCAGAGTGGTCACAGTATTGAGATTGATGGAGAAATGAAGGAGCTATTCCTGAAAATGTTTCAATTTACGCATCTTATCTGGGCCTCTGGCATAATTTGCCCTCTGAAGTTTACAGTTAAACTCCTCTATAACTATATAACTGAAGTTATATTTTGTATAATTATTGGTCATGGAGACAGGTGGTATTTCAGTGTTTAATTTTATGAAAAAAAATTAACAGTAATATAACAGTAAATCTTGCTATTTTGAACAATCAAATAAGTACTATCATTGTTCCTATGGAGCCAATACCCTGTTTATCACAATTGTTTCAAGAATATGAGTTTTACAGAAGCGTCCAGGGTCCATGCTTATAAAACTTTTAGTTGAGTCTGAGTTCGTTCTCAAGTTTTTGATTGGTCAGATTTGAGCCTTTGGCTCAAATCTGACCAATCAAAAGCTTGAGAACTCAAATCTGACCAATCAAAAGCTTGAGAACGAACTCAGACTCAACTAAAAAGCTTTATAAGCATGGACCAAGATCAAGGAATGGGTTAATGCAGGTTGAAAGTCATGCATAAAGCTACTCGGTGATCTCTTCTGCAAGACTATCACCCTGTATTATTATTATTAAGCAGTCACCTGTCTAAAATATTCCTGTTTTATTACAAAAAGTTTGGTATAGGGTGATTTTAGTGTAGGTTAGATTTGCAACAGACAACCATTTTTGAAGAAAGCAAAAAGTTTAGTGAAGAAGAAAAAACACTCTTGGTCCCTGTTATTGTAAACAAATAAGTAAAAGAGCTGAGACTCTAATTATACTGGAGTTTTGTTAACCCATTATATCATATTGACACCTTTTGGCCTATAGAAAAGTCACTTTTTGAAACCATTGTGATAAAAAGAGCATTTGCTTCCAATTTATCACAATCATTTCAAAACTATACTATTCTAAAATGTTCCCTTTCTCTGGTAAATGCTCCAATGGTTTTTTCTTCTTTTCTATGCCTTTGTAAACAGAGTAGACCCAGATCAGATTGTTCCTATAGCAGCCATTTGATCAGGTTCTGCTCTGATTATTTATGAAGCAATACAGATCTGACTGTACAGTTTCTACTTTGACAAAAATTACATGTGTCAATCTCATTTTACACAGAAAAGTTTTGGCAATGGCAGAAACAGTAGAACCATATCTGTATTATATCATAGGTAAACAGAGCATATCCTGATCAGACAGCTCCTACAGAAGCCATCTGATCTTGGTCTACTATGTTTGCATAGACATTAAAGCGTATTTACGGATTAATAACAGTAAAAGTGCAAACACTTTCAATTGTTTTCCCATACAATACATCCAGATCTCATCCATTTTCAGCCCTTCACCTGTTCAATATTCATGCAAGAAATAATGACACAATGAATATTTGGTATTGATAGATTTATACAGAACTGCAGAGTAAGATGTATTATCATTTCATTAGCAAACAGAGCAGACCCTGATTAGATGGCTCCTACAGGAGCAGTCTGATCAGGGCCTACTCTGTTTGCAAACAGGTGAAAGGCATTTATATGAAGGAAAGGGTTATTTTCATATTCTGGGTATCAATCTCACCTGATCCTGGTCAGTAGCTGTGGCACTAAGTAGAACATCACCCACCGGGAAACGGTTTGAGTATGAGACCTCATAAGATGTCTGACTGAACTGAGGAGCACTAGGGTTGCGAGTGATGCTGATCTCCACCGTTGCCATGCCAACACCACTGTAAAATGTATCTTGAGCCTCAAGTTGTAACTGAAAAAGAATGAATAGGTGTAATATAGCCCTTGTCCTCACAAATATTTACTGGAGAAATAATGACATCATGAATATACTGTAGAGTCACACCGTTTACAATTTCATAAACAAACAGAGCATACAGGAGCCATTCTCCTACAAAAGCTGTCTGATCTGGGTCTACTCTGTTTGCAAAGATGTGAAAAGATGCTCATATGAAGTAGATCGAGGGTTAAGTGGAATGAATTGGCATCATGAACAAAGGAACCATTGACCATGGCAGAAACTGTAGAAAAAGATCTACATTATGTCATAAGCAAACGGAGCAGACCCTGATCAGATGGCTCTTAAAGGAACCATCTGATCTAGACCTACACTGTTTGCAAAGATGCTCTTTTTCCACATGCAAAAATAGTATTATTGGACAAATATGGTCTTATAGTTGTAACCTTTTACCCTATAAATGTTCATCTAAAAATAAAGACATCATGGATATTACTTAATCCTTTACTCCATAAATACGCCTTTCTATGCTTTGGCAAACAGAGAAGACCCAGATCATACGGCTCCTGCAGAAGCTTTCTAATCAAGGTCTATACTCCGTTTGCCTATGAAATAATATAGATATGATTCTACATCAAATTTTCTTGTGTTCATGCGCCATTATAAAGCATAATTTAGATCATATTCACCATGGCAATATCTCTTTCATGAATAATCATAGGAGTAAAAGGCTACATTAACCCTTTCCCTCATATTGACGACTTTTGACGACTCTGTAAAAGTCACTTTGTGAAACCATTGTGATAAATAGAGCATTTGCTCCTATAGGAGCAAATGCTCTATTTATCACAATGGTTTCAAACTACAAAATTCTAAAATTTTACTTTTCTCTAATTAATGCTCCTTTTCGGTAGATTAATTCAAAGAGGTTGAATCTAAAAATAGTCTATGAGGTAATGGGTTAATAAGAACACAAGAATTTCATATGACCCAAAAACCTTTAGAATGGAGTTTGATCAAATAGCTTTTACAAGAACCATCCGATCTGGGGTCTACTCTGTTTGCAGAGGCAAAAACTTAAATGTATCAAATTAACCCTTTCCTCCATAAATACGCCTTTCTACGCCTTTGTAAAAGTCACCTGGTGAAACCATTGTGATAAATAGAGCAATTGTTCATAAAGGAACAAAATTATTTAATGCTCTATTTATCACAATGGTTTCAAACTACAAAATACTATAAATTTTCCTTTTCTCTAGTTAATGCTCCTTTTGGATAGATTTATTCAAAGTGGTTGGATCTAAAAATAGCCTATTAGGTAATGGGTTAACCCTTTACTCCACAAATATGCCTAAGCCTATGAGGGAATCAATGGGTTCAGTGAAAATTGTAACAGATCAAAGTTTAAGCAGACAGTTTTTTACAGCAGGTTGAGGGTTAACCCTTTACTTCATGAATATTCATGTAAGAAATAGTAACATCATGAATATTAATTACATTAACCCCTTTCCCAGTTCACATTTATTCCAAATGTCAGTACCTACTGAATATTCATGGACAAAATAGTCATAATGAAATATTGAAAGTGGAACATTGAAGCCATTTTAGAAACGGAAGATCTTGATCTATCAAATTCCATTAGCAAACAAGCAGACGCTGATCAGATGGTTCCTACAGGAGTCATCTGATCTGGGTCTACTCTGTTTGCGAAGGCATGAAAAGGCATTTATGTTAAGGAACGGGTAAATTGTTATAATAGCATATGGACACAGGAAGTTTTGGCTATGCCACAAAATGTAGAATCATATATAAATTATATGATAAGCAACCAGAGCAGACCTCGGTCAGATGGCTCCTACAGGGGCTGTCTGATCTGGGTCTACTCTGTTTGCAAAGGCATAGAAAGGTGTATTCATGGAGTCAAGAGTTTTTTGTATGTGTTTATTCAAAATCCATCAACCCTCCGAAAGTCATCTAAGCGTATAAATTTAATCCTTTATGAATATTCATGTATGGAATAATTACATCATAAACATTAAATAACAACAGTCATTTTTATAATGGCAAATAGGTTTGGCTATGGCAAAAACTGTAGAATTAGATCTATATTATTTCATATACAAAAAGAGCACAACCTGATCAGAAGTCTCCTACAGGAGCCATTTGATCTGGGTCTACTCTGTTTGCAAAGGTGAACAAAAGGTGTATCTATGGAGTAGAGTTAAGCAAACAACTCTGGGAAGTCTGTATTTATTCAGTACTTACATAATATGTATTGAAGCCATGGTCATCTAGTAAGCTTCTTGTAACATAGATCTCCCCATTTTGTCTGATTCCAAAGAACGCTGTAGCAGAATAGTCTCCCACTGCCCTGTACACTAGAATGGACTGAAAGGCAAATAGAAAATACAGTCAAAGCTTGATAATGTGTCTAAAGGAACGCCCCACTTAGCTATAACCCTTTCCCTGTGTGAATATTCATGTAAGAAATAATGACATCATGAATATTAATTAAATTATTTTTATAATGGCATATGAACACAGGACATTTTGGCTCAAGCAGAAACTGAAGAATCTGATCAATATTACATCATAAGCAAACAGAGCTGACCCCGATCAGATGGCTCCTATAGAAGCCGTCTGATCTGGGTCTACTCTGTTCGCAAATGCGTGAAAGGGTTAATCGTATAATTTTGGCAAGAGCTACGACAGGGGCTATAGCTGAGTGGATATTGTAACCCAGAGCAACAGGTAGATGCATATTCAAATATTAACCCTTCTCTTGCTTAATTTTAAAATACATTTCTCCTTCTGTACCCATGCCCTGTTGTATAATTACATATATATTAACTGTGTACAAGTATTTCGCTTTGCAGTCACTGCTGTGGAGTGCACTGGTTGCACAATCAACTTGTAAATAGTGCAGACCCTGATGAGACAGCTCCTGCAGGAACTGTCTCATCTGGGTCTTCACTATTTACAGGTAGGTATATTGACGTGAATAGCAAGCGAAGAGCTAAAAAATTCTCCATCGAACCATATGTTGTTAAGAGAGAATTTCTAAAGAGTGATTGCAGACTGTTTGATTGAGAAATAAAGGAAGTGTTCTTGAAATAGTTTAACCCTTTCGTTCATATAAATGCCATTTCATACCTTTGCAAACAGATCAGACCAGGTCAGATGGCTCCTGTCAGAGCCGTCTCATCAGGCTCTGCTCTGAATGCGTATGACATATAAATATAGATCTGATTCAACAGTTTTTATAACAACTAAAGGATCCTTTGAAAATGTTACAGTATAAAAATATTCATAATGTCATTACATGTATTAGTAACATGAATATTGATCAAGGAAAGGGTTAATTTACATAGCTTTCATATAATTCACATGAATATCTTTCCACTCCTTTGCAAAAAGAGTAGAACCAGATCAGATAGCTGCTGTAGGAGCTATCTGATCAGGGTCTGCTTTGTTAAGCTTGTGGAATTATACAGATGTGATTTTACAGTCACTGCCAAGGTAAAAATATCCTGTATACCTGCATACATGTGATAATTTTTTCGAGGCAAACAGGGAGATTAGCTTTTCAAATGAGGGAGATTGGGTGTCAAAGAGGGAGATTTATGCGGATGGTTATTTGATAGTATAATAGGCCAGAGACCTATATTTATATTACATAAATACATACATGTGATAACCTGCTGAGGCATGTCAGGTAGATTTAGGAAATTTGTCAGGTAGATTTGACTTTTGTCAGGTAGATTTTACTGACGCGACAAAATATATGTAGGAGAAAAAAGACATTTGCTTGATACCTATGTTTGTTATACTTCTTCACATTATCATTCATACTTTACCATAAATGAATATCATACCATTATGAACCTTACATTACACACATAACATTAACACACTTAACCCTCTCCCTCATATAAACACCTTTTTCACGCACAAAGAGAATAGACCCAGATCAGATGGCTCCTACAGGAGCTGTCTGGTCAGGTTCTGCTCTGTTTGCTTATGGTATAGGAATGATTCTACATTTTCTGGTTTGGCAAAAAGATCTAATGTGGTGTTAAAACCCCCATTAACCAATCCCTTCATATAAACCAAGGTTTCACGCATTTGCAAACAAAGTAGACCCAGATCAGACAGCTCCTTTAGGAGCCATCTGATCAGGGTCTGCTCTGTTTGCTTTAGGAATTTTAAAAATGTTTCTGTACTTTCTAAAATGGCTATAAAGTTCCAATCTCCATATTTCTTTAAAATTACTTAAGAATAAGAATATTCAGTAGGGACTGGAATTTAGAATAAAAATGGAACAGGGAAAGGGTTAAAAACAAATAGTAGTAATTGACATGCAGTAATAATTCTAGATTTTTTTCATGGGTCAAACGGACTCTTTGAAATCAATAGGTCTCAAGCCCAAAACACTGGGTTCCTTATTAAATAATGTCATGAACAAATCAAGATCTATTACTGTTTTATCATATAATGAAAAAGATATTCTATTTTATCTTATTTTATAATAACATTTTTAGGGGTGTGTGCTTATTTTACAGCCCTTATTTAGCTATACTCCCCAAGGACAACCTTTACTCAGTTCAAGTTAGTTAAACCTTTACTCAGTTCAAGTTAGTTGCAAACATTGAGCAGTCACACAACAGGTCCAGAGTCCGTGTTTTAGCCCGTACCTACAATAGTCGCGAAAACTGATGACATTTCAACTTGATATAGTTATTATTTTTTGAAGAGTTTGCAATGGTAGATAATAATGCATGGTGTTTTCAATTACTTCTTTAGTGTCCTTACCACTTATTATATTAATAAAAAATAATTTAGTGTACAAATAAAATTCATAATTATCAGTCCAAGCACTGTTGAAGCAGTCTTATTTTCGAAGTGTTTCGGCCCATTGCAACAACGAGACCAAGCACAGCTGTCTTTGACAAGGAAGCAGAGAAGCATTTCTATGTCTTATAATTTAATTATGAGAATATAATTCCTATTTTAGGGTCATGACACTCCCATGTCGCCTCGCTTGAGTAATAAACCTGTTGCATGTGATATTTGTGGTAGACGTTTGCATTTTGACACGACTGGTTCCCGAACAATTTTTTTGGTAAAGTAGTAGAGTGAAAACCGGAACCACCTCGTAATTATGTAATTCGGGTGTTCTCCATGGTCTCCACAGGGGATTCCCTTGATTGGTCCCTACCAAAACAGACCAAGCGTGGATCACTGCATGATAACAAGCTAAAGGTGGTCTGTGTGTAGAGAACTAACAGATAAACTCCATCAGGGGTGAAAATATATGTCACTAAAAAAATTGCCTTTGTCAAATTTCAAAACGGTAGACCGTGAAAGTAAAACGGTAAACCACCTCTGAAAACGGTAGAATTCACCTACCGTCGGTAGTTATCACATGTATGTAAATATCTGCAAGAAAAGAACCCCCCCCCCCACCCCACACACACACACACACACACACCTGGTTTGAAAGGAGGAGGTATGATAAAAGCACTTTTATGCGCGACAAACCATCTTAATTACTAGGGCATTTTTTTTTTGCCTATCTAGCAAATTACATCTGTGTAATTTAGTTTGTATTAATTATTCTATTTTATATCCTATTCCTTATTCTATTCTGTACTATTCTCTGTTCTACATCCATCAACATCTACTCTATTTCCCATTCCTTTCTATTCCATTCCATCCCATTCTCTTATCTATTCTAATTCCTTTGTGTTTCATTCCATTCTATTCCATTATCTATTCTGTGCTCATATAATCTATTCTAATTACTATTCATTTCTATTCTAATTTTTTTTGTGTGTGTGCTATTATCTATTTCCATATACTCTCTTCTAATTACCATTTCTTTCTATTCCATTCCATTCTGGCCAATGGATAGACTTGTGTTTATTATTTTAACTGGCCAATTGATAGACATGTGTTTATTATTATTATTTTTACTATCATTATTTACATTATTCTCATTCTTATATTATTATTGACATTATTGTTTTTATTATTTTAATTCATTTTTGTAATGAAATATATCCAGAAATTTATATTCTGAAATAAACATAATACATTTGTCACTTTCTGTCCGAAATATGGTACTATCCAAACACTAGTACACTATCTTTGCATTTTGTTGTTTCATTTTTGGTTTGAAAAGTGCTTCCTATCTCACCAAATTTTGTGTATTTGACATCCATACATTCTATACTCAATACAAACACAATTTCTTTTGAATATGTTACCAAATGTCTGTGGAAAACAATGTTTGTGTTTGCCTCTATGAAATGACACATTTCACCGTTCGAAAAATCCGTGGTTTGAGGCAACCAATTTTTTTTATTTTATTTTTTCTGATAAAAGCACATTTTCATTACAGTTATGCCATGTGGACATCTATTAATAAACTTAGAACCTAAATTAACTTAATAAAGTAACTATCTAGATGTTTAGTCTCAGAAAATAAGATCGTCTTCAACAGAAATTTAGTAGAACCTGACCGTGAAGAAAAAAGCATGTAATGACGACAGTGTAATACACCAGAGACATATATGCATACACAAATGTTTATGTTACGGAATACACACATGCCAAGGTAAATAACACACCATGTTGAGTTTGCTGACCATTTAATCCCTTTTACTGGGGCCACAATTACACAGCATGGTATTTAGGGCATGCTGTGGAGGTCTTTGATAAGGGGCAACATGGCGACGTACTACAAAAGGGACACGGCGCTGTGCCTGCCATGATAAACAGGGCAGTAAATAAGTCAACAACACTGGTTCTTTGAGGCATCTGGCTAGCGCTTATTGACAAAAAATGATAGAAAATGGGGTGGGAAAAAAATAAAAATCATTTTTATTCCGAAATCGGGAGATTTCGTCTCCCGGCCGGGACTTGCGGGAGTTGGGCTCAAATCCGGTAGTCTCCCGCAGAATCCGGTAGTTATCACATGTATGCACCTGTTGCTTTACAAAAAATCAGCTAATTAATATTCACGATGTCATTCTTTCTTACATGCATGTAGAACAGGTAAATGGTTATATCAAACACTTTTGGAATGAAAATTATTTGTCAATATTTAACCAATTACTCCATAAATATGCCCTTCTACACCTTTGCAAACAGAGTAGACCCAGATCAGATGGTTCCCATAAGATCTGTCTGATCAGGGTCTGCTCAGTTTGCTTACAGTATAATATAGATATGATTTTAGAGAATCTGCCATGGCCAAAAGTTCCTGTGTCCATGTGCTATTATAACAATTATTCTAATTAATATTAATGACACCATTATTTCTTACAAAAATATTCATGGAGTAAAAGGTTAGCGAGTTCAGCAAGATGATGTAGATAAGCTTTCATAATGCTGGTTTATTAGTACTACTGGTTAACCCATTCCCTAAAAGGCTATTTTTAGATCCAACCTCTTTGATTAAATCTACCAAAAAGGAACATTTACTAGAAGAAAGGAAATCTTCAAAATTGTGAAGTTTTGAAACCATTGTGATAAATAGAGCATTTGCTCCACAGTAGCAAATGCTCTATTTATCACAATGGTTTCAGAAAGTGACTTTTACAGAAGCGTCAAAAGACGTCAATATGCGGGAGTGGGTTAAGACATGTACACCTAAATCTGAGACATCTGGGAGAACTCTATGATTGTCTGGGTCTGTCCAGCCTCATTCAGAATCCTCGAGATTCTCTAGTAAATGTTATTCTTTATCTGATTAATATTCATGTACAGTAAAACCTCTCTACAAAATTGTGTTAATTAGTTGATATTTGGGGCAGGTGGCTGCTTAAAGCAAGGTAAAAGTAAAACGACGCTCCTATAGGAGCGTTCCGTTTTACTCTCACTTTACTTTATACAACCATCTGCCTTTTAACACAAAATACTTGATGTAATTTAGTGGCCATTATAGAGAGGTTTTACTGTATGAAACAGTGATATCATAAATACTTATCAGCTGAACTTTTACAATGGCATATGAACAGAGGTTTTATCATGGCAAAAAAATAACTCAGATCTGTTACAGGAGTCATCTGGTCAGGGTCGACTCCGTTTGCAAAGGTGTGAAAAGATGTTTCTATCAGGAAAAGGATTAATCTTAAAACACTAAAAGAGAAAACATACCTGTAAATCATTGTCTGTAGCTGTTACAGTTAGGATGGTGCTATTTACAGCTGTGGTTTCTGGTATGGTCCGCAAGTATGAACTTTGTCTAAACACTGGCACCCCAGAATCTTGCAACACCTGTACAACCACCGTAGCTGTAGCTAACTGCTGAGGGTAGGCATTGTCCCTGGCTGTAACAGTAAAGCTGTATCGGTTAGTAGGTAAGCTTCTCTGGAGGTATATTTCACCTGTTGATACAATGTAGAAGTATTGACTGTCTTGAGCATCTCTTATTGAGTACGATACTATATCACCATCAGCATCTGTGGCCTCAACTTGGAAGGGTTGGTAGGTAGACAGATCCTCACGTATGTTGAAGTTATATGTTGGCTGGGTAAACACAGGGGGATTCGGGTTGCGTAAAACATCGATAAGAACATCTTCACGAGTTCTCTGGTCTGGGAAAGCTGTATCATAAGCCTCGACTGTCAGCTAGAAATAAAATTAAAAATAGTTCTGAAAGTATTACTTAGTAATAAGAAATAAAAGCATTTAGGTCTAAAATAAATGACAACTTTTGTCTTTCAGCATAAAGAGTTGTTGTTTTCTTTAATTAGTTATTTGTTTTAACCCTTTCCTCATTGAATATTCATATCAGAAATAATGGCATCATTAATATTCATTAGCTGATATTTTATAATGGCATAATTATGTACACAGTAATGTTCGGTAATGGTAAAAACTGAAGAGCTGGATCTATTATAATTTGATATGCAAACATAGCAGACCCTGATCAGACGGCTCTAACAAGAGCTGTTGGACCTAGGTCTACTCTGTTAGAAAGGCATGAAAAAGTGTTAATATGAGGGAAAGAGTCAAGGAATATACCACTTTTCAATTTGTTTTAACCTCTTACATGATGAATATTCAAGTACAAAATAATAACAGCATGAATATTTATTAGCGAAAATTTTTATAATGGTACAGGAATGTTTTTTTTGGCCATGGCAGAAATTGTTGAATTTGATTTATATAATTCAAAAAGCAACCCTACAGTAGCCATCTTATCTGGATCTACTCTGCAAAGGCTTCAAAAGGTGTCTCTATCAGGCAATGGGGCATAACTCTGTCAGAATGTGGCCCAATTGTTTCTATAGACAAACATTATGAAGTAAGCAACAAAGATGTTGCAATTTGGACCATGGATCACGTTTTTACATGACACCATTTTATCACGACTTATTAACAGAAAGGTTTCTCTAATAACTTCAACCCTTTACTCCATAAATACACCTTTCTATGCCTTTGCAAACTGAGTAGACCCAGATCAGGTGGCTCCTATAGGAGCCGTCTGACCAGGGTCTGTTCTGTTTCCTTATGTGATATATAATAAAGATGATTCTACAGTTTTTGGCATGGCCAAACATTCCTGTACAAGGCTCAATGTGATCCTCTTGCATTTCTTCACATAAACGGGATTAGAATGATCACAAATTCAAACACACTATATCCGTAAATTAGCACTTTTTGTTTAACCATGTAACAGCTTGTTAATTGCACTTACCACATATAGGAAGGTACTGTCTTGGTCTTGCAGTACAGATCTAGTCATTATGATTTGACCAGTGACAGGGTCAAGGCTGAAGTACTCTGTGGCTGGAGAGTAGCCCAGAGTTTCATAACGGATGGAACCCTGAAATACAAACACAAAATAAATAGTTCAAGTCATTCACTTTTTTGCATTTCATTAGATATTAAACCCTTTCTTTCTTGAATATTCATATATGAAATAAAGATATCAGGAATATAAATGTACACATATTTCACATGTTTGTATAGGTTATCACAGTTGTGACATTGGCAGCGAAAGAGTTATAATGTAATGACTACATTGCAGTACTAAACGTTTCTTTATGAAACAGAATACAGTAAAACCCACAAATGCGACCACCTAAAAGAGATATAATTTTGGGTGCTAGATGCAGGTGGTAGCTTAATGCAAGACAAATGTAATGCAAAAAGCTCCTAGGAGCTTTCTGCATTTCTTTTGTCCTGCATTAAGCAACCACCTGCTTATAAAGACACCCATGTTTATTAAGTGGTTGCATTAGAGGGGTTCTACTGTACTGTCCTTGATAAGAAATGTTTTTATATGAATGAAATCAACATATTATAGATATTTCCTATATGCATTAACCCTTTCCTCCATGAATATTCATGTTAGAAATAATGAGGTCATGAATATTAGTTACATTCATTTGTTATAATAGTACAGAAACTAAACTATCATAAATATCATATCGCAAGAAAAAAGAGCAGACCCTGATCAGACGGCTCCTAAAGGAAACATCTGATCTGGGTCCACTCTGTATGCAAAGGTGCAGAAAGATGTATGTATGGAGTAACGGGTTAAACCCTTTACTCCATAATGTGCCTTTCTACGCCTTAGCAAATGACTTCAATACAATAGGCAATAATCCTTTCACTTTTGAAAAGAAGATTTTTAAAGTCAAATCAGGGAATGACTCACATGAAAATTATGTCATAGACATCTACACATCATTATAAATGCATATGCAACATTTAAAGTTCAATGGTGAAGAAATGTAGAAGTAGTACTTTGCGTCACAATATATTAAGGGTTCAATCAAGGGCAATAACTCATCCTCTCATCACCCAAAGTTTCACAATTCAACCAACAACTTGTTAGAAGTTATACTCCTTACAAAAATGCTTACGAAAAGTAACAAAGGGGAATAACTCCCTCAAAAATGAATTTAGAGTTGCAACCCTTGTTGACTGCACATACTCTCACTACCCTCTGTCCGTATATAAAGTTTCACAGTTGTGCCTACAATACTTGAGAAGTTATGCTCTGGAAAAAATATTACTTATGAAAAGCAACAAAGGGGAATAACTCCCTCAAAAATGAATTTAGAGTTACAACTCTTGTTGAATGCATATCCTCTCATCACCCTCTATCCACATATATAGTTTCACAGTTGTGCCTGCAATACTTGAGAAGTTAAGCTCCAGAAAAAAATTGCTCCTGGAAAGTAACTAAGGTGAATAACTCCCTTAAAAATGAATTTAGAGTTACAATCCTTATTGACTGTACATCCTCTCATCATCCTCTATCCAAATATACAATTTCACAGTTGTGCTACAGTACTTGAGAAGTTACGCTCCAGACAAAAAATTGCTTCTGAAAAGTAACTAAGGGGAATAATTCTCTCAAAAATGAATTCAGAGTTACAACTCTTGTTGAATGCATATCCTCTCATCACCCTCTATCTATATATAAAGTTTCACAGTTGTGCCTACAATACTTTAGGAGTAAAATAATGCTCCAGACAAAAATACCGATGTACGGACAGACACAGATATGCGCGATTCCACTATAGCCCCCACTTCGTTAAAAGTAGGGGTATAATAAATCTACTGGAATGGAGCCTTTACTAGAGGAAAGGAATTTTTTTAGAATTAGGTAGTTTTGAAAGCATTTTGATAAATACAGCATTTGCTTCTATGGAGCATATGCTGTATTTATCACAATAGTTTCAAAAAGTGACTTTTACAGAGGGGTCAAAAGGCATAAATATGAGTAAATGGGTTAAACGTTACTTACAACCAAGTCACTGTCTCTTGCCTCCACAGTCAAAACTAAGTCTCTGCCTGTGAGTTGATTAGACCTGAGAGTCTGTCTGTATGGGGTGTTGATAAACACTGGTGGTCGGTCAGTGACACGGATGATAGAAATCTGCACTGTGGCCACAGCTGAGCGGACACCACTTCTGGCACGTATGGTCAGCTGTAGAGTTATAAAAATTATTTCCATTTACTGTATTGCTACTTTGATATCAAACAAACTGTATATGAGAAATACTATGAAAAAGCACTTTCACCTAAAAGTTGAATTTGAAAACTAATTAAAGGTAAAAAAGTTCTTTTCAAGCACATATTTATGACTATACATGATATTCCATAAGCATACACAGCAGACCCTTATCAGACAGCTTCCACAGGACCCTTCAGATCTGGGTAAACTCTGTTTGCAAAGGTCCATAAATAGGCCTATCTACGCTTTTGAAAACAGCCTTTTCACACATTTGCAACAGAGAAGACCCTGATCAAATACCTCATATAAGATCTTCCTGATCAGGGTCTGCTTTGATTGCTTATGAAATTATAATAGATCTGACTCTTTGGTTTCTACCAATACCAAAAGATCCTGCATACAAATGCCATCTTAAAAATTCAGGTAATAAATATTCATGACATCATTATTTCTTACATAAATAATCATGTTTTAACCCATTACCTCATAGGCTATTTTTAGATACACTCTCTTTGAATAAGTCTACCCAAAAGGAGCATTAATTAAAGAAAAGGAAAACTTTAGAATTTTTTAGTTTGAAATCATTGTGATAAATAAAGCATTTGCTCCTATAGGAGCAAATGCTCTATTTATCACAATGGTTTCATAAAGTGACTTTTACAGAGTCGTCAAAAGCCGTCGATATGAGGGAATGGGTTAATGTAGTGTATATATACTGTTTGAGCTTTAACCCTTTCCTTCATATAAACACCTTTTCACACATCTGCAGACAGAGTAGACCTAGATCAGAAGGACCCTGTAGAAGCCGTGTGATCAGGGTCTGCTCTTTTTGCTAATGTAATTTGATAGATTGTTTTTTCAGTTTACAATGTTTCACTGCCCATATTTCATTATAACTATTTTGTTCATGAATATTCAGTGGGTACTGAAATTTAGAATAAATATATAAGTAGAACAGGGAAAATGTTAAACTGAAGGCATTACTGCTAAATCTGATTCTCTTATTTCTCAACAAACTCTTAACTTTCTCATTAGCTCTTTGCCTTCAAATTTGTGACAGTTGAAAAACAAATGAAGATATTTACTTTAATTATACTGACACAGGACAAGTGTTGCAGACGTCAATTACAGAAAAAAACCTCAATATTGGAATTCTTGTAGAGAAGAACTTAGATACCTTTAGGCGGGTGACTGCTTAAAGCAGGTTAAAGTCATGCAGAAAGCTCCTAGAGGAGCTTTCTACGTGACTTTCACCCTGCATTAAGCAGTCAACTGTCTCCAAATCTAATATTTTATACTAAACTTAACGTCTTGTTTAGAGGGGTTTTACTATAAATAGTGTGTTAAAAAGGGTTTATACATTTCCTAAATACAGTATTGTCTCTAATAAAGGCCTCTTGGACATTACAGTTTTTAAAAAGAGCTAGAACTTTGTACACTGGTGGCTGCTTAATGCAGAATGAAAGCAATGCAGAAAGCTCGCAGATCAGCTGTCTTTATTGCTTTCAGTCTGCATTAAGCTACAACCTGTAGTTTGAACAATTTCTATTTAGGGTTGTTGTTGTTTTATTCCTCATTATTTACCCCCAGCAGTAAATGTCACTTATTGGAGTGGAAACATTCAATATGCCACATATTAGAAAACTAATACCATAATGTAACTATGGCTACTTACCAAATAGGTGTTGACAAAGAAGACCCTTTCTAGGCCATCCTTCACCAAGATGTTTCCGTTCAGTGGATCAACAAAGAAATAATCCACTGCTGAGTTTGTGCCATTTACTAATTCATATCCAACAGTATCCTGAAAAGATAAATAAAAATTAACAATGTGAGAAAATCATGGAGAAAAGAAGTGAAAAACAACTAAGAATTTTTTTCTAGCAGCCAAGCTCATTAATGTGTATTGAACATTTACAGAGATATACAGTAGAATGTATATTAACTTTCTCCCTGTTACATATTCATATAAGACAAGAGTGCCAAAATGTCACAAAATACGCCGGTCAAATGTCTGGAAGTCAAAAGGCCATTACTCCATATCAGGTGGCAAAAGTTCATGGAAATTCATGACGTATGGGGAGATAATTCTGGAGAATCAAACAAATTTGAAAAGGATTGGATTGACCGAGACATTATGGTAATATTCATGCTGACCTAATTTGAAAAGGATTGGATTACATTTGTTTAAGTTTGAGAGCGGACAAGCAAAAGTTCACGGAAATTCATAAAGTAAGAGGAGATAATTCTGGAGTGTCTGGGGCAATCTAGCTAATTATCGAACTTGACTGAGATGTTCCTACATATGGACACTTGTTGGGTATATCTTTTGTATAAAACTACCCAACAAGGGCACAAAAATACCCAACAATACCAACTGAATGAATAGAATTTACTGTTATCTAGTGTTCATATCGGTATGTGTGCCCAGACGGACTGATGGGCGGACAGCACCATGACATAATATGTCCCGTCCGACGATGGGCTTATTAAAATATGACAGGGATGTGTATTAGATTATTTTTCATACTGGCATATTAAATGAACACATGCCATTTTGGCTCAGGCAAGAACTGTAGAATCAGATCTACATTATTCCATAAGCAAACAGATTACTTGAGGATTTCAACAAAATTCCTCCGACAAATGTCCATTGCAAATACAATAGACCCAGTCAGGCCAAAACCTCCAAAACTCATAAATGAACCCAGATCAGGCACTCCTGTAGGAGCTGTCCGATCTAGGTATGTCGTTTATGAATTAATTTTCATCTGACTAAATTTTCTGGCTAAACAGGTTTACATCTGCATTGGGAATTTTCATTCAAAATTGTGAAAAAGCACACTTTTTGCCATTGGGAACATAGCCCCTGAATAACAACTATAAAATCACTTGTAAAAAAACCTGGGTTTTATGAGCAAGGAAATCTTTGACAATGTTTCATTGCAGAATCATATCTGTATTATTTCATAAACAAACTCAGATCCTAAAGGAGTGGTTTGATCTAGATTTACTCGATGTAAACCTGTCAGCAAAGGTTAAATGAAGTCCACAACTGGGTCTTTAACCCTTTCCCTGTTCTATGTTTACTTCAAAATTCAGTACCTACTGAATATTCATTAACAAAATATGTATAAAGAAATATGGAAAGTGGAACATTGTTAACATTTTAGAAAGTAAAGAAACAGATCTATCAAATTTTATTAGCATACAGAGCAGACCCTGATCAGAGCCGTATACCTGATAGGAGCCGTCTGATCTGGGTCTACTCTGTTTGCAAATGCGTGAAAACACATAAAAAATGGGCATGTAACCCTTTACTCTATAGATATGCTTGTCAATGACTTTGCAAACAGAGAAGAAGCCCTCTGATCAAGTCTTCTCGGTGTACTTATGAAATAATACAGATATGATATGGTTGTAGTTTTTGCCATGTTTGCAGTGTTCATAATTATGTCATTATAAAAATTCAGTTAATTAATATTCATGTTTTATATGAATATTCATAGTGCATAAGGTTTTGATAGATTCTGCTCTCTCTGCTCATAAAAAAATGTAGATCTGAAAGTACATGCACATTTAACTCTACAGTTTCTACCAATACCCAAAACACTTGTGTACATATAACACCTGTGTACATAAGCTATTATAAAAGCTAATAAATATTCATTGTTTCATTATTTCATACATATGTATTAAACAGAGAAAGGTCTAACGAATCCTGGTGTCACTTACCCCATCCACATCGAATGCATCAACAGATATAACAGTAGTCCCTATTGCAGAGTTTTCAGGAACTGTAACTGTGTATGTTGATGATGGTCGGAACTGTGGCCCAGCTTCATCTCTGACAACATTTATGATAACATCAGCGGTTCCACGAGATTGGGGGTAGTGTGTGTCATATACTATCACTCGAAGCTGAAATATAGAACTGAAAACGTTGATGTTTTCTCGGGAAAATTGACTTATGTACTATGTAACTATACATCTAGTTCAGTGTGGGCCTCATCAACTCAGTGGTACAGCATCTTCCTCCCATTCAAGTTGTGAGCTTGAATCAGAGTGGATACAGAGCAACAAATACATACCCAAAACCGAAATTGTCATTTCTCCACTAAATCATATATTGTGACCACTCATTAGAATCGTCTCTTTGAGACGATTCTAAAGAGTGGCCACAGTATAGGGTTTGGTGGAGAAATAAAGGAGGTATTCTTGAAAATGTTTAAATTTACGCATCTTATCTGGACCTCTAGTGGATACACATATATTCTCATATTGTCTTATGTGTTTTAACTATCTGGATAACTAAAGGCATGTTTGCCTGATACTTTAAGTGCAACATTTTATAAATATTTTGATTACCTCCTTTTTAACCCTTTCGTCCATAGGCTATTTTTAGACACAACATCTTTGAATCAATCTACCGAAAAGGAGCATTAACTAGAGAAAAGGAAAAGTTTAGAATTGTGTAGTTTTGAAACCATTGTAATAAATAGAGCATTTGCTCCTATAGGAGCAAATGCTCTATTTATCACAATGGTTTCATAACGTGACTTTTACAGAGGCGTAGAAAGGTGTATTTATGGAGGAAAGGCTTAACCCTTCGCTTGCTATTGACGTCAATATACATACCTGTAAATAGTGAAGACCCAGATGAGACAGCTCCTGCAGGAGCTGTCTCATCAGGGTCTGCACTATTTACAAATTGATTGTGCAACCAGTGCACTCCGCAGCAGTCATTGCACAGCGAAATACTTGTACACAGTGCAGATATATGTAATTATACAACAGGGTATGGGTAAAGAAGGAGAAATGTATTTTAAAAATTCAGCAAGCGAAGGGTTAATAATTGTTTATCAATCAAGTTGCTCTGTGAGGTTTATGCTTTTGATGCATACATTAATTTTCAACTTAATCTTTTTTAGAGTCTTCAGAGCAAGACACCTGGGAAAATGCAAGCATTTACTTACATTTATTGTTGATCCTTTACTTAACACTTTACTTCATGAATATTCATGTAATAAATTACAACATCATGAATATTTATCAGCTGAATTTTATGATATCTAAACATAGGATTTTGGCCATGACAGAAAATGCAGAATTAGATCAAAAAGCGCCAACCCTGTTCAGATGGATCCAATTAGAACCATCTGATCTGGATCTAGTTTCCAAAGGTGTTTAAAAGTGTATCCAATGAGTAAATTGTAAATAAATATTTATGAAAAACCATGACATCATAAATATTAATAAGACAATGTTGTTACAATAGCATGTAAATAAAAGAAATTTTGGCCATGGCAGGAACTGTAAAATTATATTATTCCATAAGAAAACAGAGCACACCCTGATCAGATGGCTCCTACTGAAGCTGTCTGATCTGGGTCTACTTTGTTTGAAAAGGTATTAAAAGGCATATCTGTGAGACAAATGGTTAACACTTTCCTTGATATAATCGCCTTTACAAACAGAGTAGACCCAGATCAGATGGCTCCTGTAGGAGTCCTCTGAGCAGGGACTGCTCTCTTTGCTTATGAGATGATATAAATCTGATTATACAGGTTTTTTTCCAAAGCAAAAGTCCCATGAAAATTTTACCTTTAAAAAGATCAATATCAAAACCAAAAGATCAATATATTTTCAGAATTCCTGTAGATGAAATGTTTTGTAAATAACTATTACTATAGGTTGCAAATATTTAATGCATGGTAGAATAATTCAAGAAAGAAAACAACTAGAAAATTGTGTTTGTAAAACACAGTGATGCCCCATGGTGGTGCTTGCCTAGCTGCATGCAAGTTCCTAAGTCATTTGACCTTGACCTTGGGCTTGCGGGCAGCATGGGCTGGGTGCGCAATGAAAATATGGATGGTTGTTTATGTGTATATGCAATTCCATGCCAATAGCTATAGTGGTTGGTGAGATATAAGACAATGAAAAAACTGTGACAACCAACTGCACGTAAAAGTGTGATCTACGGACGGACAAACAGACGGACGGACAGGTGCAAAACATAATGCCCCCTGACTATCTTCAACAGGGGCATAAAAACAAATGTGTCATTGATTCTCTACAAGAATCACAAATATGATGTACAGTAAAATCTCTCTAAAGCGCCCACTGATAAGAGTCATAATTCTAGGTCAGGTGGTAGATTGTTGCATGAAGAGTTATGCAGAAAACTCCTATATAGGCTTTCTGCATTACTTTCACTCTGCACTAAGTTACTACTTACTTTTACGGACATCAATGTTTATTCATAAACCCTTTACTCCATAAATATGGCTTTCCACCCCTTTGCAAACAGAGTAAATCCACATCAGACGGCTACTATATTAGCCATCTTATCAGGGTCTGCTCTGTTTGCTTATCATAGAATATAGATATGGCTGTACATTTTCTGCCATGGCCAAAAGTTCCAATGTCCATGTGTGATAATAACAATCTAACATTCATGATGTCATACTTTCTTACATGAATAATCACAAAGTAAAGGGTTCACGGGTCACTCTAGAGGCGTTCTTCAGTAGCGCTTACCGTGTATGACTGCATTTGGAAAGCATCCTCAGTAATGTCACGGGTCAGAATAATATCACCATTTTCCGCATTCACATCAAAGTAGGACTCCGCAGGATACACACCAATAGAATCATACCTCAGCTCACCCTAAAACAAAGCATATTGTTAACAAAAATCAGTAAGTTTGACACAGCCAGCTTAGCATGATATCATAACCAGAGGACTAAGTACCAGTTCTGTAATAACTACAGTACAACCTCTCTACAAAAGGTATGAAAAAACATTTGATTTCCCTTCCTATAAATGCCTTTTCGCGCCTTTGCAAACGGGTCAGACCCAGATCAGGGTCTGCTCTGTTTGCTTATGGTATATAACATAGATCCTGCCCGAGTCAAAATGTTCCATGTTCGTGGCATTTATTATACATGTAATAAATAATCTAATTAATATTCACAATGCCAATATTTCTCCAATAAATATTGAACAGGTAAATCTACATAATAATTAAAACTGGCTCCTCCCTTTCCGAGCGTTATTACTTTAGAAAAAGACATTTATAACATTATGCAGCCCCTGATCAATGGGCTCACTCAGGAGCCCATGATTTGGGTCTACATTGTTTGCAAAGGTTTTATATACTGTACAAGCTGTCTGATCAGGTCTGATCTGCTTGATTATAGAATATATCGAGGGCTTGGTGCAAAAATGTGAAGTGAAGGAGTCAGAATAGTTTTGCACCAAGCCCTCGATATATATACATCTGATTCTACAGTTTTTGTCAAAGCTTCATATCTGTCTGTTTTTATTATACATGTATCATTATAAAGAGTCAGTTGATAAATATTCATGAAGTCGGGTTTTTTAAGGGTTATAAACCCTTTATTTGATACCTTCCGCCAACAGTTTGGCTCAAAATCAGAAAGCAAGTAACTTTGATGTTCACAAGTACCAAAACTGTTTGACATTTTAAATGTATCTACAGTAAAACCCCTCTAATGCGACCACCTAAAAGAGGTATAACTAGAGGTTTTTGTCACAAAAACGGATGTCTCCCCTCTAATAAAAACAATATGTAAAGGGAAATCACTAAAATGTTATGGTCTTGATGAATAATACTTCCCCTCATTATGCGTTTTCCACACTACATTTTTCAAGAAGAAAATGATAACAGCTAATAACTCCAAAAATACTGATACCAGCATGACACTTACTTTCATCATGCTCTTTCCAAAAATAAAATGTCATTCCAATAGCATTAGTCGAACAGGAGTTATTGATCGGCCATAAAATGTAACAAAGGGCAATAACTCCAAAAGTATTGAAGCCAGAATTATGGCCCTTGTTCATGACACTTTCTCTCATCATGCTCTTTCCATGTATGAAGTTTCAATACGATGGCAAGAGCCATGTAGGAGTTATTGTCTGGACAAGAAAGAATTAAACAAATGTACAAGGGGCAATAACTCTAAATTTATTGAAGCTCGAGTTAAGGATCTTATGCATGACACTTTCTCTTATCATGATAGTTCCATGTATGAACTTTCACTCCAATGGCAAGTGTCACATAGGAGTAATCATCTGGACAAAAAAAATTGAGATTTTTTTTACAAAGGAGCAATAACTCCAATATTAGTGAAGCCAGAGTTATGGACCTTGTGCATGACACTTCCTCTCGTTATGATCTTTCAATATATGAAGTTTCAATCCAATGGCATGAGCCATATAGAATTTATCGTCCGGACAAAAAAGTGTGAATTTTTTTTACAAAGGGCAATAACTCCAATATTAGTGAAGCCAGAGTTATGTACCTTCTGCATGACACTTCCTCTCATTATGCTCTTTCCATATATGAAGTTTCAATCAACTGGCATCAGGCATATTGAAGTTATTGTCAGGACAAAAAAATATGATATTTTTTACAAAGGGCAATAACTCCAATATTAGTGAAGCCAGAGTTATGAACCTTGTGCATGACACTTCCTCTTGTGATGATCTTTCCATATATGAAGTTTCAATCCAATGGCAGCCATATAGGAGCTATCGTCCGGACAAAAAAGTGTGATTTTTTTTTACAAAGGGAAATAACTCCAATATAAGTGAAGCCAGAGTTATGGACCTTGCGCATGACACTTCCTCTCATTATGCTCTTTCCATATATGAAGTTTCAATCAACTGGCATCAGGCATATTGAAGTTATCGTCCGAACAAAAAGTGTGACGGACAGACAGACAGACGGATGGACAGACAGACAGACAGACAGACAGACAGACTGACAGACAACTCTCACAAAAACAATATGTCTCCCCCATATAAATATGGGGGGAGACATAATTCTGGGTGTTTGAGGCAGAAGGTAGCCTAATGCAGGACAAAAGTAATGCAGAAAGCTCCTAGGAGCTTTCTGCATTACTTTTGTCCTGCATTAAGCAACCACCTGCTTATAATGACAGCCATGTTTATTCATTAAGTGGTCACATTAGAGGGGTTCTACTATACTACAATAAACGAACATACAGTAGAACCTGTCTTAACCATTTCCCTGTTCTATGCTTATTCCAAATTTCAATACCTACTGAATATTCATGAACAAAATAATTATAATGAAACATGGAAGGTGGATCATTGTAGCCATTTGAGAAACTAAAGAAACAGATTTATCAAATTCCATTAGCAGACAGATCAGACCCTGATCTGACAGCTCATATATGAGCTGTCTGATCTGGGTCTACTCTGTTTGCAAATGCGTGAAAAGGCATTTATATGAAGGAAAGGGTTAAGTGGCCATAAATTAGATCTAATAATGGGTTTGTAAGGCAGGTGGTTGCCTAATACAGGTCAAAAGTAATGTAGAAAGCTCCTACATTACCTTTGCTCTGCATTAAGCAACCACCTACATTTTAAGACTCCTAAGTTCAATATATGAATGACTGCTTAGGACAAGTTCTACGGTAAATCAACTGTCTGAATTGTAGAAAACAAGAACAAAATTTGATTAGCCTGGATGTGAAAAGGCTTCAGAGCAAGAAACCTGAGGAAATGCAACTGACAGAAGATTCACTAATAGAACTATAGAAATAAGTGCCCAGGACATCCCCACCCACATATAGCTCAGTGTAGCTATGGCACAGTTTATGAGAAGGACTTTAACCCTTTATTTAAACAAGAGCTGTCCGCAGACAGCGCGCTCCACTTTCTTTAGTGCTGGATAGTGTAGTGGAAGTCTAAGTCAGAAAGGGGAGATAACTATAGCAAAATTAATTTTAGGGTTATCTGCCCTTGTAAAATAGGTCTCCCTTGTTATAGTTAACATGTATACCAAAGTTGAACCACATTAAGAATGTGTTGTTTGCTTAACCCTTCTCTTGCTGAATTTTAAAATACATATCATCTTCTTTACCTATGCCCTGTTGTATAATTACATATATTTTCACTGTGTACATGTATTTCACTGTGCAATCACTGCTGTGGAGTGCACTGGTTGCACAATCAACTTGTAAATAGGGCAGACCCTGATGAGACAGCTCCAGCAGGAGCTGTCTCATCTGGGTCTTCACTATTTACAGGTAGGTATATTGACGTGAATAGCAAGCGAAGGGATAAGAACTAAAAATAATCTAACAATGATGTCATTATTTCTTATCTAAACATTCATGGAATGAAGGGCTATAATATCACTGAGTACAATATCATAAGAAAAAGAACACACCTGGGCCCTGTTTCACAAACAAGCTCAAGCAATGACTGAGCCTTCTTTTTCAAAATTAAGTATTTGCTAGACTAAGACATAACCACATTTGATGGTTTTTTTCCTTCAATTAATGTCAGCATAAAAATGAAACAGAATTTTTACATGTTTATTGCATATTGCAGGGTGAAAGTCATGCAGAAAGCTCCTCTAGTTTATTGCAGGGTGAAAGTCATGCAGAAAGCTCCTAGGAGCTTTCTGCATGACTTTCACCCTGCAATAAGCTAGAGGAGCTTTCTGCATGACTTTCACCCTGCATTAAGCAGCCATCTGCCTAGAAGTATCTAAATTCTTCTCTACTAGAATTCCAGTTTACACAGGTTTATTGTACTTACCACAAGGTCAATGTCTCTACCAAGGACACCTGTATAGATGCAACCAATCTGATATGATGGATCTTCCGTAATCTCAACCACGTATGGTTGGTTTATGAAGAATGGAGGCTGATCGTCTCTTACAACATCCACATAGACAAAAGTGTCATCTGTTCGTTCAATGTATCGCTGGTCAGATACTCTGAGGGTCATCTAGAAAGACAGAAATGACCCAACCCATTACCCTATAGGCTATTTAAAACACAACCTCCTTGAACTAATCTTCTGAAAAGGAGCATTTACTAGAGAAATGGAAAAGTTTCAGAATTGTGCAGTTTTAAAACCACTGTGATAAATAGATTATTTGCTCCTATGGAGAAAATGCTTTACTTATCACAGTGGTTTCAAAAAGCAATTTTTACAGAGGTGTCAATATGAGGGAATGGGTTGACCTTTTTTAAGCAATTCATGACTTTATTTACATTTGCAAACAGCTTGAATTCAGACTGGGCCCTGAGTAATTCAGTGTCTGATAAGGTTCCAAGCTATTTGACTCATGGTCAATAGTTTCTCAAAGCTTTATAAATTCCAAAGCATTCAAAATTGCTTCAGATCAAAATCTGTAAATACAGTTAATTTTTCACAGCATAAGAGTAACTGTACAGCAAAAAAGAAGTCTAAATCTGGATTTCTAATACAGGTGGTAGTTTAACCCATTCCCTCATATTGACGATTTTTGACGACTCTATAAAAGTCACTTTATGAAACCATTGTGATAAATAGAGTTAATGCTCCTTTTTGGTAGATTTATTCAAATAGGTTGTATCTAAAAATAGCCTATGAGGTAATGGGTTAATGCGGGAAACAATGGATACAGAAATCACTTTTACTTCGCATTAAGCACCTCCCTGCTTTTTTAAGCTCCTATGATCAAACATAAATGACCGCTTAACCCTTTACTCCATGAATATTCATGAAATAAATATTGACATCATGAATATTGATTAGTTTAATATTTATAATGGCACAAGAATACTGGAATGTTTTGGCAAAGTCAGAAATTGTAGAATCACATCTACATTATTTCTAAAGCAAACAGAGCAGACCTAGAACAGAGGGCTCCTGTAGGAGGCATCTGGTCTGGGTCTCTTTTGTTTGCCAAAGCATAGAAAGGCATATTTATGGAGAAAAGGGTTAAGACAGGTTTTACTGTATGGCAATTTCAATGTACAACATTTATGTGACATACGTATAAAATTCGCTATTGAAGTCTTGAAATAAATGCTTACAAGCACTAAAATCACAACTTATAAAGTTATTATTATTTATATTCCAATAAATACATCTTATCCAGAGCTACAGATAAATGTACATTATTAGTTATACAGTTCTTTCCCAGGGTACATGACGATTTATTCCCGGCTGAGGAAAATCATGTTGCCCGAGCCGTCAGGCGAGGGTTACATGATTTTACCAGCCGGGAATAAATCGGCATGTACCCTGGGAAAGAACTGTATAACGAATTTATTATACTGCAAAGTTTTACGGTTCGGATAATTTATATAAATCCATGTTGGCATGTTGAATCACTAAACACGCTAATTCCCCTAAAAGCGCCCCAATACATTTATTTCTACCCGAAGGTATCCGAAGTGGTCTGTATTGTATTTCATCGGCGTTCGTGTTATTATAGATGGCTGGACGATTTAATAACTCCTCTAAAAACTGTTTTATTGGTCATTTCAAACAATGATGTTTTTTAATTCATTCCTGCATTGTTTTCTTTACGTATCAATAGTTGTCTATTATGAATTTTGCTATTGTTTAGCCGAGTCGAGAGGTCGGTCTTTTGGTTTCTGACCATAATATGTGGGGCCTGCCATAGGGGATTTCTATGTACCCTGTAAGCTCACAGGGTACATGGACTCATGTACACGGCTAGTTAACCAATCAGAAGTGAGGATTTTACTTTGCAGTATAATAATATTAGTTATACAGTTCTTTCCCAGGGTACATGACGATTTATTCCCGGCTGAGGAAAATCATGTTGCCCGAGCCGTTAGGCGAGGGTTACATGATTTTACCAGCCGGGAATAAATCGTCATGTACCCTTGGAAAGAACTGTATAACGAATTTATTATACTGCAAAGTTTTACGGTTCGGATAATTTATATAAATCCATTTTGGCATGTTGAATCACTAATTTGCTAATTCCCCTAAAAGCGCCCCAATACATTTATTTCTACCCGAAGGTATCCGAAGTGGTGTGTATTGTATTTCATCGGCGTTCGTGTTATTATAGATGGCTGGACGATATAATAACTCCTCTAAAAACTGTTTTATTGGTCATTTCAAATAATGATGGTTTTTAATTCATTCCTGCATTGTTTTCTTTACGTATCAATAGTTGTCTATTATAAATTTTGATATTGTTTAGCCGAGTCGAGAAGTCGGTCATTTGGTTTCTTACCATAATATGTGGGGCCTGCCATGGGGGATTTCTATGTACCCTGTCAGCTCACAGGGTACATGGACTCATGTACACGGCTAATTAACCAATCAGAAGTGAGGATTTTACTTTGCAGTATAATAAACTCAAATATTAAAATCTTCATTTATCCACCAAACCCTATATTGTGACCACTCTTTAGAATTGTCTTGAAGAGACGTTTCTAAAGAGTGGTCACAGTACAGGGTTTGGCAGAGAAGTAAAGGGGCTTTTCTTGAAATTCTTATCTGAACCTTTGCATCTTGTCTTTAATTTGACTAAGCCCTTGAGAAAAGGTAACATAGAACTTACTGTAAAACGTGAAATGGTGGTATCATACAACAACTGTCTTAGATAGATGTTTCCTGTATCCGGTTCCACATACAAATACTCCATGGCTGTGGCATCACCAAGCATGGTGTATCTCAAAATGTCCTAAAAACAAGACAAGGTAATAAGTTTTATCACTTTACTCCATGAATATCCATATGAGAAATGATGACATACACGTAATATTACTTTGCTGAAATTTAAAAAGACACATGAGCAAGGTAAATTTAACCACGGCAGAAACTATAGAATCACTGGGCCCATGCTTATAAAGCTTTTAGTTGAGTCTGAGTTTCGTTCTCAGGCTTTTGATTGGTCAGATTTGAGTTCTCAAGCTTTTGATTGGTCAGATTTGAGCCAAAGGCTCAAATCTGACCAATCAAAAGCTTGAGAACGATCTCAGACTCAACTAAAAGCTTTATAAGCATGGACCCAGATCTATATAAGCAAACAGAGCAGACTCTGATCAGATAGCCTCTACAGCAGCTGCCAGATCTGGGTCTTAGCTGTTTGCAAAGGCATTAAAAAGCATATCTATGGAGTAAAGAGCATACATGGTAATGTTGCATAACATTTAATCATTGATGTGTTTATTGATAACTCAGTGTCAATTGCTTTGAGAACTTACCCTTCAAATCTTTTTTTTTTTTAATTCTTCAACAATGTTGCCTAAAATGCAAAATTATCTTTAACCCATGATATGCCCTAAAAGAATTAACTGAATTTGCAAACTATATAAAGGTTAGTGAACTGTCCAAAATTGATGTTTGAAACCAATCTATTATTCACACTAACAGATAAAGATGCATATTCAAATATCAATACAGTAAAACCCCGCTAATGCGACCACCAAAAAGGGGCATAATTCTGGGTGACAGAGGCAGGTGGTAGCTTAATGCAGGACGAAAGTTATGCAGAAAGCTCCTATATTCTGCATAACTTTCGTCCTGCATTAAGCAACCACCTGCTTTAAACAGTGCCAGTGGCTGTTTATTAAGTGGTCGCATTAGCGGGGTTTTACTGTATATTCAAATTGTCATTTCTACACAAAACCCTATGTTGCAACCATTCTTTAGAATCGTCTTGAAGAGGTGACTCTAAAGAGTGGTCCCAACGTATGGTTTGATGGGAGAAAAATAGTTATTCTTGAAAACTTTTTTATTTATCAATGTTGTCTAGGCCTCTATTATTTATTTCGAACAGTTGCCAATATACACCTTTGATACTCACTGAAAAAAACATCATTACATGACTGTAAGCTCCTCTTGGAATTATTTAACCTGGGTTTGTCCATGAAGCAAAACAAGAGCAAGGCATGCTCATTTGTTCAATTGTAGCCTTTGTAATGATGAACAAGTGTGTGAAGTTAAAATATATTTGCATGAATAGTAAAGAAGTAATAGCCAACATTAAAATGTCTCAATGAAAATGATGATAATACGACAATAACTCATATTTTTTTCTTCAAAACACAGATGAGCTATTATTCCCTTACTCCATGAATATTCAGGCAAGAAATAATGACATTTTAATTCACTTAAAATTTATAATGGCACTTTGAACAAAATGATCTTTATTGCGACAGAAACAGTTATTGCAGAATCAGATCTATATTATATCAAAAGCAAACAGAGCTGACCCTGATCAGACAGCTCCTACAGAAGCCACAATCTGGGTCTACTCTGTTTGCAAAGGAGTAGAAAGGCGTATTTATGGAGTAAAGAGTTAAATATCAGAACAAACCCCATCTTTGTCTACTGCTGTAGTGTTGACAACCAGCACACCCAGCTCATGCTTGTCAAGAATGAACTCCCTGTAAGAGGCTTGTAGAAACTTTGGTCCACTTGGGTTCTGAGTAACGTAAATGATAACTTCACTCAGATCTGTTTGTCTAGGGTATGCAGAGTCATAAGTTATCACTGTGAACTGAAAAAGAAACAAAAAACATTGTTCATGAACTGAAATGAAAAAGTGCAGAAAAAACTTGATTATTCGAGAACTAAAGCATGTATCATTATCGTCTACAACACATGTGGCAGCTTAATTAATACACGGTAAAAGTCATGCAGAAAGCTCCTCCAGGAGTTTCTTTATAACTTTCAGCCTGCATTGAGCAGCCGCTTGCCTAAACAAGAGGGCCAGAATGGCCCTGACATCGCTCACCAGACAATCAGAGGAGAAGATTCTATTGAAAACTTAACACCCTAGGTTGGTGCCAATTTTGACTCCAGGGACACAATTTATATAACTTTTGTAGAGGACCAGAACATGATGCTAAAAGAATGTAGTGAACGAATGGATAGAGCATTAGACCACTGGAACTTGTATTCTTTGGATGCTAGAGGTGGATTCTCCCACCACTAATGACCTATGCAAACAGTTTGGATCCAGATCAGGCCCCACATAATGTTGGGCCTGATCTGATATCCAAATTGTTTGTAAATGAGACTGAACTTGTTAAAAACTTAGAAAGAAAGTGTGTAGTGGGGATTCTCCCACCACTAATGACCTAAGCAAACAGTTTGGATCCAGATCAGGGCCAACATAATATGGTGATCTGATATCCAAACTGTTTGTCAATGAGACTGAACTTCTGAAAAACTCAGAAAGAAAGTGTGTAGTTAGGATAACTTGTGAATATGCTGCAGACAACAATTTAGCAGATCACAAAATTACCCAGCATGCAAAGATTTAAGCTGAAATTCACAACAGATATGCTCTATATTGATAGCTGGTAGCTTAATGCAAGTTTTCTCAATCTTAAATGAGTGTGTGTTATTTGTCTAAACACAATTTCTACTCTACTGATCAGGCTAAGGGTGATTATATAAGAACTCCCACTGACTGGTCTCAGCTAAGAGTGATATTAAGGAGAAACCTTTAGAATGTTGTTTCTGATGTAAAGAAGAATATACACACAGGGCAGGGCCAATTTTAACCCCAGAACTATGATACTTATAAAACCCAAAAAGTTATGCTAAGTAAATCTATAAACCAAATATCTAAGCTCTGGGACATGTAGTTTCTGACAAGAGTATTTTCAAAGTTTTTCCTATGCATAACTAGTGATCCCATAGGCTGTTTAGCAGTCAGCTACAAATAACTGGCAATCCCTGGGGTGGGACCAATTTTTACCCTAGGGGCATAATTTATATAACTTTTGTAGAAGTCCTGAAGTTGAAGCTATGTGCCAAATATGAAAGCTGAGGACCTTCTAGTTTTAGAGGAGATGATGTTCAAAGTTTTCACTATATGTTTCTATTGAAAACTGAAAACCCCTGGGGCAGGGCCAATTTTGACCCCAGGGGTATAATTTATATAACTTTTATAGAGGACCTACATATGATGCTATGTGCCAAAGATGAAAGCTGAGACCCTGGTAGATTCAGAGGAGAACTTTAAAGGTTCAAATTGTTGACGACGAACGACGCACAACGCACGCCCACGGACGACGGACATCAGGCGACCACAAAAGCTCACCCTGAGCACTTTGTGCTCTGGTGAGCTAAAAAGGCATCAATCCCTCATTACTAAAATTTCGTAGTATTGCGTTTTTACTGTAAGTTCTACTTGGTCAGTGTCATAGATAGAAAGGCACTGGAAGATTTGCAAATGATGTAATCACAGATCAGATGTTGCTACAAATCAGAGTCTGAATATGTTCTACACTGGCGGTCATTTCATTGGAAATACTAAAAAAGTAAAACGTCTCTAAACCGGACAATCAATTTAATATAATTATCGGTCTTGGAGACTGCTGGCAGGAGGCATTAAGCAGCTGAAAGTCATGCAGAAAGCTAATCTAGAAGCTTTCTGTATGATGCTCACCTTGCATTGAGCAGCCAACTGTTTAAAAGCATCTCAATTCATCTCTACTAGAATTCTGGTCTAGAGAGGTTTAACTGCATGATATCCAATACCACTGTATACTGTAAAGATCCTGATCAGAGGAATCATTCAACAGAAGTACTAAATCTGTTTCTATAGTGTTTGCAAGGTCTAAGTAATCGTTTTTCTGGTGGTACCAGTCTTTAAACCCATTCTCTCCTACTGACGCATTTTCTGCCTCTGTAAAACTCATTCTTTGAAACCATTGTGATAAATAGAGCACTTGCTCCATAGGAGCAAATGCTCTATTTATCACAATGGTTTCAAAACTGGGCAATTCTAAAATTCTCCTTTTCTATAATTAATCTCCTTTTTGGTTGAATAATTCAAAGCGGTTTAGTCTAAAAATAGCCTCGGGGAATGAGTTAAATCCCCATAATTCTTGACCCTATACTGTATCATGAACAGAAACAGATCTACCAGTATATTGTTTCATAAGCAAACAGAGCACACCCTGATCAGATGGCTCCTATAGGAGCCCATTGATCTGAGTCTACTCTGTTTAAGAAGGTGTTAAAGGCACATTTGTAGAATTAAAAGAGTTAATATACTTAGATTATATGAGATTAACATAGCTTAGTCTCCATGACCAGATCATTTTATATATATGTATACATATTCATGACATAGAAAATGGTACCATGAATTGAAACAGATCTATATTATTTCATAAGGAAACAGAGCACACCCTGGTCAAATGGCTCCTACAGTAACTAACTTCTCTGAGTCAACTCCATTCCCAATGGTGTTAAAAAGCATATTTGTAGAGCAAAGGGTTAACAAATATAGGTATATCAGATGTACATAGCTTATCTGACCTATACGTGTCTGGGTATTTAAGGAAAATATGATAGTATTAACCCTTTACTACTTAACATACACCTTTCAATGCCTTTGCAAACAGAGAAGGCCCAGACCAGACGGCTCCTATAGGATAAATCTGATCAGGGTCTGCTCTGTTTGCTTATGAAATAATGCAGATATGATTCTACAGTTTCTGCCATGGGCAAACTCCTTTGTGTTTATTAACCCTTAACTCCATAAATATTCCTTTCTATGCCTTTGCAAACAGAGTAGACCCAGATCAGACAGCTCCTATGGAACAGTCTGATCAGGGTCTGCTCTGTTTGCTTATGGTATGATATAGATATGATTCTACAGTTTCTTCCATGGCCAAAATTCCTGTGTCAATGTGCTATTACAACACTAATCTAATATTTATGACATCATTTTTTACATGACTATTCATGGAGGAATGGGTTAACCATTATAAAACTTATTACATGTATAGGAACTTATATTCATGATGTCATTGTTTCTTACATGAATATTCATGGAGTGAAAGGTCAACAAAGGATGTTACTTACACTGTACATGGAGGGTCCTCGGACAAGAGACTCATACACAAGAGTTACCGCTCCTGTATCTCTGTTCAAATTGAATGGATAGGTACTTGTTATTGGCTCATATTTGATTTGTCCTGCGAGGTCAGCGTCTGTTGCAGTTATTGTCAGGATGAGTGTGTTCAGAGGGGTTGTGTCTGGGATGTATTCGCAATATGGCTCGTTGATAAACTGTGGCGGGAACTGTGTCCTCAGAATCACAATGCGTCCTGTAGCGTTATTACAACGTATGGGGTAACCATCGTCGCACACTCTTATAACAAACTGAAGAACAAAAACATAATTCAAGTACACTAAAACCCCTATAAACCAGACTTCTAGAAGAGAAAAAATCACACACTTTTAGGCAGGTGACTGCTTAATGCAGGGTGAAAGTTGTGCAGAAAGCTCCTCTTGGAGCTTTCTGCATAACGTTCACCCTGCATTAAGCTTCTACCTACCTCCAAGACCAATATTTATACTAAATTGAACATCCCATTTAGAGAAGTTTTATTGTAGTTACTCTGATCTCTTCAAGACAATATAAATGTTCTGTTGTTGGTTTCAGTTGAGGATTCGAGAGTATGTATTGTACACTGACATTGAAAACTTCATCCCAAAGTAAATGTTTTTCAACAATGAGTAACTTTCATCAGAAAATGTTCAATACTAAAATGTTCTAATTTATAAAAGTAAACATTTTCTTCCATTTGTTTCCAAAAACAATTACTTTCTACCAATTCATTCAAGCCTTTGAAAGACTACTGACTGTGCAGCAAACAGGTGACGCCAAGTTATTCAATTCTCATTGGATCAGAACTTTTTGCAAATGTCATTTAGGATCCACCTAATAGGAGATGAGGTAAAGATATTATCATAAAGACTAAAAAAGTATTAACCATATGTGAAAATCTGAATTTCATGATTTGAATAAATGACTAGTGGTAAAAGTACACACACAACTCATATACATACTGAATAATCATCTACTGTTGTGTCTATTAAAGTTGTTCGTAGCCTGATGGCTCCAGTTGAAGAATCTATGAAGAAAGTGTTGTAGTCGACCAGTGTGTTGGTTGCTCTCTGAGACATAACGTAGTACGTCAAGATGTCCTGTTAACAGAATGACAATATGCTGGTCAGACAAACTGATAAAGGTTTGCATTCAAATATTAAAGTAATAATTTCTCCACAGTACTCTATGTTGTGACCACTCTTTATTATAGTCTCCTTTAGTGGAAAAATAATGGAACTACAGTAAAACCTCTCTATAATGGCCACTAAATTGTGTTAAGTAATTGGTATTTAGGGCAGGTGGCTGCTTAAAGCAAGGTGAAAGTAAAACTGAACGCTCCTATAGGAGCATTCTGTTTTACTTTCACCTTGCTTTAAGCAGCCACCTGCCTTTAACACAAAATACTTGACGTAATTTAGTGGCCATTATAGAGAGGTTTTACTGTATTCTTGACGATGTTTTAATTTATGCATCTTATGGGCTTCTGTTTGCAATATGCCAAATGGCATCTCTATCAGGTAAGGGTTTAATTGCATATGGATCTGAAACAAAAAGTTGTTAAAGAGCACGTTCCAACAGAAACCATGATGACTATGTAACAAACTTTTAAGGAAAACTGATATAAAACTGTATGGGGAGTAACAAAAACAAACATTTTCCTACAGTGAGACAACATAACTGTTTAGGGGTGTAAGTGTGGAAAATTTTGTTTTCAGTTGAACCCTTTTCCTGATAAAGATGCCTTTTGAAACAAAGTAATGCTTTTTATGCCAGTTTTATTATAGTAAAACCTCTCTAAACTCGATGTTGACCATTTCCCTTATATAAACACATTTTCACGCATTTGCAAACAGACTAGTCCCAGATCATAGGAGCTGTTTGATCAGGGTCTGATCTGTTTGCTTTTGACATGATGTAGATCTGATTCACAGCAAAAACATTCCTTGAAATACTTAAATTAGAAAACTTCAGCTAATAAATAATCATTATGCAATAATTTCTCACAAGAATACTCAACAGGGAAAGGGTTAAATTAGTAGCACTTTCATCCTGCATTAAGCAGCCACCTCCCTTAACCCATTACCTCATAGGCTATATTAGATCCAACCTCTTTGACTAAATCCACTTGAAAGGAGCATTTACTTAATAAAAGGAAACTTAAAGAATCGTGTAGTTTTGAAACCATTGTGATAGAAAGAGCATTTGTTTCTATGGAGCAAAATGCTCTATTTTTCACAATGGTTTACAAAAGTGACTTTTACAGAGGCGTCAAAATCAGGGAATGGGTTAAAGATCTAATTTCTACTTTACTAATATTCCAGTTCAGAGGAGTTTCTTCTTTTTTTAGGTAACTTCACTCCATCATGATTGATGCTTATGTGAAGGTTTTACTGTGTATTCCTAGCAGTTACTCACCCCAACATCTAGGTCTACAGCTGTGACATTGATCACCCTAGTAGTTACTCACCCCAACATCTAGGTCTACAGCTGTGACATTGATCACCCTAGTAGTTACTCACCCCAACATCTAGGTCTACAGCTGTGACATTGATCACCCTAGCAGTTACTCACCCCAACATCTAGGTCTACAGCTGTGACATTGATCACCCTAGCAGTTACTCACCCCAACATCTAGGTCTACAGCTGTGACATTGATCACCCTAGTAGTTACTCACCCCAACATCTAGGTCTACAGCTGTGACATTGATCACCCTAGCAGTTACTCACCCCAACATCTAGGTCTACAGCTGTGACATTGATCACCCTAGCAGTTACTCACCCCAACACCTAGGTCTACAGCTGTGACATTGATCACCCTAGCAGTTACTCACCCCAACATCTAGGTCTACAGCTGTGACTTTGATCACCCTAGCAGTTACTCACCCCAACATCCAGGTCTACAGCTGTGACATTGATCACCCTAGCAGTTACTCACCCCAACACCTAGGTCTACAGCTGTGACATTGATCACCCTAGCAGTTACTCACCCCAACATCCAGGTCTACAGCTGTGACATTGATCACCCTAGCATTTACTCACCCCAACACCTAGGTCTACAGCTGTGACATTGATCACCCTAGCAGTTACTCACCCCAACATCTAGGTCTACAGCTGTGACATTGATCACCCTAGCAGTTACTCACCCCAACATCAAGGTCTAAAGCTGTGACATTGATCACCCTAGCAGTTACTCACCCCAACATCTAGGTCTACAGCTGTGACATTGATCACCCTAGCAGTTACTCACCCCAACATCTAGGTCTACAGCTGTGACATTGATCACCCTAGCAGTTACTCACCCCAACATCCAGGTCTACAGCTGTGACATTGATCACTCTAGCGGTTACTCACCCCAACATCCAGGTCTACAGCTGTGACATTGATCACCCTAGCAGTTACTCACCCCAACATCTAGGTCTACAGCTGTGACATTGATCACCCTAGCAGTTACTCACCCCAACATCTAGGTCTACAGCTGTGACATTGATCACCCTAGCAGTTACTCACCCCAACACCTAGGTCTACAGCTGTGACATTGATCACCCTAGCAGTTACTCACCCCAACATCCAGGTCTACAGCTGTGACATTGATCACCACCCCTCCTGGCTGGAAAGTCTCTGGTATCTCTCTGTAGAAATTCAGCACCTCAGGTATAAAGGTTGGTGGGTTGGGATTGCATGTGACAGTGATGTCAACAGTAGCTGTGGTAACCTGATTTGTTCGCAGACTGTCAACTGCAGTTACACGTGCCTGAAAAGTACAGCAATTTAACTTTTTCAAAAGCTCAGTGACCATTTTAGACAAAATATTAACCAATCCTTTGGCCTGGTGGATAAGGCACCCGCAGGAGGATGAAGGTACGATTCACACTAGCGACTTATTCTGTTATGTTTTGTTGGTGACCTCGAGCTAGTTAAAGAATGGTTGCCATTTGCTTACCTGTCTGGTATCTGGTATTAAGAAGAGGAATGGTGAGGAAATATGCAAGAGAATAATGGGTCTCAGCCAGATTGGCTGGCAATTTCACTATTGTAAACAAATACTATAAACAAATACTTTGCATATAATTTGTTTCTCAAACTCACATTATTTATTTCGTTGTCTTCCAGAATGCACAGCACATACATGTTACTGTGATGTTACATTGCATGAAATTCAAAAGTAATCTATACCAAAATTAGAGACATTTTCACAGCAGGTAAACATTATCTTTTTACCATGGAATAAATTTTAAATACTGATATAATCATTTCCAGAAGCAAACAGAGCAGGATCTCATCAACAGGAAGCCATCTGATCTGATTCTTCTCTGCTTGCAACTGCACATCAGACGGGTACTAGGTTAACCCATTCCCTCATAGACTATTTTTAGACACAACCTCTTTGAATAAACCTACTGAAAAGGAGCATCAACTAGAGAAAAGGAATTTTTTAGAATTTTGTAGTTTGAAACCATTGTAATAAATAGGGCATTTGCTCCTATAGGAGCAAATGCTCTATTTATCACAATTGTTTCACAAAGTGACTTTTACAGAGTCGTCAATATAAGGGAATGGGTAAACCCTTTCCCTAATCAGTATTCATGTAAGAAATAATGACAACATGAATATTCATTAGCTCAATTTTTATAATGTAAATTTATTTAGGAAAGTTTTTGCCTTGAAACAAATTGTAGAATCAGATCTAAATTATGTCTAAAGCAAATAGAGTAGACCCTGATAGGAGCCATCTGATCTGGGTCTTCTCTGTTTGCAAATGCGTGACAAGGCGTTTCTATGAGGTTAACTCTCTACACACAAGCAAGCATTCATTATCCCCTTTACTCAATAAAAATATTCATATAAATGTTTTTGCAATGTATAACAAGATAAGATGGCTCCAGTAAGAGTCATCTGATCAAGGTCTGCTTGCTTATGGCATTATAAAGATCAAATTCTTCAGTTTCTGCCATGCTCAAAATGTCCAGTGTTCATGAGCCATGTCATTATTTCTTACATGAATATTCATGGACAAAAGGGTTAAAACATACGCAAATGGTTGGCACAACAAACACTGCAACAGTAACCTTTGACTCCATGAACACGACATCATGGATATCAGGTGAATATGGAATAAATTGTTTACCCTTTAATCCATGAATATTTATGAAATTAAAACCAATGACATCCTGAATATTAATTAGAATAACAGGAACTGTTGGCCATGTCAGAAACTGTAAACTCATATCTTTATTCTATATGTAAACAGAGCAGACTGACAATGATCAGATGGTTCCTACAGGAGCCATCTGATCTGAGTCTATTCTTTTTGCAAAAGCATTTAAGGCATATTTGTGTAGTAAAGGGTTAACCCATTACCTCATAGGCTATTTTTAGATCCAACCTCTTTGAATAAATCTACCAAAAAGGAGCATTAACTAGAGAAAGGAAACTTTTAGCATTTTGTAGTTTGAAACCATTGTGATAAATAGTGCATTTGCTCCTATAAGAGCAAATGCTCTATTTATCACAATGGTTTCAACAGGTGACTTTTGCAGAGGCATCAAAAGGCGTCAGTATGAGGGAATGGGTTGGGAGTATTAAGTAGAATAGGATTTGGCTACTGCTGCAAAGTAGCCATTTTAATTTTACTCAACATACCTTGTATGCAGTAGTATACGATGCATCTCGACGGAAGCTGGTTGATGTTGTGATGAGGCCTGTTACACTGTCAATCCTAAAGAAGTTTCTTGCGGGATAATCTCCGATCAAAGAGTACCTGATACTGCCCTAAATAAGGTAAAGATAAGTTACATAACAGCTGAATAACTTAACCAGAGTACCGTTAATATAAAATAGATAAATACAGTATAACCTTTTCAAACCTGAATTCTATTGGAGAAGAATTTAGAAACCTTTAGGCAGGTGGGTGCTTAATGCTGGGTGAAAGTCATACAGAAAGCTCTGAGAGGAGCTTTCTGCTTGACTTTCACCCTGCAATAATCGGCCACCTGTCTCGAAGACCGATATTTACTCCAAATTTAATGTCCAGTTTAGAGAGGTTTTACTGGACTAAAATCGTCATTTCACCACCAAGATGCTTAAATTGAAATATTTTCAAGAATATATCCTTTATTTCACCACCCTATATTGTGACTACTCTTTAGAATCGTCTCATACAGACGATTCTAAAGAGTGGTAACAACATAGAGATCATTGGAGAAATAAAGGCGTTATTTTTGAAAATGTTTATTTAACAGACTTTCAAACCTTACTAATTAAAAGAGCTGATTACAATTATACTTTCTACTTTGCATCATCTCTGTTTGTTGTATAGCTTGAATTTCATTGACAGTATTTCTGATGGTAGGACTTGTCAAACGAAAGTTTTTTTTATGATACTGTTTGTCAAGTCTACAGATCCCTTCATTCTAATGCTAAGCTTTATTTTGACAGTATTTCTGATTGTATGTCAAGTCAAAACAACAATTTCTCTCACATGATAGAGCTTGTCAAGTCCACATTAAATTAGTACCTGTCTTAAGCAGCCATTCATTTACTGAACATAAATTATGAGTCCTTTAAACAGATGGTTGCTTAAAGCAGAGCAAAAGTAATGCAGAAAGCTGCTATAGGAGCTATCAGATCATAAACTTACAATTAAATCTCTATCAGTTGCGGTAACTGTGTACACAGAAGTTCCAGGTTGGACACACTCATCAAATCGCCTACTGTATGGTAGTTGCTGGAAGGCTGGTGCAAACTGGTCCTCCAAAATATTGATGAACACCTGTGTGTCTGTTGTTCTTGGCTGGAGTCTGTTGTCAGTGACTCTCACATTCATCTACAAAAACATCAAAGGTGAGATGAAAGTACATTCTTACCTTAACCTTTCACTACATGAATATTCATGAAGGTAAATGATGACATCAATTGAATATCAATCGGATTAATTTTTAAAATAGTATATTAACACAGGAAATGTTTGCCAAAGAAGAAACTGTAAAATAAGCGTCACAGAGTTATGAAAATATAATATTTAAATATGAATTTCAATTTAACTATTTTATCATTTTCATTACTCTGTGATTATACAAGAATGTTTGGTCATGGTATAAATTGTATAACATATAATATACTTAACCCTTTACTCCACATATACTAACATCATTGTATATTAATTACAATAATTGTTATAATAGACATGGACACAGGATGTTTTGGCCATGGCAGAAACTGTAGAATCATATCTATATCAAATCATAAGCAAACAGAGCAGACCCTGATCAGACTGCACCTATAGGAGCCGTCTGATCTGGGTCTGCTCTGTTTGCAAAGACGTATTTATGGAATAAAGGGATAACCTTTACCATATTTAGGTGAATTTAGTGAAACCTTTTAGATTTGGTCTTTTGGAAATTTAGTGTTTGTTTAATCCTATCAGACAGCTCTTACAGGGGCTGTCTGATCTTGGTCTACTATGTTTCCAAATGCGTTAAATTTACACCATAAATACACCTTTCTTTGTCTTTGTTAACAGAGTAGACCCAGATCAGACGGCTCTTACAGGAGCATTAAGCTGCCACATGTTTACAAGACCGATATTTATACGAAATTGAACATCCAATTTAGAGACGTTTGGTTTGGTTTATATCAGATTTTATGTCGTTTTAACAGTATTTCAGTCATATTACAACATCCAGCTAATTACAGGTTGAGGAAGACCCCCAGAGGTTCTTCTGTGCATGAAACAAATTGCATTGTTTTGTGCACGGAACATCCAGGTAGAACCACCACCTACCTACCACAAGCCAGCTGGTAGGCTTCCTCATGAAAAATCCAAATGCCCAGACTGGGATTTGAACCCACAGCGGAAAGGGGCTTAGCGATTGTCAGTCGAAGACCATAACCACTCAGCCACAGAGGCCCCAGTTTAAAGAGGTTTTAGTGTACGCATTATCAAAAGATTCAATACACTAAGTCTACTCACAATGTAGTTCAACCTGTTCAAGTCCAGTAGAGATCCTTTCACACAAACAGCACCGGAGTAATAGCCAATGGTGAAAAGCTGAAGTGTGTCTGGCTGCCCAATGGCTGTATAGGTCACATTGTCCTGGAATAAATAAACCATATGAATGGTTATGGAAATAGAGGATCTTACATGAGTGTTCTTGATTATTGGATTTATTAAATGAGTCTTTTTAAAACGATAAAAAACGAGCTTTAGCGAGTTTTTTATCGTTTTAAAAAGACGAATTTAATAAATCCAATAATCATGAACACGAATGCAAGATCCTATTTATAACATAACACACACAAATGTTATTTGCAGCCAATATTTCAGCAGTAACGTGGATTGTTATAAATTCTCCTTACATATAGAAATGATGAATGAAAGGTGTTATTAGGTTCGCTAGGTAACTGTGACAAAGTAGGTCCAAATTTTCCAACTTTATTTTTTACTTACTGTCATATCAACCAGGATCTAATTCAGACCTCTCTGGTATTCAATTTAACTGTGATAGTTTATGATACAAAAACATACAGAAACACGTCAAAATAATTTTTGAGTTACAGTTTTGACATACATAGTTACAAACACGTCACATTATGACGTCATTGTACACAACATGTGTCTATGTAAAGCGCGCCATTTACATGAAGACCTACATACAGTCGCCAACACGTCCGACACTCACTGTCAATGGGATTCGAAATGCGCCTTCGTTTTGGTATATTAAGCCCTTCATTAGTGTTGTATGTATACACATGGACATGGACATTTCCACCGAGAAAAAAATCTCGATTCAAGTTCAGTGAAAATGTTTGAAATGGACAAAAGATTCAGTACGAACTGCTGCATAAAATGTGTTGGAACAGGAGGAAGATTTTCGCGATCAGCTGAGTTAGTGAGTATAGCATATTTGAAATATGTTTGTGCTGTGCTGGATTCAGATGACTATTGTTGTTGATTGATGAGATATTTGTATGAGTAGAAATCTGCATAAACAAAAGGACATGTGGTGAAGAAAATGCAAAGTTGAGGAGGCATTTTAATTTAAATGTAGAATTGATTGTATGGGTCAGAGTAGCTGGTAGGTCTTTTTTGGCATACATTTTGTATATGATTCCTGACAGCGATTACAATTTGTATTATTTTATCGAAATTAAGGCGCAAGTGCCAACAATCCTTTGCCATCTATCGTGACTCAATCGTGGACAGGTAGGTCGACCACCGTCCGCCAGTTTGTTTGTTTTGACAGCGCGTATGAATCGTTCGAATGTCATTCGGTCGTTCGAATGTTATTCACTAGTGATTATATGCCCATGATTATCAAAAAATAAATGATAGTGTTACGTCACGCTGAAGCCACGTGTTATGTTATAAATTTGTTTTACGTAACTCATATATATTATCTTTTTAACCCTTTCCCTCATATAAATGTGTTTTCACGCATTTGCAAACAGAGTAGACCCAGATCAGTCGGCTACTAGAGGAGCCGTCTAATCAGGGTGTACTCTGTTTGCTGATGGAAATTGATAGATATGTTTCTTTACTTTCTAAAATGTTTACAATAGTCCACCTTCCATATTTCATTGTAACTTTTTTACCATGAATATTCAGTAGGTATTGAAATTTGGACTAAATATAGAACAGGGAAAGGGTTAAACAGTATACCCTAATAACTCGAAATATTTGGGCACATATAGTTAGGCAAACAGTGCAGATCCAGATCAAACTGCTCTAGAAGGAGCAGTTTGATCAGGGTCTACACTATATGCTACTTTGTCAGTTTAATTCAATACTATCAAAATGGTGCCAAATTGATTTTTTCAGCCGTAAAAACTGGTGAAAAGGAGAGTTAGGGTGTGAAATAAAAATTATATTGAAAAGTTTACATTATAAAAATTTAGCTGATAGATAGATATTCATGATGTCATTTTTCCTTACGTGAATATTGAACAGGGAAAGGGTCAAATTAATCTGAGATATGACATTCAGATGGACAGAAGAATTATACAGAATGTTAACTTTTTACTCCATATACAGTAAAAGTGACGACCAATGATGGTTTAATTCTGGCTCATAGAGGCAGGTGGTAGCTCAATGCATGATGAAAGTCGTGCAAAAAGCTCAGATTGGGGCTTCCTGCATGACTTTTGGCCTGCATTGAGCAACCACCTGCTTTTAAAGACCACCAGAGTAATTCATGTAGTGGTTCTACAGTTGGGTGTGGTTATTTTTATACCACATTAATACAGCGCTCTTTTCACACAGGATATGTGCATTCAAAAGCACTTGATATGGATTCTACTGTCCATGCATTTGTAAGCCATGGAAAACAGAGAAGACCCAGATCAGATGGCTCCTCTAGAGATGTCTGATCTGAGTCTGCTCTGTTTGCTTTTGCAATTATATTGATATAATTCTGCAGTCTCTACCTAGGCCAAAACATTCTGTGTTTGTATACCATTATAAAGATAAATATTCATGATGTCATTACTTCTGACATGAACATTTATGAGGCAAAGAAATAAGCTTACATTATCGTCATCCACAGCTGACACAGTTACAATACAAGTACTGACGGGTGTTGTTTCATTGATAGTCACAGTATAGCTGTCCAAGAATCTCGGAGCATTCTGGTTTCTCAATATCTGTATGGAGACAGGGCATTCAGCTACCTGAGTCCTGTAGGCTGTGTCATAAGCTTGAACACGAAGCTAGAAATATACAATCATAGTTACATGTACATTGGAAAGTCAATATCGAAATATAAATTATTTGGAGACATAGGGAGTTTGAGTAAGCCTATTTCTAACTTTGGAGACTTTCTTGATGTGACACTTTAATGGATGTCAAAAATAATGCTGAGAGCTCTTGTAGGAGCTTTTAGCATTACTTTCGACCTGCATCAAGCTGCCGCATGTCTTTATAGATATGTACAGTGGTGTATTTCAGAATAATGCTGTATTTTCGGAAGGGACCAATTTCTTCACTCAAGTTACATCAAAGTTCAAGTTATCTGAGTTGAGATATTGGGGTTCCACTGTATATAAACATAGAGTTATCCCGAAGTTCGAGTTATCCCAGTTTGAATTACGAGGTTCCACTGTACATATACCAACAATACATAGAATAACTTTCAAATTGGAGGAGGAGTTTATACCAACTCAAGGGGAGACAATTCTGCAATGCCGGAACTAAACACTTGAAAATTACATCTTGCACATCTACTATTTTGTGGTTATTATGTATTCCAAGTATACATTGAATAACATTCAAATTGAAGGAGGAGTTAGCGACACCAACTACCCATGTTCAAATGTGGACGGACCGCCAGGATGATTCCAGTATTCCAGTATACCCACTCAAACTTTTTGGGGGAATAAAAAGTTTTATAACTTTGGGACATGTTCAACATTGAAAACTTAAAGTGTATTTATTACTTACGGTACACTGGGTGTCAAACCCAAATCTCAGTGAATTTCTGACAGCCACGACACCTGTTACTGAGTCAACACTAAAGAAGTAGGGGCAGACGCTATCACCCACAACTGTGTACTCAATACGTTCCTGAAAAACACCAAGTAAAACAAATAAGTATTTTCTTTCAACCTTTCCCGAATGAGTATTTATGCATGAATCTATCATTTCAAGAATATTGATCAAGTTAAAGAACTTTAGCAAGTTAGCTCACATATCCCACGCCACCACATTGTCAGAGAAAAAAAGTGGTTCCCCATGACAGATTCCTCTGAAAATCAAACTCATTCAAGCTTTTATTCATGACAATTCATAAAGCAAATCTGAGATAAATTGGTCTAGAAATGAAAGTGCTAAATGAGCAAATTTTGAAATCAAGAGTTATAGTTCTTATGTAGGGACCTTCTCCCTAATGAGATCTACCCACCTATGAAGTTTCATGTTGATATCTCTTATGCTTTTTGAGTAATGAGCTACATTAATGTTTGTGCACGCCGACGAGGACCCAGTGATCACAATAGCTCAGTGTTTCTTTGAAACAGACGAGCTAAAATTTATATACCCTGAGCAACTTTATTGTGAGGGATATAATTAATTTATATTAGCTGCATAGCTTAAATTTGAATGTGAACTGTTGGCTTAGGCAAAAATTGCAGGATTAATTCTACATATTTTCATAAACAAAACTAGGCGACCCTAATCAGTAGGCTCCTTTAGGAGCCGTCTGTCTGGGTCTACTTTGATTTCAAAGGCATGAAAAAGGCATTTATATGTAAATCAAAGTGTAAAAGAGGTTGGCTCCCATTGATATGCCAGTGGTATGTTAATGGCTTAAGAGTATTAACTCATTCCCTCAGTGGCTATTTTAAGACCCAACCTCTTTGATTAAATCTACTGAAAAAGGAGCATTTACTGGAAAAAAGGAAATTTTTTAGAACTGGGCAGTTTTGAAACCATTGTGATAAATACAGCATTTTCGTCTATGAAGCAAATGTTCTATCACAATATTTTCAAAAGTGATTTTCACAGGTGTCAAAATGAGGGAAATGTTTAAATGTAATTCCAATGTGTATAATAGGATTATGGTTCTTGATAAGTTTGCAGTTCTTATGAAAGTGAACATGACTGTGTGAGGAATAGAATGCCTGATCAGTTCCATAAATATTGACATTTTATGAGCCGTTCCATGACAAGTGCTGTGGTGCTATACAACCAACACCAATCAGCCCTTACAGAACTTATAATTTAACCCTTTCCTTCATAGAAACTTGTTGTTTTTATGCATTTGTAAACAGAGTAGACCCAGATCAGTTGGCTCCTATAGGAATCGTCTGATCTGGGTCTGCTCCGTTTCCTTAACCTTTTCCCTCATATAAACGTGTTTTCACGCATCTGCAAACAGAGTAGACCCAGATCAGACGGCTCCTATAGGAGCCGTCTGATCAGGATCTACTCTGTTTGCTAATATAATTTGATAGATCTGTTTCTTTGCTTTCTAAAATGTCTTAGTAACAGTCTACAAAGTAACACCTTTACATATTTCTTTATAACTATTTTGTTAATGAATATTCATTAGGTATTAAAATTTTGAAAAAATATAGAACAGGGAAAGGGTTAAGTGGTGTTTGATACATTTGTTTCTATACTTTCTAAAATGTTTACAATGTTCCACCTTCCATATTTCACCATAATTAGTTTGTCCATGAATATTCAGTAAGTATAGAAATTTGGAAAAAACTCAGAATATCGTACAGACTGCATCAGGACTACTTCCATCTGGGTTTACACTATTTGTGTCTCCATTAGTTTCATTCAAAGTTATCAACACCATGTTGATTCTTTACTCCATGAATATTTATGTAAGAAAGAATGCCATCAGGAATATTAATTAGATTGATATTTAAAATGATTTTTAAAATGGCATATTAACACATGAAATTGGCCAAAGCAGAAACTAGAGAATCAGATCTAAATTATATCCATAAGCAAACAGAGCAAACCCTGATCAGACGGCTCCTATAGGAGCCGTCTGATCTTGGTCTACTCTGTTTGAAAAGGCATATAAAAGCGTATCTATGGAATAAAGGATTAAACTTATTGTGGGATGTCCTGTTGTCAGCTGTGTCATAGTTAATACTTACAACCAAGTCAGAATCTATCACAGTCAGACTGTAGACAGAACTTCCTGCACCAGTATTTTCAGTCACAGTGGTGGAATATGGCCCATTAATGCACTGCGGAGAAGTCCTTGGCCGATCTACATTGACCGTTACTGTTGCTGTTGCAAACCTTTCATTTGGAAATCTCTTATCTCTTGCTTGTACAGTCATCTAAAATATTCAAAATGAATATAAATAAAATAATTAGAAATCATATTACAACATCTTGTATATATATATATATATTTCTACCTGTGGCCAAAGTTTGTTATCCATCTCTCTGTTCAATATTCATGCAAGAAATAATGACATCATGAATATTCATTAGCTTGATTTTATAATGTAAACTATTCAACATAAATGTTTTACTTTGACAAAATCTGTAAAATAAAAAGGCTACACTGATCCACCTTCCATGTTTCATTATAACTATTTATCCATGAATATTCAGCAGGTATTGAAATTTGGAATAAATATAGACCAAGTAATGGGTTGGAGGAATTTTCATGGAGAAAAGTGTAAATGCTGCTGAAATAATTCAGAATGGTAAACACGCAAACTTTGAATAAGGGCTCATTTTCAATGACCCTCTGATCTTGGTCTACATCACTGACGCATGTCTCTCTGTCAAGGGTTATAAAGCAATAACTGACCAATGAAGGGAACCTTTAATAAAGGGAGATAATGAAAAGAGAGATATAAGAGAGGCTAGAGTTATGTTTTTTGTACGCTGTATTCTGAACAAGAGCCCAGTGTGTCGGAGCATTATACGCCCGAAGTCTGCACTGTCGTAACATGTAATATATTAATTTGAGTTGAAAGTCACTTTGACCCCACTGACCTCAAGATCAACAGGGGTCATCTACTAGCAATGACCAATCTTCTTACTAAGTATGAAGAAAGCACACCTAATACTTATCAAGTTATTAAGCAGACAAGATTTTTGAGTTGAAAGTCACTGTGACATTGACCTTTGACCCCACAGACCTCAAAATTAATAGGGGTCATCTACTAGCTATGACCAACCTTCCTAATAAGTATGAGGACAGCACACCTAATACTTATCAAGTTATTGAGCGGACAAAAGTTTTGAGTTGAAGGTCACAGTGACCTTGTCCTTTAACCGACGGACCTCAAAATAAATAAGGGTCATTTACTAGCCATGACCAACCTTCCTACTAAGTATGAAGACAGCTCACCTAATACTTATCAAGTTATTGAGCGGACAAGATTTTTGAAGTCACAGTGACCTTGACCTTCAACCGACTGACCTAAAAATCTATAGGGGTCATCTACTAGCCATGACCAACCTTCCTACTAAGTATGAAGTCAGCTCACCTAATACCTATCAAGTTAAAGGACAGACGGATGGACAGACAGACAGACGGACAAGCACCATACCATAATACGACCGAGGTTACCTTCGGGTGTATATAAAGTGGAATAATTCTAAATGAACGCTTAACCCATTCCTTCATATAAATGCCCATTCACTCATTTGCAAACAGAGTGGACCAAGATCAGACGGCTCCTGTAGCATGAAATTGTGAAGACTTTTATTGAACTTGGTATAGATGTTATTACCACAAACATTTTCAGCAAGTTTGGGTGAAAATTCTTCCTGTTAGCTGACATGATTTGGCTACTGCCCACCATTCACCTGCTAATCACAGGTGATTCCATAATATACCCTGCTGTAGGTGATTCTATAGTATGACCTGTCCAATGACAGGTGTATAAAAATATGTGATGCTAATATTCTCTTCTCAGGAATAAGTCAAATACAATGCAAATTGCCTGGGCAGATAAAGTATTGGTCTTGACAGAATCGGATGTATTCATATACAATAAACCATCATTTTGGCAACTTTCAACCGGAGTGCAAGCAGACTTAACAATCCTATAGGATGTGTCTGATCAGGGTCTGCTGTTTGCTAGTGGAATTTGGCAGAACTGTTTCTTTACTTTCTAAAATAGCTACAATATTCCACCTTCTATATAATTTTTGTTATAAATGTTCTGTCCATGAGTATTCAGTAAGTACCGAAATTTGGAATAAACATAGAACAGTGAAAGGGTTAAGCTACTTGTCTGAAAGACTGAGGACCAGACATCTTTTGAGTGGTCCTTTTAGGGAGGTTTGACAATGGTTCTAAAGCGCTTACCTGATAAACAATGTCTTCATCAAGGTCATTGGTCAAAGGCTGCCTCAGGTACACTTGCCCAGTACTCTCCAAGATGTAAAAGTAGTCCAGTGGCTTGTTCAAATTCTGGTTAAAGGGGTCATCTTCAGTAACGAACGCGTAGCAGATGGTATCCTGGGTATAAAGGATGAAAGTTACTGCTTATGCTCTTTCGCTGCAACTTTTTTTACATTCGTCGACTGCTTCAAGTTTAATTTTTGAATGTTCAACTTTTGTTAAACCATTCGCTTGCTACTCACGTCAATATACCTACCTGTAAATAGTGAAGACCCAGATGAGACAGCTCCTGCAGGAGCTGTCTCATCAGGGTCTGCACTATTTACAAATTGATTGTGCAAACCAGTGCACTCCACAGCAGAGATTTCACAGCGAAGTACTTGTACACAGTGAAGATATGTGTAATTATACAACAGGGCTTGGGTAAAGAAGGAGAAATGTATCTTAAAATTCAGCAAGAGAAGGGTTTAATATTCAAACAGTTTAGATCCTGATGAGATGCCAAGTAACATGGTGTTTCATTGGGATCCATGTGTTTGCATAGCTAATCACAGATTCACCAATTGACAGACTGAAAGAATATTCTAATCATTAGAGATAGGCAAAATACTTCAAAGTTCAGAACAGTAAATATTGTCCGTAGTTCTTTGCCTACTTGAAAATAATCATATATATCATAGTAATAAGTACTTCTAAAGGCAAGTTGAAGGAATGATGGATTAACAGCCTTCAATTGATGTCAATGAAGGTAGCTAATTCGTCTAACTACTTACCTCCCATTATCCTGTAAGAAATATTGACATCATGAAGATTAATTAGCTGAGACTTTATAATGGTATTATGACCAAGGGAATATTTGGCTGGCAGAAACTGTAGAACCATGATGTCGATATTATTACATAGGCAAACAGAGCAGATCCTGACCAGATGACACCAAAGGAGCTGTCTGGTTTGGGTCTACTCTGTTTGCAAAGGTGGTAAAAAGTCACATCTATGGAGTAAACTGTAAAAGTACTCCCTTTAACCCTTTCCTATAGACGTGTTTTCACGCATTTGCAAAAAGAGTAGACCCAGATCAGACGGCTCCTAGAGGAGCCGTCTGATCAGGGTCTGCTCTGTTTGCTCATAAAAGTTGAATGATCGGTTTCTTTACTTTCTAAAATGTCTACAATGTTCCACCGTCCATATTTCTTTATAACTATTTTGTTAATGAATATTCAATAGGTATTGAAATTTGACCTAAATACAGAACAGGGAAAGGGTTAAGGCCATGTATACAAAATGTTGACTTACCCCATCTGCATCTGTTGCTGTAATGTTGAAAACAGGCACACCCAAAGAGAAGGTTTCTGGAATGCGTCGCTGGTAGTTAGGTAGACCAAACACTGGAGCACTTGGGTTGCGATTTACTGTAATTTTGACTGTTGCAGTGGCACTCAGCACAGGGGATAAGTTGTCATAGGCAGAGACAACAAGCTGATTGTGTAAAAATAGATAGAGTTACTGTAAAACATCTCTATAATGGCCACTATATTGTGTTAATTACATGTAATTGGGATTCAGGGCAGGTGGCTGTTTAAAGCAAGGTGAAAGTAAAACAGAACTCTCGTATAGGAGCGTTCTGTTTTATTTTCACCTTGCTTTAAGCAACCACCTGTCTTTAACACACAATACTCGATATAATTTAGTGGCTGTTATAGAGAGGTTTTACTGTAGATACTAAGGAAAAAATTAATGTGAATGAAACAGACTTCAATGCAGCTAAATGTTAATTTAGTACTAACATAATAACAGACATTTTCAGCAATGTCTGTCAAGAAACATTATATCATTAACCCATTACCTCATAGGCTCTTTGAATAAATTTACCGAAAACATTTACAAGAGAGAATAGGAAAATTTTAGAAGTGTGCATGTTGAAACCATTGTAAAAGAGAGAGCATTGATCACAATGGCTTAACCCTTTACTCCACGAATATTTAAAAAATAAATGATGACTTCATGAATATTAATTAGATCATTAATTGAATTAGCATATGCAACTTTTGCCAAAGGAGAAAGTAAAGAATCAAAGGAGAAAGTAAAGAATCAGATCTATATTGTTTCCTAAACAACAAAGTAGACCCAGATCAGATGGCTCCAATAGGAGCAATCTGATCTGGGTCTACTTTGTTTGCAAAGGCCTAGAAAGGTACATTTATGGTTTAACCCATTCCTTCATAGGTTATTTTTAGATCCAACCACTTTGAATAAATCTACCGAAAAGGAGCATTAACTAGAGAAAAGGATTTTTTTTTTGAATTTTGTAGTTTGAAACCATTGTGATAAATAGAGCATTTGCTCCTATAGGGGAAATGCTCTATTAATCACAATGGTTTCAACAGGTGATTTTTACAGAGGCATAGAAAGTCGTATTTATGGAGGAAAGGGTTAAGAAACTGATGACTTGTGTCTACTTGACAAAGAGGACATTGATTAGGGCAAATATGAAGCCTGAAAACAAGGCAGGCTAACACTTTCCCTGATCACACATAATAAAATTTGAAATCAATGAATTTTTATTATGGCATAATGAAACATAGAAACTTTTGGCCATGACAAACTGTATAACTGAGCAGACCCTGATCAGATGACCCCCACAAAAGATAAAAGATTCTGACCACAGTCTACTCATAACTTAATTTGAGGGGGTATAATAAAGGGCCATAACTCCAAAAATTTTGAAATCATTAGTTAAGGTTCTTATATAGGCCCTCTACTCAATGAGATCTACCAACCTATTTAGTTTCATGTTGATACCTCTTATACTTTTTGAGTAATGAGCTACATTAAGGTAAGTTTTTGCATACCGCCGCAGTCGACGACAACGCCTACACCTACCACTCAGTGATCACAATAGCTTGATGTTTCTTCGAAACAGATAAGCTAAAAATTAGACAATTATTATAACTTTCAAAGTTTGCAAGAAAACTGTTATTTACAGCCAACTTACTTCGAAAACACTAGTAGAAGTCGAGACAGTTCGTAGGTTGTTTCTGATGCGTATTGCGCCAGTCAATGTATCAACTGTGAAGTAGAACCTCGCCAGGAAGTCAGTGTTTAGATTTCCAGTCATGTCTACATATGTGATATTTCCTATCAAGTCACTATCAATGGCTGTCACTTGATAAAACTGATCTCCACGTTGTCGATTCTCTGATATTGCTACCTCGTAGGGTTCACGGATGAAGACGGGTGGAGAGGTATCTTGAGAAATGTCGATAAGGCAAGTCTTTCTTGTGCTTCTCTCTGGCCGGCCTTGGTCTCGAACAGCAATTTCAAACTAAAAATCAGAAAAATATCACATTAACCCTTTTCTCCATGAATATTAATGAAAGTGATGTCATCCTGAATGCTTATAAGATTTTTTTTATAATGGCACATGAACATATGGAATTTTCACCATAGTAGAAATTGTAGAATCATATACATGTATCTATAATATTTTAGAAGCAAACAGAGCAGAACCTGATCAGACAGCTCCATATACAGGGGCCATCTGATCTGGGTCTACTCTGTTTGCAAGGGTGTATTTATGGAATAAAGGATTAAGAACAAGAGCACCGCAAGCGGGTGCAACACTCGTCTGTCGTCATTGTCAAGATGAACATGCATACCAAAAATGAAGGTTGTAAATGAAAAAGTTACCGTCAATGTTAAGATTTCGGACGACGACCACGACGACAACGCGGACGCCAGGGTTACGACAATAGCGCGTGATTTCTTCGAAAGAGACGACCTAATAAGCTTTTGAAATTTGCAAATAGTACAGACCAGCATATCAAATGTGTTGTAACATGAAAATAACATCTGACCAGGACCAATCTTTCATGCAAATCAGATCTGAAGAGGGTTTCCAATCTAGCCTAATTACCTTGTAGTATTTCCACAGAGAAACTTAGGTTAACTCTTTGCACGCTAAGTAATTTTTCGTCTGCAACAATTGTCGTCTGCTTCATTTCTTAAGATAAAATTTCTCTCATTTCTTTGCAAAAATGTGGTCACGGTGACAAACAGTTTGGATCCGGATGAGACGCCACATTATGCAGCGTCTCATCTGGATCCAAACTGTTTGCATAGGTAATCACATTTCGCCGCTAGCATGCAAAGAGTTAACACTGCAGACTCAGTTCAAATGCTTCTAAAGGTAGATTTGATCAGGGTCTTCATTGTCTGTTAGTATGTCAGTCTAACTGAAGGGCATCAAAATGGTGCTAAACTGACTTTTTCAGCTTTACAAACTGATTGAATGTACAAACACTTTAATTAACAAGTAGCGTGACAAAATTCAAACTTGATCTGTAACTCATTATAATAAAGCTACATACCAAATATATCTCTACAATATCTGTCGGCATTTAGGAAAAAAGTCCGGAGAACTTAAGTGTGAACTTCAATGTCAAACTGTAAATTCCATTCAGTATAAAAGGATTAACCCTTTACTCCATGAATAAATATGTAAGAAATAATTGGCATAATGAATATAAATTAGATTAATATTATAATATCACATGACCACAGAAATATTTGGCCATGTCCGAAACTGTAGAATCTTCTACATATCTACATTATATCATAAGCAAATAGAGCTGAACCTGATCAGACAGTTCTTATAGGAACCATCTGATTTGGGTCTACACTGTTTGCAAAGGCATAGAAAGTAGTATTTATGGAGAAAGGGTTAAATTTTTAAAAAGATTTTTAAGTACAAACAGTTCAGACGTTGGTCAGGGAGTTCCTCCTGAAACTTTCTGATCTGGGTCTACACAGTTTGAAAATGCAAGTTTTGAGATATCCTAAATTCAAAGAGTTAACCCTTTCTTTGTTGCACATACATGAAAGAAATAAATACATAATGAATATTTATTAGCTGGATTTTTATAATGGTGTATGTACACAATGTTTTTTTCTGTTTTGTTTTTTCGTATTGGTAGAAACTGTATAATCAGATCTATAGTAATTTCATAAGCAAACAGAGCAGACCCTGAACAGACAGCTTAATCCTGTGAATGCAAGAAATGAGTAAATTTATAAAGACAAACAGCATACACCCAGATTGGAGGATTCCTAGAAGAGTCCCGGTCTGCACAGTGGTGTGACCCCGGTGAGGAATTGCTTCCTGAGATAGTAGAACAGTAAGAAGTAGTTCTTTAGAAATGCAGTGCTTTAAATATGAGCTAATAAGGGTCTCTTAAGAACCTGACAGGCTGAATAATTGCATATATTTTTCAAGTTATTGTGTGTATTCTCTGCCCATCTGGGTAATTTTTTGTGACTCTCTTGCAGAATACTTCCTCTAGTGGATGTTGGGTAATATATGTGTGGAGCTTCAAAATGGCCTAAATTTAAAGTGAAAATAGACGGTGTGTACATACTTTTGTGTGTTGAAAAAAAAATTCAACGTTCTTGACCTTGTTTTCTGGTGATCTAGAGACAGTGTTTGGACTAAATATGAATGTGTTCAGAAGGTATAACCCAAATCTATTCCTGGAAGTAGCTAGGAGAAAATGGCTGTTTTTACATAGAATAAAGAAGGGCAAATTAGACAGGGCTCACACTAGTGTGTCATTAAACATCCTCATGCAAATTTAATTATGTCATACTATTTCACTTTAAAAATACTTAGTACTTACAGGACTAACCCTTTCATTCATATAAATGCTTTTTTACACCTTTGCAATCAGAGTAGAGCCAGATAAGACGGCTCATGTAGGTGTTGTCTGATCAGGGTCTGCTCTTGATTGCTTATGACATGCTCTAGATATAATTGTTCTGCAACAATCAAACATTCACTTGCTGATAATGTTGTTAAAAAAACTAATGAATATTCATATTGCATGTACAGTCCACTCTCGTTATGGCGAACTTGCTTGACACGAATTTCTCGTTGACACGAAGTTTTTGTAAAGTCCCAACTTTTCTTCCTCTATATTCTATATAAATTTAAGTTTTTAAGACGAGTTCGAACTGATCACGTTTTCGTTAAGTCGAAGTCATTTTCCGTCCCCAAAGTGTTTGTTTGCATGTAATTATCGGTGTTTGTATCGAAGTCACACCTCTCAGTCTGATTGAGTTTGAGGTGTGAATTGGACCTTTTGATCCGTCCCTGGCAAAGTACGCCAGGTGATCGCGACACACGTAATTACAGTGTTTTGTGGGTAAACAATCACTGATGTCAGATAATTATTCAAACTGTGGAACAATGCCACATTGAGTGAACGTTATTTAGTAAAATGACACATTACCGTTCATTCGTCCCAAGTGTCAATCATGACTACTGTAGTCTGAAAGATAACTCTCAAGCGTCCTCGCTTCCAGACGATTTTGTAGAGATTGGATAAAAAGTAAGGCCTGTTCCTTATTTTATTACCAATACATGCAGTTCAACATTGAATTTAATTTGTCACATGAGTAATAGCGAAACAGCTCACGGCGAAACATGTAAAATGGTGACTACATTTTTAAATGTCTGGTTTCCCGAATAAGGCTGTTCTCTTACATGTACCGGAAGTACGCGAATCGCCAACCAGCTAGTTCACCTGTGATTGCGTATTTCCGGTGCCCGTTGAGGAAAAGGGATTTCCCATAGAAATGGTGTAAACAAACGATCCGCTTTAAAAATCGCCAAACAAACTGCGATTAATTCAATGATAAAAGGCAAAAAGGGTCTGAAAATTGGACAGAGCCTTGTAAATTAGGGCATGGTGTCATTAATGGAGGGTAGGAAAGACAAGTTCATTCTCGCAGTAATGGATCAACACTCGCATGTACAATTTTATATACACAGAGTGCGATTCTTTTACACAATGTGAAGACTAAACTGTACACGCACATTAGTATGCTTGTAATATGGCAGCTTGTTTATGGTGAACGTAATGAAAGAAACTGGATTTTTTGAAAAATGGCATGTGATTTTTGAGTCAAACTCTCGATGAGTCGAAGTTTTTAACGGGTCCCTACGAACTCGACATAACGAGAGTCGACTGTATTATTATTTCTTGTATAAATATGCAACAGGGAAAATGTTAAAAAGGGGATTGAGTGGAATATCATACCTGGAATTGGGACACAGGGGAGTTGCTGAGAGATTTCTTCACACTGATTGTGCCTTGTTCCGGGTTAATGTAGAAGTACTCCCTGTCTTGGTTGTCTGCGGATCCGAACTCATAAAACAATGAATCCTGAAAAACAATATCATTATTATTACTTATAATGCATTGCCATGATCACTACAAGATATTTGTTTACAACACAAAGTCATGGCCACAACAAGATCTTCCTTTACAATACATAGCCATAAACACTACAAGATATTCCTTTACAATGCATGGTCATGGCCACTACAATATCTTCCTTTACCAGGCAGACCCATGCTCACTTTCAAGATCTTTCTTTACCAGGCAGAGCCATGCTCACTACAAGATCTTTCTTTACCAGGCAGAACCATGCTCACTACAAGATCTTTTTTTACCAGACATAGCCATGATCATAACAACATATTCCTTTACAGTACATAGCCATGATTACTACAAGACCTTCATCTACAGTACATAGTCATGATCACTACAAGATATTCCTTTACAATGCATAGCCATAATCACTACAAGACCTTCCATTACCAGGCATAACCATGATCACTACAATATCTCCCTTTACAATACATAGCCATCATGACTACAAGATCTTCCATTACATGCCATAGTCATGATCACTACAATATCTTCCTTTACAATGCATAGTTATGATCACTACAAGATTTTCCTTTATAATGCACTGCCATGATCACAACATCTTCATTTACAATGCATAGCCATGCTCACCACAGCATCATCCTTTATAATGCAATGCCATGATCACTACAAGAACTTAATTTAATTTGCAATGCATAGCCAATATCACTACAATATCTTCCTTTACAATACATAGCCATAATCACTACAAGATATTCCTTTACAATGCAGTCATGACCACTACAATATCTTCCTTTACAAGGTAGACCCATACTCACTACAATATCTTTCTTTACCAGGCAGAGCCATGCTCACTACAAGATCTTTTTGTACCAGTTAGAGCCATGCTCACTACAAGATCTTTTTTTACCAGACATAGCCATGATCATAACAACATATTCCTTTACAGTACATAGCCATGATCACTACAAGACCTTCATCTACAGTACATAGTCATGATCACTACAAGATATTCCTTTACAATGCATAGCCATGATCATTACAAGACCTTCCATTACCAGGCATAACCATGATCACTACGATATCTTTCTTTACAATACATAGCCAATTGATAACAAGATCTTCCTTTACAATACATAGTCATGATCTCTACAAGATATTCCTTTACATTACACAGTCATGATCACTACAAGATCTCCCTTTACAATACATAGCCATCATGACTACAAGATCTTCCATCACATGCCATAGTCATGATCACTACAATATATTCCTTTACAATGCATAGATATGATCACTCAAAGATATTCCTTTATAATGCACTGCCATGATCACAACATCTTCATTTACAATGCATATCCATGCTCAATACAGCATCATCCTTTATAATGCATAGCCATGATCACTACAAGAACTTCATTTGCAATACATAGCCAAGATCACTACAATATCTTCCATTACAACGCATAGCCATGATCACTACGGTATCTTTCTTTACAATGCATAGTCATTATCAAAACAGTTTTTCTTCATAATGCATAGCCATAATCACTACAACATCATTCTTTATCATGCTTAGCCATAATCACTACATCATCTTTCATAATGCATAGCCATGATCACTAAAACATCAGCCTTTAGCCTTTATAATGCATAACCATGATCACTACAACATCATCCTTTATAATGCATAGCCATAATCACTAAAACATCGTCCCTTATCATGCATAGCCATCATCACTACAACATCATCCCTTATAATGCATAGCCATCATCACTAAAACATCGTCCTTTATAATGCATAGCCATCATCACTAAAACATCTTCCTTTGTAATGCATAGCCATAATCACTACAACATCATCCTTTATAATGCATAGCCATAATCACTACAACATCGTCCTTTATAATGCATAGCCATAATCACTACAACATCATCCTTTATAATGCATAGCCATGATCACTACAACATCGTCACTACAACATTATCCTTTATAATGCATAGTCATGATCACTATGATATCGCCCTTTTAAATAATGCATAGCCATAATCACTACAACATCATCCCTTATAATGCATAGCCATAATCACTACAACATCATCCTTTATAATGCATAGCCATGATCACTACAACATCATCCTTTATAATGCATAGGCATGATCACTACAATATCAAGCCCTTTACCAAATTAATAGTTATTATGAAATAATTACTTTGCACATTTATTAGCTGGGTTTTTATAATGGCATAATGAGCAACGAAATATTATACCCTGGCAGAAGCTGTTTAATCAGGTCTTTGTTATTTCATGAGCAAAGAAAGCAGCAGACTCTTATCAGATAGCTCCTTATAGGCGAGGTCTGACTTGGGTCTATTCTGCTCAAAAATAAAAAAAAAATGTCTCTATAAAGAATCAACACCTTCTTTTATATTGATAAACACCTCTTCACCCATTTGCAAACAGAGTAGCCCCAGAACAGACAACTCCTACAGGAGCAGTCTTATTAGGGCTTGCTCTGTTTACTTTATTGTATAATATAGGTCTGATTCTGTAGTTTCTGTCTGAGCCAAAATGTCATGTGTTCATACGCCATTATAAAAATAATCTAATTAATATTCATGAAGTAACTATTTTTCCTATGAATATTGAACAGGTCCAGAGTTAATAGGAAACTTACCCCATCAGCATCTCTTGCAGTTGCATTGATGATAACCATACCAAGCATGGCTCTCTCTGTGATGGAGGCTTGACAGTTAGGGCTTATAAACACTGGGGAGTTTGGATTCCTGTTCACAAATATGGTAGCTGTAGCTGTGGCAATATCAGTAGGGTAGGCAGAGTCATATGCTATCAGTGGAAGGAGGTAGGTTGTTTGGTAGATCACATCTTCTGTTAGTCTTCGCCGAAGCTCTATAGCCCCTGAGACCATGTTGATGTTGAAGAACTCTTCAGCATTGCTTATTCTGTTTGAGAAATACCGGATTTGTCCCTGTATGAAAAGAAATAAAAGAAATATGACTGTTTACTGTGATCAAAGGGTAAAATTGTCTTGAGGCTGTGTGAATTACAGTAAAACCCCTCTTATGTGAACACCAAACAGGGGCATAATTCTGGGTGGCAGAGGCAGGTGGTAGCTTAATGTGGGATGAAAGTAATGCAGAAAGCTCATATAGGAGCTTTCTGCATTACTTTCATCCAGCATTAAGCAGCCACCTGCTAATAAAGACAGAAATGTTTATTCATTAAGTAGTCACATTAAAGAGGTTCTACTGTATTGTGATATTGTAGAGTTCCTTCTCTAGCTTATACACCTTTCTACATATTTGCAAACAACGAAGACCCAGATCAGATGGCTCCTGTAGAAGCCATCTGATTAGGTTCTGCTCCATTTGCTTCTGATATGATATAGATATAATTCTACAGTTTCTGCCATGGCCAAAACTTTCTGTGTCTATATATTATTATATTCAAGTTATTATTTCTTACATGAATATTCATGAAGTAAAGGGTTATAAACCAAGCAGGCTATGATTGACTTTGTGATTACCCTGAGCTCTAGATAAGATGCGTAAATTAAAACATTTTCAAGAGTAACTCCTTTATTTCTCCATCAAACCCTATCTTGTGACACTTTTCAGAATCGTATTTTGAGACAATTCTAAAGAGTGCTCACAGTATAGGGTTTGGTGAAGAAATGATGATTTTAGTATTTGGGTATGCACCTTTATCTGTAGCTCGGTTACCTTTGCAAACAGATGGGATCCTGTTGAGATGCACAGATGAAATGCAGAGTAACCTGTATCTTATCAGGTTCACAAATGTTTGACACTCAAACACTGTTTTTGAAATGAAAAAAAAATTGTACTTTGAGAATAGTAGACAACAGTATCTGCAGATTGCTAAAAGGGACAAACCTTTCCCAGTTTAACCCTTCTCTTGCTGAATTTTAAAATACATTTTTCCTTCTTTACCCATGCCTTGTTGTATAATTACTGTCATCACTGCTATGGGGTGCACTGGTTGCATAATCAACTTGTATATAGTGCAGACCCAGATAAGACAGCTCCTTCTAAGAAGATTTCTTTTTATTACTGTTTGACTATAAAATATTAAATTCATGAAAATATTCAATACCATGTTTCAAGGGTTACTGAGCATCCAAGACATTGTTGTGAATGGTGAAATAGCTAATAAATGTTTACAGATACGTAAAATCATGAAAAATAGTAATATTAACCCGTTACCTGATTTAAAGAAGAAATAATGACTGTATGAATATTAATTAGATGATTTTATAGATACTGGCATTACAAACGGGGGCATTTTCTATTACCATGGCAGAAACTGCAGAATCAGTATTATATATTAATGTTAGCAACTAGAGCAGATCCTGATCATCCAGCTCCTACAGGAGTAATCGGACCTGGCTTTACTCTGTTTGCAGAGATGTATTCATGGAGTAAAGTTTTAAAGACTGACAGAATAGAGAGACAGCAGAGTAAATCCAAAGAGTGCTGATTTCTTTCTAACACAATATAAAGTAAAAACTGTGTTATAGCAAAAATTTTAACCCTTTCCATCATATAAACGCCTTTCATGCATTTGCAAAGAGAGTAGACACAGATCAGATGGCTCCTATAAGAGCTGTCTGATCAGGATTTGCTCTGTTTGCTGGTCTGATTCTACAGCTAATGCAAAAAAAATCATCTTATTTGCCATTTTAAATATCAATCTAATCAATATTCATGATGTAATTATTTCTTGCATGAATATTCAATTATTTAACCCTTATTAACCCTGACTTATCAGAGTTAACCCTTTCTCTCATATAAACATGTTTTCACGCATTTGCAGAGTAAACCCAGATCAGACAGCTCCTAGAGGAGCCGTCTGATCAGGGTCTGCTCTGTTTGCTAATAAAATTTGATAGATCTGTTTCTTTACTTTCTAAAATGCCTACAATGTTCCACCTTCCATATAACTTTATAACTATTTTGTTAATGGATATTCAGTAAGTATTGAAATTTGGCCTAAATACAGAAAAGGGAAAGGGTTAAATAAGTCATCAGTCATATAGAGTCCACTCAGTATGAAAGGCTTAAACTTTCCAGAGAACAAACAGTGTAGATCCAGATGATCAGAGGGATCCTCTAGGAGCCTCTATCTTGGTGTACACTGTTTGCAAATGACAGTGCATGCGCCCATCGGGTCAAAAGAGTTAAACATAAGAGTCTTAACAAAATGGTGGTTGCTCAATGGCGTGCAAAAGTAATACAGAAAAGCTTGTTTGTCCTGTATTTAGCCACCAACTGACTTAACCCTTTACTCTATGAATATTTCATGTAAGAAATAATGGCATTATGAATATTGATAGGATTAATTGCTATAATAGCACAAGGGAACAGGAATTTTAGCGATGGCAAAAACTGTAAGAACATATCTATACTGTATCATGAGTAAACAGAGCGGTCTGATCTGGGTCTACAGTTTGCAAAGGCGTATTTATGGAGTAAAGAGTTAAAATTCCAAATAAGACTCCAATGGTGACCTAACCCTTTACTTCATGAATATTGAACTAAATAAATAATGACTTTAGTTCAATGAAGTTTTATAATGGCATATGCAAAATGGAATACTTGATCATGGAAGAAATTATAGAATCAGATCTATATTATTTCATAAACAAATGCTGATGACACAGTTCCAACAGAATCTGTCTGACCAAGGCATATTCTGTTTGTAAAGGCTTAACTCTTTGCTTCAAGAATATTCATGTAAGAAATAATGTCATCATGAATATTAACCCTTCGCTTGCTGAATTTTAAAATACATTTCTCCTTCTTTACCCATGCCCTGTCGTATAATTACATATATCTTCACTGTGTACAAGTATCTCGCTGTGCAATCACTGCTGTGGAGTGCACTCATGGTTGCACAATCAACTTGTAAATAGTGCAGACCTTGATGAGACAGCTCCTGCAGGAGCTGTCTCATCTGGGTCTTCACTATTTACAGGTACATATCGTCGACGTTCTTCTAAAATGTCGTATATCGATTATGGCGAGAAAACTTTTTTCGTTTCATCTGAAAGAGCGGGAAATTCTGCATCATCCAGTGAGTCTCTAGTTTTTGTAGCCAATCAGGCGGCAAAGTTATGTCACGTGATTTTATATCGTATAATTATTGGTTAATATTTTTGTTCTTCTAAAATGTCGTATGTAGAGGAGAGCTGCTGCGAATTCAGGTGGTGTTGTCATTCAGACTAATATTTTCCCAATTAAATGTAGGAATTGAAGGTACATATGCCTTCTGTGATAAAGCAGCGTAAATAATGTACGATAATCATCTTTTATTTTTAAGAATTCGAAAGAAACATTGACATTCCAAGCTGTCGTATAACAAAGTGCATGTCAGGTTTCAAATTCGTAAATGTTGTATCCGTCGTATAATACCTCTAAACAACAATATTCAAGTTCTTAAAGGTCGTATATTGCCGCATAAAAAATCTAAGGGCCACAGACACAGAAACATAAGGGACACAGACACATAAGTGACGTGCATAAACAGGTGAAAATGTCTCCTTATGATGTGTGCCGATTTTGAGAACCGTAACTTAACAAACACAGAAATGAATATGTTTTTTTCGTTTTTCTCAAAACAAGCAAAATTGACATACGACATTGTAGAAGAACGTCGACGATATATTGACGTGAATAGCAAGCGAAGGGTTAACTATATTTATTGCTATAAATAGAACACAGACAATGGATTTTTGGCCATGGTAGAAATTGAACCATCATATCTATATTATATCATAAGCAAACAGAGTAGAGCTGTTTGATCTGGGTCTACTCTGTTTGCAAACGGTATATTTATGGAGTAACGTGTTAAATGTATATATATATGGAGTAACTGGTCAAGATAACTTTTACTGTAACTCTTATAAGCATGATTCTAATATTTGTTTACAGCCTTACAACAAGGTCTCTGTCTTGTGCTGTAGTTTGCAGTATACTGGTGTTAATGGCAATGTTCTGCTGTACTGTGGTCTGGTATGGCTGGTTGATGAAAAACGGTGATTCATTGTTCCTTAGTATTGTAATATCTGCTCTTGTATCAGCACATTGTTGGGGTATGCCATTGTCACAGGCTCGTATGGCAATCTGTAAATAAAAACAAGACTAATTTAGCACATTTATGTTTATAAATTTAAGAATGACAGTTGCAATGTAATTTTTTTTTATCCAGGTACAAAGGGCTAACTACAATTTTTATCCAGGTACAAAAAGCTAGCTATATTTTTATCCAGATACAAAGGGCTAGCTACAATTTTTATCTAGGTACAAAGAGCTAGCTATATATTTTATCCAGGTACAAAGGGCTAGCTACAAGTTTGATCCAGGTACAAAGAGCTTGCTACAATATTTTATCCAGGTACAAAGGGCTAGCCACCATTTTTATCCAGGTACAAATAATTAGCTACAATTTTTTTTTATCAAGGTACAAAGGGCTAGCTACAATTTTTATCCAGGTACAAAGGACTATCAACAATTTTTATCCAGGAACAGAGAATTAGCTACAATTTTTATCCAGGCACAAAGAGCTAGCTATAATTTTTTATCCAGGTACAAAGGGCTAGCTATAATTTTTATCCAAGTACAAAAAAAATAGCTACAATTTTTATCCAGGTACAAAGGGCTAGTTACCATTTTAATCCCGATACAAAGAGCTAGCTACAATTTTTATCAAGGTACAAAGGGCTAGCTACAATTTTTATCCAGATTCAAAGGACTATCAACAGTTTTTATCTCGTTACAAAGAATTAGCTACATTTTTTATCCAGGTACAAAGAATTAGCTACAATTTTTATTCAGGTACAAAGGGCTAGCTACAATTTTTATCCAGGTACAAAGAATTAGCTACAATTTTTATACAGGTACAAAGAGCTAGCTACAATCTTCAAGGGACTCACCAAAGCTGTAAATTTCATCATTTTCAAAAGTTAACTCCTTCCTCCATGAATATTCATGTAAAATATATTGACATCATGAATATTAATAAGATTAATTTTTATATTGGCACATGAGGGCAAGATTGTTTGGCCATGACAGATACTGTATAATCATATCAATATAAATTCTAAAGCAAACACAGCAGACCCTGATCAGAGGGCTCCTATAGGAGCTGTCTGATCAGGATCTGCTCTGTTTGCTAATGGAATTTGATAGACCTGTTTCTTTATTTTTGCCTCAATGTTCCATCTTCTATATTTCATTTTAACTATACGTCCATGAATATTCAGTGGGTATTGAATTTGGAATACACATAGATCAGGGAAAGGGTAAATAACAATATTCCTGCATGACAACCATGAAGTTTAGACATTTTCTAATGTTTTAGTCAGACTTCCTATCTTTCAAAATGCCTAGTTTCTAAAAATGATATTGAATCATTTAGTCCATGAATATTCATGTCAGAAATAATGAGCAGTAGCTCCACTGTTTGATGTTCAAACATACCTAATATTACATGTAACCAGCATCTCTTGACAGAAACGATTAACCTATTCCCTCATAAGCGGTGTTTAGACCCAACCTCTTTGAATAAATCTACCAAAAAGGAACATTTACTGGAGTAAAGAAAACTATTTTGAATTGTTTAGATTTGAAACCATTGTGATACTTACACTATCCTGAAAGTGGACACCTTCTGTCATGAACTTTGTAAGAAACAGGACTCCTGATATTGGCGAAAGATAGTAATATTCAAAAGCTCTCCCTGTATTCAAACCGGCGTCACCAGTAATGGAATAGGTTACCAAGTCACCATCACCATCAGTGGCGGATACTGTCAAAATATTTTGCCCAAGAGGAAATGTTTCTGGGATAGTTTCTCTGTATGTGTCAATGAAAATTGGACCATTCACGTTTCTTATAACAGTGATAGTAACTTGTGTTGTATCCTTTACGTCTGGGTAAGCGGAGTCGTAACACTCTATAGGGAACTGAAATGAAAAGTTTAAAAGGAATAATTGAACAACGTATATACAGTAAAATCTCAATAATTCAAAATTTAAATATAGAAGAATTCAAACCCTTCTAAGCTGGTGGTTTCTTAATGCAGGATGGAAGTCATGCAGAAAGCTCCCTATGGAGCTTTCTGCATGACATTCACCTTGCATTAAGCTGCCACCCATCTTAAAGATCAAAATAAGTATTTGAGTGATGGCTTATGGATACAATAAATAGCTATTATCTATACATGAACTAGAACTATCACTGTCATGGCTGCCTTGATTGCAAATCCAAAGGCTGGTAACTCCTGTTTGCTAGGTCCTGAGAAACTTTGTTTGCAGGGGTACAAATACATGTATTGCAATTACCCAGTTATACATGAAGGCTTCACTATAATTAAGAACAATGTGATCGATACAAGGTATGGTTTAATCCTTTACCTCATGAATATTCAAGTAAGGAATAATGACATCATGAATATGTATTTGCAGAATTTTTATAATGGTATACACACAGAGGAGGTTTTGACCGAGACACAAACTGTAGAATCACATTCATATGCAAACAGCAGAGTCTGATCAGATAGCTTCTACAGGAGCCATCTGGGTCCATGCTTATAAAACTTTTAGTTGAGTCTGAGTTCGTTCTCAAGTTTTTGATTGGTCAGATTTGAGCCTTTGGCTCAAATCTGACCAATCAAAAGCTTGAGAACTCAAGTCTGACCAATCAAAAGCTTGAGAACGAACTCAGACTCAACTATGAAGCTTTATAAGCATGGACCCTGATCTTGGTCTACACTATTTGAAAATGTGTCTGTATCCTATAATGAGTTAAAATCTGAACTTGCATGTTAGTTCCTTACACTGAATATGATACAGATTAAAAGGAATTCTGTTTTAAAACTCTTTATAAATCACTTCAGACAGTCAAACAGATTGGATCTTAAGAAGAGATCATCATGAATGAATCAGCATGTCATCAAAATCCAAACTGTTTGCATCAGAGCTATATGACCTATTCAGTACCCCGACCTAGCATGCCCATTAATCCATTCTAACTGTTTGCAGATAATTTTGGCCATAACATGATATTGGATTAAGTCTTTCCCTGTTCTATATTTACACCAAATTTCGATACCTACTGAATATTTATGGACAAAATAGTTATAATGAAATATGCAAAGTGTAACATAGTAGCCATTTAAGAAACTAGAGAAACAGATTTATAAAAATTCCATCAGCAAAATGAGCAGACCCTGATCAGACGGTTCCTATAGAAGCCATCTGATCTGGGTCTACTCAGTTTGCAGATGAAAAGGCATTTATTTGAAGGAACTAAACTTTTAACTACTTACCACAATTTGTGTACTGTAACCCAGCTGCAGCAGATCGCTGTTTCGGACTGTCACTTGTCCACTTTGTTGGTCAATACCAAATACAAGTGATCCATACAAGTCGGATGGTTCAAAGATTATCTGACCCTGAAATGAGAGCATTATATTTCCAATTTAAAACTCAGATGACATTCTGAAGCTCATAGGCTATTTTTAGATCCAATCACTTTAAGTAAATCTACCGAAAAGAAGCATTAACTAGAGAAAAGGAAACTTTTAGAATTGTGTAGTTTAGAAACCACTGTGATAAATAGAGCATTATTTTGCTCCTATAGGAGCAAAATTAATGCTCTATATATCACAATGGTTTCAAAATGTGATTTCTACAGAGGCGCAAAAATGCGTCACTAGGAGGAAATATATTAAACAAAATGTCAGCAACAAACCAATGTTGTATTTAAACCAATGAGTAGAGACTTGGATTTCGTACTGATGGTTTGTAATATTTATGATAGAAAGAGTGACATAATGAATATTGCAGATTTTTATAATGGCATATAAACAAATAAGATATTGTTATTAGTAGAAACTGTACAGTAAATTTCATAAGCAAACAGATCCGATCAAACGGCTTCTTCAGAAGCTTTCTGATAAGGTCTACTCTGTTTGCAAAATCATGAAAAGGCAATTATATAAAGGAAAGGATTTAGCTTTAGTCATCTGAGTGAAATATTGTCAGTATAAATTGTTTTTGCAGTTTTCATACTTGCTTTATCTTACATCTGTAAAGATTTGTCCAGATTTGTCCACAGCATGCCCCAGGTTATCTCTTAACTGGACGTTTAATTTAGTAATAATATCAGTCTTGGAGACAGGTGGCAGCTTAATAAGGAGTTTTCTGCATGTCTTAAGCAGCCATCTGCCTAAAAGTATCTAAATTCTTCTCTATTAGAATTCTGGTTTAGAGGGGTTTTACTGTACTTCATGAATAAAAAATGACTTTAGGACTACAGTAAAACCTCTCTACAATGGCCACTAAATTGTTCTAATTAGTTGTTATTGAGGGCAGGTGGCTGCTTAATGCAAGGTGAAAATAACACAGAATGCTCCTATAGGAGCATTCTGTTTTACTTTCACCTTGCTTTAAGCAGCCACCTGCCTTTAACACAAAATACTTGATGTAATTTAATGGTCGTTATAGAGAGGTTTTACTGTATGTACTTATTCTGTGATTTTCTATAAAGGCATGATGAATAATGTAATGTTTGACCATGGTAGAAATGGTAAAATGAGTTCTGTATAATTCCATATAACAAACCCAGCAGGCTCTAATCAGGTAGCTCCTACAGGAGCCATCTAATCTGGGTCTACTCTGAAAAGGTGTTAAAAAGATGTCTATATTAGGTAAACAGTTAACCCTTCATACAAACACTTTTTAAGAGTAGACCCGTTGAAGATCAGATCGCTCCTATAAAAGCCATCTGATCAGCATCTCCTGTTTGCTTATGAAATTAGATTAGATTTGGCTCTCCAGCGCCATTATTTGTTACATGATTATATATCAGGGAAAGGGTTTAAAAATGCGAATTATGAGTATACATGGTTCTGCTTTAAATTTGCTTCTCTGCTTGAGATTTCTCTCATAATAACAATTTGAACAAATTGGTTTCAATAACATATCTCATCCACATCTGACAAGAGACCACATTCGGGTAGAGAAATAATGACTTCATGAATATTTATTGGCTGATTTTTTCAAAAGCATTAGAAAGGCACATTTATGGAGTAGAGAGTTAATCATTTCCCTCATATAAATGTTTGTTTCATGCCTTTGCAAACAGATAAAAAGACCAAGATCAGACAGCTCCTGCAGGAGCCATGTAGGATCAAGGTCTGCTGTTTGTTTATGATATAATATAGATCTGTTTCTATATTTTTTGTCAAATGCAAAACATTCCCTTGCAAATAATTTAGCAAATATATATTCAAGATGTCATTATTTCTCTACCCGAATGTTGAACAGGTGAAGGGTAAATATATCAATTTGGCACTATGTTGATAACTCTATTAACCCTTTACTCGATAAATATGCCTTTCTACGCCTTTGCAAACAGAGAAGACCCAGATTAGATGGTTCTTATAGGAGCTGTATGATCAGGATCTGTTCTGTTTATGATTAATAATATATAGTTCGATTTTGACCCGTGAGCTGTGACATTTAGGACGAGTCCACCTGTAGAGGAAAAACGCGTCACAAACCATGTATTTGTCTGCCATGGCCATAAGTTCATATGTCGTTGTGCTAATATAACAAATTAATCTAATTAATTTTTATTACATCATTATTTCTTACATAAATATTCATGGAGGAAAGGGTTAACACATTCCCTCATAGACTATTTTAGATTTCACCTCTTTGAATAAATCTACCGAAAAGAAGCAACTAGAGAAAAGGAAAAAATTAGAATTTTGTATTTCTAAAACCATTGTGATAAAAAAAGCATTTGCTCCTTAGGAGCAAATGCTCTATTTATCGCAATGGTTTCAAAAAGTGACTTTTACAGAGGCGTAGAAAGGCTTATTTATGGAGGAAAGGGATAAATTAGACCCTGAACCAACAGCTCCTGGACTATTTGCCTATGTTTGTATGTCCCAATACTTAGGGTTATTTGGGTTCCGCCATTGAGTAGACTTACCCGTAGATCTTGGTCAAAACAAGTAGCCTCGGTTACGACAGTTCCAATGTCAGCAGTTTCTTGAACAGTTCCACTGTAAGGGTCATCGAAAAAGTTTGGGCGCGCACTGTCGCGGAGTATGTCAATGATTACTTGTGCTGTTGCTGTTCTGGGATTTATTCTCTGGTCAGTGGCTTGTACGTTAAACTGCAGAATAAATGGATAAATATTTACATATACAAATTATTACTGGGGATTAGCAAATGGTGTCGACCCAGGCCAGTTGATTAGGTGTTCAATGTTAGGAGTTCATTCAGTTTGAAAGAATATACTTTTTGAGAGGATTTTGAATGACAAATAGTGCAGACCCTGGTCAAAGAGTTCCTCTAGGAGCCCTCAGGGTCGAAGGTTATAAAAGTTTTTGCTTGAGTCTGAGATCATTCTCAAGCATCTGATTGGTCAGATTCTGAGCAAGCTCAGAATCTGGCCAATCAGATACTTGAAAATGATCTCAGACTCAGACTCAGAAGCTTCATAACCTTGGACACTGGTCTGGGTATACACTGTTTAGATATGATTCAGTTTCTGCCATGGTGGAAATTTTCTGTGTCCATGTGCTACTATAACAATTAATGTAATTAACCCTTCGCTTGCTATTCACGTCAATATACCTACCTGTAAATTGTGAAGACCCAGATGAGACAGCTCCTGCAGGAGCTGTCTCATCAGGGTCTGCACTATTTACAAGTTGATTGTGCAACCAGTGCACTCCACAGCAGTGATTGCACGTGAAATACTTGTACACAGTGAAGATATATGTAATTATACAACAAGCCATGGGTCAAGAAGGAGAAATGTATTTTAAAACTCAGCAAGTGAAGGGTTAATGTTCATGATGTTATCAATTCTTACATGAATATTCATGGAGTAAAGCCAAAGGTTAAACAGTGATACCATTCCACTTCGATAAGATTAATTTTGAAATTTCAAGTATAACAAAACATATATATGGAAGAAATATCTAAAGGGTACGATTCAAAAGTATGTTTAGATGCTGCTGAGAATGAAAACCAGATGAACTCTCGTTTAGCCTAAGTTTTACAAGGTCCCTACGATTCAATGTAACTGGTTTCGACTGTACTTTATTTTCATCTGTAAAATGTGTTTAAATTACAATAGGGGTAAACATGTCATATTTGAAAATTTAGTGATGTATATTGGCCATTCATATGCCACAAATAAACTATTTTACCTCATCTTGTGTTGTATGTAAAACTAAATTTGTGACATTTAAACCCACAAAACATGTCCTGAAATCCTAAAAATATGACATGCTCATTCCCCAAATAAGCCGACAACAATAATAATAAAGGTGCTACTTGCCACGTATCTGTTCTGTCCAACACCTAGAATACTCCTAGACAACACAATCAGGCCAGTTCTGGGATGCAGATAAAAATATTCCAGGGCAGTGTCAGCTGAATATCTAACAACATCCTGAAACAAGAGAGTGGGACATGCTCTTAGAAAGTTTACCTGAAACTGCCTACATGTATAATGAATATCAGTTAAACCTTTCTCTAATGAACATTAACTGTTCTAATAAACACCACTGGGGGTATAACCTTTTTGATAAGGAGCTTCTTGCATTTTGTACATGGGTTGTTGCTTAATGCAGAATGAAAGCAATGCAGAAAATTCCTAGGGGAGCTTTCTGCAATGCTTTCAGTCTGCATTAAGCCACAACCTGTATTTTGAACAATCTGTATTTCTTTTTTTAATGGCCAGAATAAAGAATTTTAGTTGTTTTATTCACTTTAAGTCCCCACCCCCCCCCCCACTCCTCCCTTTCTTACGTGGAAAAAATTATGGTGTAAAAATTTAAACTATTACAAAAAGATGAATTACCGCATCTTCACTTGATGGACAGTGTCATAACTGCTTTTTGCAAGTACATGTAGTTTGGATTCAGACTAGACACCGAGTTATTGGGGTCTCATTAGGATCCAAACTGTTTACCAAAGCTATGTCACTTAACATGTGAGGTGGATAGGCTGATTTGTTTACTGATAGAACTAATCCATCAGCATCTCTACTCAGTTTTGGCAAATAGTGCAGACCCAGATCAAACTGACCAGAATCTACACTATTTGCTACTATCGCTTGTCAATATGCCTACCCCATCCGCATCTGTAGCCAAGACCCCCAAAACACTACTGCCAGCTGGTTGAGAGTCATAAATAGTTGCACGGTAACTTCCATTGAAGTTTAGCTGACCATTGGGTTGAAAGATGGGTGGATTGGCATTTCTTAACACCGTGATGTTTACGTAGGCTGTAGCCACCTGGTTGCGAGTTGACTCAGTTGCTTCAAGGTTCAGTCTGAAGTACAACAAAATACATAATGTACTTCACTCTTATGCCCCCCTCACCCCCTCGAAAAACACAGAAGCACACACAGACACAGATACAGACACACACACCACCATCTAATGAGTGAGTGAGTGATTTGGGTTTAACGTCCGACCAACAGTATTTCAGTTATATGCAGACGGCACCCGCATGAGACAAGTTATAGTGCTGCCTCACTGAAATACCCCTGCCGCGGGCACATGGCAAGGGCATCCCACCCAGTCACATTATCCTGACACCGGGCCGACCAGTCCTAGAACTACACCTTTTAATGTCGAGCGCAGACAAGGGAGCTACTAGTACCAACTTTTAACGACTTTTGGTCTGTCGCGGCCGGGGATCGAACCCACGACCTTCCGTACCACAGGCGGACGCTCTACCACTGAGCCATGCGGCTAATGAACACAAAATAAATTTGGCCTATTTCAGAAACTGTAGAATCAGATCAATATTATTCCATAAGCAAACAGTGTAGACCCTGAGCCGGCTGATCTGGGACTAATCTGTTTGCAAAGACGTAGAAAGGTGTATTTATGGAGTAAAGGGTAAATGTTGTACAGCACAACACAGTTTGACCCATTGGCATTACCTCATAGGTTATTTTTAGATCTAACCACTTTGAATAAATCTACCAAAAAGGATCATTAACTAGAGAAAAGGATTTTTTTTTTAGAATTTTGCAGGAGTAAATGCTCTATTTATCACAATGGTTTCACAAAGTGACTTTTACAGAGTCGTCAATATGAGGGAATGGGTTAACTTGGATATCTCGAACTTCAAGGGACCATACAAATTGGTTTGAGATAACAGAAGTTCGAGTTATCTGATGTCTGATCTGGACAACCTCTTAAGTTCACAGCTTAATGCAGGTGTAAAGTAATGCTGAAAGGAGATTTCAGCATTACTTTAGAATTGCATTAAGCTGTCAGATGTGTTTCTAGATATGAGTAGTGATACATTTAGAGCAATACTGTATTGTAAATTTTAGAAGAACCAAACTGTTAGTTTGAGTTATCCTGGGTCCATGCTTATAAAGCTTTTAGTTGAGCCTGAGTTTCGTTCTCAAGCTTTTGATTGGTCAGATTTGAGTTCTCAAGCTTTTGATTGGTCAGATTTGAGCCAAAGGCTCAAATCTTACCAATCAAATGCTTGAGAACGTTCTCAGACTCAGCTAAAAGTTTTATAAGCATGGACCCCGATGTTCGAGTTATCTGAGTTCGAGATATCAAAGTTCAACTGTAAAATGAAACAAACAAACTTTTTGGTCTTTTTCTATCATACAACGACTAGATGGAGACTAAAGGAAAAACAGTTCCTGAGCATAGATAGTTTCATTAATCTGATGAAAAACATGTTCATGAATGAAACGATTATTTGTGATACTTATTATGTAACATTTTAAATTGAAATTAGTTACTTGTTTCTCTTTCAAAATCTTCAAAACATTCAAGCATGCAAACTTGAAATATTATTAGGTCTTGGGATGGTTCTGTGGTGATTCAACTAGCTGGACTGGTTGAAATTGGAACATTTCTAGAGGCCTGCTTAAGAGTATCAGAGGTTTTTTTTTTTTAATAAAAAAGTATTTTAATTTCTTGGACTCCACTTTGAAGAAACAGGTCTGTGTGATCTGCCAGAAGAAAATTTGAAGAGCAAAGAAGAATAAAAAGCTCTCTACTCTGGATTTACATAGTTTTCATCATCTGAATGCCTTCAATCCATGTGACTCAATAATTTACCTGTAAAATGTGTCATACGCAGAGTCTGTACGAAGGTCAACAGCAACAGATATTGCCCCTGTATTAGCATTGATGGCAAAATAGCTCAGGCCTGAGGTAATTCTGTATGTAGGTGACTGAAAGGTTAAAATTATAATTCATGAACAAATGCAGAAAAAGGGGCTTTCAACTCAGCAAGACCCATCCTCACATTTAAAGTTTCCAAATTTCCTAATTTCTCCTAAAATGCAGATAATTTCAAAGCAAGGAAGGATAATGCAATTTCATAACTTGGTTAATATAACCCTTTCCTTTCTATAAACATGTTTTCACTCATTTGCAAACAGAGTAAACCCAAATCAGATGGCTCCTCTGAATAGATAATCTGATCAGGGTCTGCTCTGTTTGCTAATGGAATTAGAAAGATTAGTTTCTAAAATGGCTACAATGTTCCACCTTCCATATTTCATATTTCACTACTCTGTCCATGAATATACAGTAGGTATTGAAATTTGGAATAAACATAGAACAGGGAAAGGGATAAAGCACACTAACAAGTTCAGTTTTGAAATTGTGTTCTTTGATAGGCTGTCTGATTTAACCAATTCCTCCATAGGCTATTTTTAGACTCAACCTCTGAATAAATCTACCGAAAAGGAGCATTTACTAGAGAAAAGGAAAACATTTAGAATTGTGTAGTTTTGAAACCATTGTGATAAATAGAGCATTTGATCCATAGGAGCAAATGCTCAATTTATTACAATGGTTTCAAAAAGTGACTTTTACAGAGGCAAAGAAAGGAATAGTTATGGAGGAAAGGGTTAAAAACAGTGATGACAATGGAGGCACTGATGCATTATCTGAAATGTCAATTTAATCATTCCATCATATTGACACATTTTGAAGCCTTTGCAAAAGTCATTTTTTGAAACCATTGTGATAAATAAAGCATTTGCAACTATGGAGCAAATGCTCTAATATTTATTATATCACAATGCTTTTAAAACTACACAGTTCTAAAATTTTCCTTTTTTCTTTATTAAATGCTTCTTTTTTCAGCTGATTTATTCAAAGAGGTAGGGTCTAAAAATAGCCTATGAAGGAATGGGTTAAGAAAATACCTCAATGTCATGCCGTATATACATTCAAATTATGGGAAAATATTGCTGAAGTTAATATCACTATACATATACAGGACTGTCTAATCTGGGTATACTGGGTTTGCTATGCAAATGCATAAAATAATAGAATTATAAAATACAGAATAGAGAGGGTTAACCCTTTCGCTGTTCAACATTCATGTAAGAAATAATGATATCATGAATATTTATTAGTTGAAGTTTTATAATAGGATTTGTTTACTGTGGCAGATACTGTAGAATCGCATCTATATTAATAAATAATCGATAATCAAACAGAGCAGACCCTGATCAGACGGCTCCTAAAGGAGCCGCCTCATCTGGGTCTTCACTGTTTTCAAATACGTTTATATGAGGGAAGGGGTTAAGTCATAATAGAAACAAACCCCTGGGCTAGCGGTGGTAGTCAAGATGGCACTGCTGACAGCTCTTGTTTCTGGTATCGTAATGGCATAGGATGGCAGGCTGAAGGCAAAATTTCCATTTTGGCGAATTACATTCACTCTTACTGTGGCTATTGCTGATCTCGATGGGTTACCTCCATCCCTAGCAATCACTTGAATCTGCAAACAAAAACATGGTTTTGAAGACAATTCAGTAAGATAAAATGATTTTGAATTTATACAAATGATACCTGTTTTCTCCAAATCAGCTGTTTCAAATTTCCTTTAATTTTCACGTAATTCCATCTGAGAGTACTGATTCGTTTCTTTTATTTTTCATGTAGAGTAAACACTCAATACTACAAACACTCAAATACGTACCATTATTGATCTTTAACTCAGGTGGCAGCTTAATGCAGGGTGGAATCATGCAGAAAGCTCCTCTAGGAGCTTTCTGCATGACTTCCACCCTGCATTAAGAAGCCACCTGTCTACAAAGACACAAATTCTTCATTACCAAAATTTTGTAATATTGAGATTTTACTGTATTTGATCCTACCTACATCCATTTTGTCTGTCTAGCAATTCCTGCTCTCTCCAATTAAACTTCACATAGTGTTGAAGGATTAAAATGCACAACTGAACCTTTATCTACAAACTCTGCCAATATTTTCTTGATCAGGGTCTAAACTATTTGCTACTATGTCAGTCTCATTTAAAGTAATCAAAATGATGCAAAATCTCTTATTCAGCTAAACAAACTAGTGGACAGAGGCATGTTGGTGTCAGAATACTTACGGTAATTAACCCATTCCTTCATTGGCTAGTTTAAGAACGAACATCATTGAAAAAATCTACTGAAAAGGAACATTTAGTACAAAAAGGAAAAAAATAAAAACTATATAGTTTGAAACCATTGTGATCAATAGAGCATTAATTTTGCTCCTATGGGGCAAATGTTCTATTGATCACAAAGGTTTCAAAAATTGACTTTCACAGAGGCATCAAATGGCGTCAATATGAAGGAATGGGTTAAAGTCATCAAAATGATGCCAACTTGTCTTATTGAGCTATGGTGTCAGACTACTTAGGGTAATTTAGGTAAAGAGTTTAATGACTCTAGAGTCTCTCACATTGTCAGGGGCATAAAAAAGTATGAATAATGCTTTACCTCAAGAATACAAATAATTTTTTACATCTTTGAAACTTGAGTAGACCAAGATCAGGCATATCTGTTTTATGAGATGTCTGGTCAGGGTCCGCATGGTTTGCTTACTAAGGCAGAGCTCCAGATAAGATGCGTAAATTAAGATACTTTAAAGTATAACTACTTTGGTTCTCCACCAAACCCTATATTGTGACCACTCTTTAGAATCGTCTCTTGGAGGCGATTCTAAAGAGTGGTCACAATATAAGGTTTGGTGGAGGAATGACGATTTATGTATTTGAGTATGCACATTTATCTGTAGCTCTGTTAAAGAATATAGATATAATTCTACATTTTCATCCATTGCAAAAAAATTCATTATTAATGATGCCATTATTACATTTTGGCTAATTAATATTCATACATTCGCTATTTCTAAGGAATGTATAGGTGGACACAGGTAAGTAAAATTGCTCCCTCTCCAAACCTCCCATCAGAAGGGGATGTAAAAATATCCTAGACGATCATATCTATATTATTATAACGACTAGACAGATCCTACAAAAGAAACTAATAGGTCTTTTACTCTCAATCACACCAGCACTTACACTGTAGAAGTCACGGTTGTTAAGCACTTCCTGGGCCAGTCTAACAACACCAGTTTCAGAATCCACAACGAAGAAAGCTGAGTCAGTCCCACTGGACATGGTATAAGTGATACTGTTCTCAGGTGCCTAGAGGAAATAATACAGTAATGTAGTAAAACCACTCTTAATCCCTCACTCCATGAATATTCATGTATAAAATATTTAAACAACATCATGCATATTAATTTGATGAATTTCAGATGATTCTTGAAGGGACAGTCCGATCTAAGGCCACTCTTTGGAAATGCATTAAAAGGCATATCAACAGAGTAAAACTCTTTACTCTGTTCGGCTAAGAAATTATATCGGTCTGAATCTTCAAATTCCCTTTTGCATAATTCGCTTGTTCATAATGCCATCATAAAAATTCAACCAATAGATATTCATACAGTAATAATTTGGATCCTGATGAGAGCAGAGTTACTCTGTTCCTCATCTGGATCCAAAGTACAGTAAAAACATGATACTATAAACACTCAAATACATACCATAGTTTGATCTTTAACACAACGAAGTGGCAGCTTAATACTAGATGTAAGTCATGTAAGACTTACACCCTGCATTAAGCAGCCACCTGCCTTCAAAGGCATACCTTCTTCATTACTAAAATTCCTTCGTATCGAGTTTTTAATGTACAGTAAAACCTCTCTACAATGACCACTAAATTGTGTTAATTAGTTGGTATTTAGAGCAGGTGGTTGCTTAAAGCAAGGTGAAAGTAAAACAGAACGCTCCCACAGGAGCATTCTGTTTTACTTTCACCTTGCTTTAAGCAGCCACCTGCCTTTGACACAAAACAATTGATGTAATTTAGTGGTTGTTATAGAGAGGTTTTACTGTACTTGCAAAGGTTGTCACAAATCAGATGGCCCCTGTCTTGTCAGGTCAGGGTCTGCTCTGTTTGCTTATGCATACTGCTTATTCTACAGTAACTGTTTCTGCCACAGTAAAGTATACTCATGTTTACACAGTAAAACCTCTCCACAATGGCCACTAAATTACATTAAGTATTTTGTGTCAAAGACAGGTGGCTGCATAAAGCAAGGTGAAAGTAAAAGAACGCTCCTACAGGAGTGTTCTGTTTTACTTTCACCTTGCTTTAAGCAGCCACCTGGCCTAAATACCAACTAATTAACACAATTTAGTGGCCGTTATAGAGAGGTTTTACTGTAATGCCATCATAAAACTTCAGCTAATTAATAATCATACAGTTATTATTTCTAAATATTCACGAGGGTAAGAGTTAAATATAAAGGACAAGGAAATTTGAGTAGATTTAAACAGAAATTTAAACTGAAAATGTGAACAGGTTGTACTCACGCTTGTATCATTGTCATATGCATTCAGGTCATAAATGAAGAAGCCAACTGGTGAAGTCTCAGCTATTGTGACTGCTGCATCGTCCACTTCAAAGATTGGGGAAAAGTTATTCCTCAGGACAGTGATGCTGACAGTTGCTGTATCTGAAAGTCTTGGATAGCCTCCATCTCTAACCCGGATACGAGCCTGGAAATGTAATACTCACAGATAAATGTGCATACAGTAGCCATTCATTTACTAACCATAGGATCCTTAAAGAACAAGAGGTTGCTTAAGGCCCGGCAGGAGTAATGCCGGAAGATCTTTTAGGAGCTTTTTGCATTAGTTTTGACAGGCATTAAGGTACCACCTGCCAAAATACAAACCCATAATTAGACCTCTTTTTGCTGACCACTATACCCTTTACTCCATGAATATTCATGTAAGAAAAAATGATGTCACAAATATTAATTAGATTAATTAGTTATGATAGCACATGGACATATGCTATCTATCATATAATTATATCATAAGCAAACAGAGCAGACCCTGATCAGACAGCTCCTATAGGAGTCGTCTGATCTTGGTGTACTCTATTTGGAAAGGTATATTATGTAATTAAGAGTTAAGACAGGTATTACTGTATTCAAATACTATTATCTTCATTTCTCCACCAAATGTATAACGTGTTTCAAATAGATAATTCAAAGAGGATAGTCAGAGAAGCTTGTTCTGATCATCATTTAACCATTTCCCTGTTGCATATTCATGTAAGAAATAATGACATCATGAATATTTATTAGATTACCTTTTAGAATGGCATATTAACAGGGAACATTTATGGCTCTGACAGACAGAAACTATAGAATCAGACCTATATTATTACACAAGCAAACAGAGCAAACCCTGACCAGACAGCTCCTACAGGAGTTGTCTGCTCCTACAGGAGTTGTATGCTCCTACAGGAGCTGTCTGCTCCTACAGGAGTTGTCTGCTCCTACATGAGCTGTCTGATCCTACAGGAGTTGTCTGATCTGCAGGTCTTCTGTGTTTACAAATGGGTGAAAATGTGTTTATATGAAGGAAACGGCTTTCTGCATTGCTTTCATTCTGCATTTAGCTGTGTACAAAATGCAAGAAGCTTCTTTTAAAAACTGTAATGCCCCAGGGAGCAATTTTAGAGATAAAACAGTATTGTTCTGTACTTACAACATATATAGGAGTGTTGTCAAATGCAAGATCAGTATTTTCCCTTAAAACTATCAGGCCTGATGTAGCATCAACAGAGAAATATGACGGAGCTGCGTCATCACCTATCATGTCGAACGTCAGCCTGTTGAATGGGTCCTGGATAAACAAATTAAAAACACATGATTTATGTACAAATAATGCATCCTCATGTAAGAAATAATTAGGGGTGAATAATGAAGTCAAAATGACTACCACGATAGTATTGCTATAGTCCAAGTAAAAATACTATCACAACAAGTTTCTTCCCAAAAATTCAGGAGAACAAGTAGAAAATCAAATTGACCAGACTTAACAATTAGATCAGCCTTCTTATCTTTATAAATATGTAAACAGCATACCAAGCAACACAAATACATGTGCATGTTATTCAACCCTTTATGTAAAAGATATTAAACATGTTTTCATATCTTTGCAAACAGGGTAGACTCAAATCAGGTCTAATGTTAGAGGAGCTCTCTCATTTGGGTCTATCCTGTTTGCTAGTAAAACTTTACAAAAACAGATTATTTTTTGAGGGAAAATTAAAAAAAAAAGCTTTTCCACTAATTTTGAAAAAAATAAATAAAAAATTTATGCACATGACTCGGTGTTGTGATAGCTGTGACTGATTCTTTCGTGGTAAATGAGACAGACAGATATGTCTATAAAATTAGAAGCGTTCCCACTGTACTTAAGTACAATGTTGCAGTTCTTGCACCCAACTTTCATTTTATCTATTTCAACTTCACCCATCTTTATGAATCCAAAGTGATTCCACAATGGTGCTTTGCCTTTAATACTTGGTAAGGTTCACATTCGTCTACAATTTGAAATAAAAAGGAATAAATGGGTTCTGTTTCCAAAACTTGGTTTATAAAGTTATATTAAAAACCAATCTAAAAACTATCCAGTTAAGTTTTACAAAACCTTAAAAGCAAGAAAGATCCAAGTCTATACATGTGTATAAAAATCAGAATTATTCAATGACAAATGATTTATTATACAAATTCGACTGATTGCAAACTTGATTCAAGAATCCGGAGATTTACCTGTTGACTCTGGAGTATACTGATGTACATGTATAGTGTTGTGCAGATGCAGTGGAAAGTGTCTGTGTTACACAGTTTTAAACACAAGGTTTGCGTAAATTGTTAAGTTTTGTGATGTCAAGTAAATCAAGAGCGTTCAAAGGAACACATGTATCACCTGCTGGGAGAAGTGTTTGAATAAAAAAGAAAGTGTGACAGACAGACAGACGGACACAAAGATGATGCAAAGGTGATCCATATGTGACACAAAAAACTATTGGAACTACCGATTGTTGAATTAACTTTGTAAGAATTGCCATTGATCTTTTGGGAGCTCAACTATTGTGATAGCTCGATAGGTCGACCCATATAAATAATGACATCATGAATATTAATTAGAGAATCTTTGACATCCTGAAAATCAATCATATTATTTCTCAAACTGACATGTGAAAGCAGGAAATTTTCGCCGAGGCAAAACTTAAGAATAAGATCTATTTAATTCTATCAGCTAACAGCAAACCCTGATCATACGGCTCCTACAGGATCCATCTGATCTGGGTTTACTCTGTTTGCAAAAGCATTAAAAGGCATACTTATGGAGAATATGGTGAATACATATTGCAGTAGACAGTCACAAAAGTAATCCGGCGTTCATTTGTCGGTATAAAAATTCAGCCATTGAATATTCATGATCTTTTACATGAATATTCATGAGGTAAATTATTAAATTTTCATAAGTTTTTGTTTGATCTGGGTCTCCTGTGCTGAGATCTACTTTGTTTGCAAAGGCATATTTAAGTAAAAAGTAATGTTTGAAATGACAACATAAATTAGACCATAGCATGTTTGCACACCTGAGTGTCCCTGTCAGAGGCAGAAACTCTGAAAACTGACGTCAGTTGAGCGTGACTCTCCTGGATCGTTGTGCTATACGGCTCATTGATAAAAAGTGGTGGGAATGTGTTCCGCAACACAGTTATACTGATGTCCGCAAGGACTGTTGTATTCAGGGAAGTTGGTCTGCCAAGGTCATATGCAAATGCCCGGAACTGGAATACAAATATGGTAAAAACCCTCTAAAGTGACCACTTTATGAATAAACATACATGTCTTTAAAAGCAGGTGGTTGCACAAACCTTTCCCTGATAAATATTCAAGTAAGAAATAATGACATCTTGAATATTTGTTTTCTGACTTTTAAATATCTAGTAGCATATGTAAATATAAATTTTTGGTACTGGTAGAATTAGTATTTAAAGAAATCTAGAAATCGTTGTAGCAGAATCTTCAGAGTTTAAACAAGAGTGGGCCGAGAGTCCACCAAAAGCCGGATGAGACTAGACCACTCTAGGTCTATATATGGCCCGGTCTCATATATATATATAACTAAAGATCTGAAATAATGAAGTATGAAACGGAGTACGTTGTTAACGCCCCCTATATGACAAATTCATGCATTTTCATCAGGGTCCCTAAAGCAAGGGAGCTTTTGGCCATGACAGAAACTTTAGAAGCAGTTCTATATAGTAAGTAAATAGACAGAAAGTGCAGACACTGTCCAGATAGAAGTTATCTGATCTGGGTCTCCTGTATTTTTCAATGAGGTAAAAGAGTCTTGAAACAACATACACTGCTTACATTAAAGGATGTTTGCTGCTGTGTTGGATCTTCAGAATGCAGTGATCTTCTCAACATGACTTCACCTGTGACTCCATCAATGTAGAAGTATGCCTCATCATTGGCGTCTCCTCGCATCTCGTAGCGGACAATATTATGAGGAGCCTGTAAATGATACATGTCAAATCATTTAACCCATTCCCACATAGGCTATTTTTAGATCCAACCTCTTTGAATAAATCTACCAAAAAGGAGCATTAACTAGAGAAAAGGATTTTTTTTTAGAATTTTGTAGTTTGAAACCATTGTGATAAATAGAGCATTTGCTCCTATAGGTGCAAATGCTCTATTTATCACAATGGTTTCAACAGGTCACTTTTCCAGGCGTCAAAAGGCGTCAATATGCGGGAATGGGTTAAACCTTTACTCCATGAATGTTCATGTAAGATCTGCAGAATTATATCTAAATATATCATAAGCAAACAGAGCAGACCTTTATCAGATGGCTCCTAGAGAAGCTGCCTGCTTTGGGTTACCTCTGTTTGCAAAGGAATATTTATGGAGTACAAGGTCAAAAAGTTCTCAAAGAATCATGATTCATACATTTTAGCATGTTTCAGCTTTTCATTCTTTGTGAACTCTATAGTTAACCCTTTACTCCATAAATATGCTTATGGTACGATATAGATCTGATTGTATGCTTTCTCTTTTGGTAAAAATTGCATGTGTTAATATTCCATTTTAAAAATTAATCTAATTAATATTGATGATGTCATCATTTCTTTCAAACATATTCATGGAGTAAAGGGTAAAACAGTGATATCAGCTCTAAAAATTCAGTGCTGAAAGGGTCAAAGTACACAGTTAGTACTCACTGTAAAATCAGAGTCAAAGTATACAATTAGTACTCACTGTAAAATCAGAGTCAAAGTATACAATTAGTACTCACTGTAAAATCAGAGTCAAAGTACACAGTTACAGTGAACCCTCATTCTACCGGCACTATCCTCATTCATTACAATGGCATCCTCGTTATACTGGCAGTATGCATTGAAACAAAAATACCGTTAAGTATTTGAAACAACAGCTGAATAGATAAGTGCAATGCCAATAAGACAGGTGATGCAGAACACAAGACGTGCAAAGCGTCCACCTGTTGGTACTAGTTTAAAACTGGCCATATGGTTCCTATCATATTTAAACTCGTAACGGCAACCTCGTTATATCAGCAAAATGTCTGGAAACAAACCTCTGTTGTAATGAGGGTTCACTGTAATCTCACTGTAAAATCAGAGTCAAAGTACACAATTAGTACTCACTGTAAAATCAGAGTCAAAGTACACAATAAGTACTCACTGTAAAATCCTGGTCAGTGGCTGTTACCGTTAAAACAGGTAGATTTGGGTTATAAAGGCTAACAATTGTCCTTGAATACTGCTGTGGAGCAAACACAGGTGGGAACAAGTTACGGTTGACACGCACCACAACCGTGCTGATGTCCGACAGACGAGGATTTCCTCCATCCCTCACTCTCACTTGTATCTGTAAAATTACATAAAAAAAATAGTTTGGCTGCAACAATTTGCTTCAAAATAAAGAAATGTAAATTATTTGTTCAGCGTCCAGATATGGAAAATCTCAATATATCTATTTTTCTATTCACATGTCAAACCTTAAAGGTTATATAACAGCTTTTGTTTTCTGGTAGTTTTAATAAATGGCCCTTATCAGATAAACCAGCCAGATTGATCAGCCAGATTAACACATTCCCTCCTAGCGACGCATTTTGGCGCCGCTGTAAGTCACATTTTGAAACCATTGTGATAAATAGAGCATTTGCTCCATAGGAGCAAATGCTCTATTTATCACAATGGTTTCAAAACTACACAAATCTAAAATTCTACTTTTCTATACTTAATGCTCCTTTTCAGTAGATTTATTCAAAGAGGTTGGGTCCAAAAATAGTCTAGAAGGGAATGAGTTAAGCCCTAATATGAAGTAAAGCATAACTAATAACTTCTGCTCATTTTATGTTTTCAATCAACACCAAATATTATACAAACATATATATGATGAAAATAGTGCTAACCTTTTCTTTTTCAACATTACATACAAGGGCTGATTGATAAATTCGCGGAATTCTCCTCTCATGAATTTCTTTCTTTATCAAACCACATGAAAACTCGTATAAATTAAAACAACTTATTTTCTCTTCCATAACTAGGTAGGTGAATAGATATTTTATCCTAAAGAAGAATAAATGGTACCCATAGCAACTACTGTTTGGTGACTTGAAGCACACTGTTATTTCACATATCCTGATTAAACATTCTAGTGCGCAGTTAAATTAAGCCATACATTTGGGGCGAACACAACTGACGTTAGCCTGATGTTTTGGCGTCATTTCCGGACAATTTCAAGAAGTTGTGTTGGAGGTTATTTCGCAGCAGCGCTTTATGGTCATGGCTTCAAAACGGCGCATGACGTAAACAGATGACATCGGATTGAGCGCAGTTGCCAAATTCTGTGCGGGACTCAAACTTTCACCGGTAAAAACACTAAAACCAAATTACAAATGTCTACAAATGGTACGATCGGTTTAGGGATGGTAGAACCTCAGTGTTTGATTAGGAAGGTCAAGGTCAATCGACGATTTACGGTATGAGGTATTGCAGTGGAACTATCTCTCTCTTATTACACAGTTCAACGTGTTCGTACAGATGAGCTAAATATATCGAAAGTGGCTGAACGTTGGGTACCTCACATTCCAACAGGTGGTGATTGCATCGATAAAGTTAACCGGCCACATGACTTTGACTTTTAAGCAACATCAGCGTGAACCAAGTTGACGTTGGCATGCTTCAAGTACTACATAGTACTATTGTTCAATGTTTCATGTAAACTTTATTGTTCAATGTATCTAAATAATATGTGAGCTCTATGTCAGTCGTGAGTAAACATGTCTCGTGATGTATTTTGCTTTTTCGTTTTCTATTCCAGGTTTGAGAAATAAAGCAATTCCACTTATCAATCACCCTTCGTATGTTTTCAGGTACACATTAACTCATTCCTTCATACGTTATTTTTAGACCCAACCTCTTTGAATAAATCTACCAAGTTACTTAAGAAAAGGAAAATTTGAGAATAATATAGTTTCGAAACCATTGTGATAACCAGAGCCGCATGCAGGGCCAACGCTCGTTTAATTTGGTGCTTGTCCAGCTAAATTAAAACTTTTTGAAAAAAAATAAAGGGCCATAACTCCAAAATTTTGAAATCAAGGGTTATGGTTATTATGTAGGGGCCTTCTCCTCAATGAGGTCTACCCACCTATGAAGTTTCATGTTGATAACTCTTATACTTTTCATGTAATGAGCTACATTAGGGGGGGGGGGGGGGGGGGGGGGGCGAAAGATGAAATATTTCTACTGGTTTCTGCAACAATCAATTTTTATCATTTTATTGTTAAAGCAACTGTTACTTACAATGCTCTTAAGAACTAAGCATGTTTTGAAGTACAGTAGAACCTGGCTTAAGTGGCCATCAAAAAGAGGTCTAATTATGGGTCTATAAGGCAGGTGGCAATTTGATGCAAGTCAAAAGTAATGCAGAAAGCTCCTACATGAGCTTTCTGCATTAGTTTTCCTCTCCATTAAGCAACCACCTGTTTTTTAAGTTTAAGACTCATATGTTCAATAAATGAATGGCCACTTAGGACAGGTTCTACTGTATACATGTTTAATAACTCCAATGTTTCCAAACAACTGATACTTACATAGTAGACCTCAGAAGAGTCTTGGGCGATGGAGTTTCTCAGTGAAATTCTGCCAGTGCGTGGATCAATGCTGAAGAATGCTGCAGCTTGGTCAAACCCGATAATGTCAAATTCAAGACTGTTAAATGGAGCCTGAAAATAACCATGCAGTCCAATGATTGTAGTAAACTATTATACATTTGATAGCACTTTAACCCTTTCCTCCATAGGCTAATTTTAGACCCAACCTCTTTGACAAAATCTACCGAAAAGGAGCATTTACTAGAGAAAAGGAAAATGTTAGAATTGTGTAGTATTGAAATCATTGCGATAAATAGAGCATTTGCTCCATAGGAGCAAATGCTCTATTTATCACAATGGTTTCCAGAAGTGACTTTTACAGGTGTAGAAAGGCATATTTATGGAGGAAAGGGTTAACATTTTCCTTCATTTAAATGCCTTTCCAAGTGTTTGCAAATAGAGTAGACCAAGATCAGAAGGGTCCTGTCGAAGCCATCTGATCCGGGTCTGTTCTGTTTGCCTACAAAACTATAAAAGATCCCATTCAACAGTTTCTACAAATACCAAAAATATCCTGTGTACATTATGGCATTATAAAAATCCAGCCCATAATTATTCATGATGTCATTAATTCTACATGAACATTCAACATGGGAAGGGTTAACCATTTCAATACTGATTTTTCAGAATGTAATAGTCCATCAGTGTTTCATCCAGTATGACAGCCTAAACTTACTAGTTGATTTTTAACCCTTCGCTTACTATTCACGTCAATATACCTACCTGTAAATAGTGAAGACCCAGATGAGACAGCTCCTGAAGGAGCTGTCTCATCAGGGTCTGCACTATTTACAAGTCAATTGTGCAACCAGTGCACTCCACAACAGTGATTGCACAGCGAAATACTTGTACACAGTGAAAGATATATGTAATTATACAACAGGGCATGGGTAAAGAAGGAGAAATGTATTTTAAAATTCAGCAAGTGAAGGGTTAATGACAAACAGTGCAAACCCTAACTAGACGGCTCCTGTAGGAGGCTACTGATCTGGGTCTATATAGTTTGCCAATGCTACATTCAAAAGCCTTACACAAGTTCAAAATGTTTTTGTATTGGTAGGGTAGAAACTTTAGGGTCAGATTATAAGCAAACAGAGCAGACCCTGATTGGGCTACTCCTACAGGAGCCATTTGAACTTTGTCTACTCTGTTTGCAAAGATGTGAAAAGCGTCTATATGAGGAAATGAGTTTAAAGCTCCTTAGCAGGGGTATGATATTATTGTAGATGCTACAGAAAGTTAAACCTACAAGAAACTGATCAACCGTTTCAGGAATCGGTTGGGATTTTACTATCGACGATTGGTTCAAGCCAAGTTACTAATTATCGATTGTATAATTGGTTCAGCAACAATATTCAGATAAATAAATTAGTATTGTACTTTGTACACATAAATTGCTGCTATAATAAGGAAAATGTACATAGATAGGGTAGACTTCGATTTTAGGTGCCAAAATTGGTGCAAATACACGTTTTAACTTTTTTACGGGCTTCTTCTCCATTTTACTTATTTTCAAAAAAAATAAATATCTTTAACCCTTTATATGAATATTTATGTATGAAATAATGACATCATCTCATGAATAGTGATTAGATTATTTTTAATAATGGCATTAACAAAAGAAATTCCAGCAAAGGCAGAAACTGTACAGTTATATCTATATCATTTATAAGCAAATAGAGCAGACATCTATAGGAGCTGTCTGATCTAGGTCTACTCTGTTTGCAAAGGCGACAAAAGGCGTGTTTACAGATAAAGGGATGTAATTAAAACTCTTGGGTTGGGGTAGATTTACTATAGATAGGGTTGGGTTGCCCTAAACAACAATTTTGTAGGCCCAAGGATTAACATGTATATTGAGAAACTAATGTAACAATCTTTTTCTAAAGGATAAGCCTTAATAAATCAGGTGAATGGGTGTGTATAATAAGAATGGGATATTGCGCAATACACCAACCGATCACTGATTGTCACAATAGTCGATTGTCTTTGATATCAGGTTCAACCGATCAATTACCGATTATAATCGATCATCGGAACAACACTGCTGATCAGACATTTCATATTTGTTTTATTCAATTATGCTGCCATTTATTACACTACCTAATAAACTTATATCTTTATGAGTAAGCTTAGCATTATCAGTTATACTCTTATAAGACACAACATAAGGCCAAATACACAATCATGAGTATGGAGCAATTCTTGTGATACATTTGCCTCTATGAGCTTTCTCCAGCATTTATGTATTGTAAATTTGCTATCATCATTCATGGTGTGCGGTGATCTAGTGATAACACGCTTGACTATCAATCCGGAGGTCTGGGGTTCAAATCCTGGTCCCTCCCAGAAATTTCAGAGACACTTTTCAATGCCTCCCAACTACATCTCTTCTCCACCCAGGGGTTAAAATGGGTACCTGTGAGGGTCACTAGCCGATACTACAGCTGCATGATTGCGTCATATGTTAGCAGTTTTTTTATCATCTGTCTAATGATAATAATTGGGAGCCTGAACTTTTTACTTCATATATACACATTCATATATGCCTTTGCATAAACAGTAGACCTAGATCAGACAACTCCTGTAGGAGCCGTCTGATCAGGGTTTGCTCTGTTTGTTTATGAAATATTCAACCTGATCCAGGTTTCTGCCACAGTAAAACCTCTCTATAATGGCCACTAAATTGGTTAATTAGTTGGCATTTAGGGCAGATGGCTGCTTAACCCTTTCCCTGTTCTGTATTTAGGCCAAATTTTAATACCCCCTGAATATTCATGAGCAAAACAGTTATAATCAAATATGGAAGGTGGGACACTTCATCCATTTTAGAAAGTAAAGAAACAGATCTATCAAAATCCATAAGCATACAGAGCAGACCCTGATCAGATGGCTCCTCTAGGAGCCATCTGATCTGGGTCTTCTCTGTTTGCAAATGCATGAAAACACGTTTATATGAGGGAAAGGGTTAAAGCAAGTTGAAAGTAAAACAGAACGCTCCTATAGGAGCATTCTATTTTATTTTCACCATGCTTTAAGCAGCCACCTGCCCTTAACACAAAATACTTGATGTAATTTAGTGGTCGTTATAAAGAGATTCTACTGCATTCCCTTATTCATAATGCAATCATAAAAATTCAACCCGTTAATATTCATACAGATATAAATCTTATATGAATATTCATAAAACAAAAGACTTATTATATGAATTAATTTTACAAGCAAACACAAAGAAATGTTTGTTTACCCGAATGTCAGGATCAGTTGCAGACACCTGGTAGAAGCTAATGCCAGAACTCTGGTCTCGCTGTAACGTTGTGGTATATGGCTCATTGGTAAAGTCTGGTGGTCCTTGGTTACGCAAGATAATAACTGTCAAAGTTGCATTAGCAGATCTCACAGGGAATCCGTTGTCTGAGGCAATAAGGGAAATCTGTCGGGATAGACAGAGAAATGTACAAAATAGAGGCAGAAAAGATTCATTTCAATTTAAAAGAAAATCTGTTAAAGAAAAGACAATCTCGTTAAACTGTTTAACAAAGCATTATGTACCCGAAATTTAACCTTTATTATTCAGTATCAATCTTGGGACCTCTAGATCCCAAATAAGCACTGGACCATGATGGCATAAAATCCAGCTTTCACAGCAAAGCTGTAGATGTGTCAATAATACCAAGCACTGTGCTAATTCCCGTTACCTGATGATTCCTCATGAATTAAAATCCTACACCTTTTATATACAAAATTTAACAAGCCAGTGAAATGTGCTCAAGACGAGACCATATGCATGAGAAACAAAAGGTGAGAAAACTTTTGATTGACTGCCTAAACATCAAAGCACTAGAGTTGCATGTCATATGGTTTCATCTCAGCTGAGCTGTCGCTGCAAGCCTAGAGAAAAGAAGGGTGCCAAAAACACCAGTGACAAACATTAAACAACAAATCGCCTGCACAAAGATCCAAAAGTTACCAAGATCAGCCCCAAAACCATATAGCACAAGCCAAAACGAGTATACCCAAAATTACACAAAAATGCACAAATATGCATCATAACACTATCACTAAATATGAAGAAAACCCCCTTATGGCAGACTTGATCACAAACCCAAGGGCTGGTAACTCCTGTGTGTTAGATACTGAACAAAATTATGTAATGTACATCTACACTTTATGGAGAAGATGTGTGTCAACTTTCACTGAACTATGTTGAAAACTGTAGAAGTTCATTCCACAAACTATACTGGCTAGCAATACATTTGGTACAAGTCCAGGGGCAGATAACTCCCATATAAATTATTAGATACTGAAATGAATAATGTTATACACATCTACACTTTAAAGAGACCATGTGTACAACCTTTCATAAAAATCTAATTAAAATTGTAGAAGTAATTTGAAGCACAAGTTCATAGGTACCCCTAAACAACAGTAAACCACTACAGCTAAGGTCATGGTGACCTTGACCTTTGACCTAAAATACTATAGGGGTCATCTAGTGGTCATGACCAACCACCACAGCAAGTTTGAAGATCCTATGCCAAGCTGTTTACCAATTATTGATCGGAAACCGTTTTATCTACCACTGACATGTGCAAAGCAATATACTCCCATTTTTAGCTCACCTGAGCCAAAGGCTCAGGATGAGCTATTGTGACCGCTATTTGTCCGTCGTCCGGCGTCCGTCCACATTTTCAAACGACATCTCCTCTGAAACTGCTGACCCGATTTTAACCAAATTTTGTCAGAAGCATCAGTGGCTAGGGGGAACGAAATGTTGTTCACATTATGACCCCAGGGCCAAAAATGGCCCCGCCCAAGGGCTTATCAGTTTTTCATAGGAAAATCTTTAAAAATCTTCTTCTCTGAAACTGTAAGGCCTAGACCTTTGATATTTGGCATGTAGCATGATCTAATGGTCCCCTACAAAGATTGTTCAAATTATGACCCCCGGGCCAAAAATGGCCCCGCACAAGGGCTTATCAGTTTTTCATAGGAAAACCTTTAACATTCTTCTTCTCTGAAACTGTAAGGCCTAGACCTTTGATATTTGGCATGTAGTATGATCTAATGGACCTCTACAAAGATTGCTCAAATTATGAACCCCGGGGCAAAAATGGTCCCGCCCAAGGGCTTATCAGTTTTTCATAGGAAAATCTTTAAAAATCTTCTTCTCTGAAACTGTAAAGCCTAGACCTTTGATATTTGGCATGTAGCATGATCTTATGGTCCTCTACAAAGATTTTCAAATTATGACCCCGGGCCAAAAATGGCCCCGCCCAAGGGCTTATCAGTTTTATCATAGGAAAATCTTTAACATTCTTCTCCTCTGAAACTGTGAGGCCTAGACCTTTGATATTTGGCATGTAGCATGATCTAATGGTCCTCTACAAAGAGTGTTCAAATTATGACCCCGGGCCAAAAATGGCCCCGCCCAAGGGCTTATCAGTTTTTCATAGGAAAATCTTTAAAAATCTTCTTCTCTGAAACTGTAAGGCCTAGACCTTTGATATTTGGCATGTAGCTTTGGGTTGTGGTCCTCTGCCAAGATTGTTCAACTTACGACCATGACCTCTGGGCGAAACTTGGCCCTGGCTTATCAGTTTTTCATGGGAAAAATATATTATTTTTCTCTGAAGCCATAAGGCTTAGACCTTTAATTAATGGCATACTGCTTTGCCTTGTGATTCTCTTCCAAGGTTGTAAAAATGATGGCCCCGCCCCTGGGGTATCTCAGGTGAGCACTTCAAAAGGGGGGGTATTAAAATGCTCAAAGTTCAAGGGGCAATAACTCTGCAAATTGTGGCACTAAACACATGAAAATTGTCTTCAACATCTTCTATTCCAGGTTATTGTGTATGGCAAGTACACATTCAATAACTTTCAAATTGATAGAGCAGTTAAATTGTGACACAAACTACCCATGTTCAAATCAGACTGAGCGAAAAACCAAGCACCAACCTGACCAACCAACTGGTGATTCCAGTATACCCGCTCAAACTTTGTTTATTAAGGTATAAAAAGCAGCTAATAAATATTCATGATCTTGTTATTTCTTATATGAACATTCAACAGGGAAAGACTTAAAGACCTAGAATGAGACTGTACTTGGTACCTGTTGAACAGAGGTTTTAAAGTGGAATATAAAAGTAGAATCACGACTTACAACATATTGATCAATATTGGTACCAGCTAAAGTTGTTTGCAGATAAACTTGCCCGGTGTTCGAGTCGATACTAAATACGTTCCTGTTAGCGGAGTAGGAGGCTATTGTGTATGTGACAACATTGTTGGGTGCCTGAAATAAAAAAATAAATAAATTTGAATAAAAGACAATGTATCAGAAAACAAGTCCACCGTTTCGGACAGACACACTTTATAAGGCTGATAGGGCAGACCTAAATCAAACTGCTCTTGAAGGGGCATTCTATCAGCTAGGGTCCACTATTTGCTACTATGTCAGTCTATTGTAACCCTTTATTGCATAGATAAGCACTTCAATGCCTATGCAAACAGAGTAGACACAGATCTGGTAGTGATCAGACGGCCCTAACCGGGGTCACCTCTGTTTGCTTATATAATAATATAGGTCTTATTCTACAGTTTTTACTATTGCCAAAATTTCCAGTGCCCAAGTGCCATTATAAAAAAAAAATCTAATTATTATTCATGATTTCATTATTTCTTACAGGGATATTAATTAAATATTTTATGTAAACTGCAACGTATACTTGATGAACTGAATGCTCACAATTTTACATTAAGAAGGAAATGTTTGGCTGACAGGAGAAGCTTCAACATCAGATCTATATTGTTCCATAAGAAAACAGTGCAGACCCTCATCCGACAGAACCTACAGGAGACATAGGATCTGGGTCTACTCTGTTTGCAAAGGTGACAAAAGTTATCTTTATGAGGGTAAGGGTTAATGCCAGACTAGTAAACGTGCCAGAAACAGATGAATTGAAGAAAAAAAATCAACTCAAAAGAGACAAAAGATTTGCAATGTTCGTTAAGACAGCCCGTCTTCAAAATAAGTTCTGAAGAAAGCTTGTACAAGACAAATGTTTTTCAAGTACAGTAAAACCTCTCTATAATGGCGACTAAATTACATCAAATAGTTTGTGTTAAAGGCAGGAGGCTGCTTAAAGCAAGGTGAAAGTAAAACAGAACGCTCCTATAGGAGCATTCTGTTTTACGTTCATCTTGCTTTAAGCAGCCACCTGCCCTAAATACCAACTAATTAACACATTTTAGTGATCGTTATAGAGAGGTTTTATTGTACTTAACCCTTTCCTTCATATAAATGCTTTATCATGCCTTTGAAATCTGGGTAGACCCAAAAATGTAGAAGCCGTCTGATCAAGGTTTGCTCTGTTTGCTTATGAAATTAAATAGATCTGTTCCTACAGTAAAATCTTCACTTGAAAATATACACATTAAGTTAACAAATAATCATGAAGTGATCAATTCATTTATAAATGTCCATTAAGGAAAGAGTTACACAAAATATTACTGTAAAAATATAAGGATATTACTTTGTTAGCAAAAGCATAAATAGGGGATTGAGTAAACGATAACTGAGAATCAAAATACCTGGATATCATTGTCTGTTGCCTCTACAGTATAGACTGGCTGTATCACACTGTGCGATTCCAGAATAGTGATTTCGTAAGCATTATTGGGTTGCCATACTGGCCCAAACTCATTCCGTTGAACCTCCACACTAAGCACACTATCAACATCACATGACCCTGAGACATCAGCAATCTGCACTCTTATCTGTAAAAGAAAGAACCACAAAATACCGCCATGAGGATCGAGCTTCAGTCATATTAACTCGTATCCCTGCCTAAGTACTCAACCGGGTGAATAAATAGTATCTGTACAATTTAGCATCTGGTGCAATATTTACTACCTCTGATTTGATCAAACTTTTGAGAAATTATTGACCAAAGGTCAAACACTTTAGATTGTAATGAGACGCCAAGTTACTTGGCATCTTATCTGAATAAAAGTTTTTGTTTGTTTGTGTTTGTATTTGTATTTTATGATTTTATGTCAGTTTAACCTTATTTTAGTCATAGTGCAATGTCCAGCTAATTACATGTGGAGGAAGACCCAAGAGGTTTATCCAAACAAAAAACCAAATTGTTCCATTAACAAATATCACATGGGTAGAACCACGGATCTACCGCAAGCTTATAAGTCCTGTTTGTAAGATACTGAAAAACTTATGTGATGCACATGTACACTTAACAGAGATCATGTGTATCAACATTCATTGAGTTATATTGAAATCTGTAAAAGTACACTCCACAAACTTCAGTGGCTAGCAACACTTATGGTATACAGCTCGCATATGAATTAATAAATACTGAAAAGAATTATGTAATCATATCTACAATTCAAAGCGACATGTGTACAAACTTTTTAAGAAATCTAATGAAAACTGTTGATGTATATCATACCACAATTTCACAGTTACCCCTATACAACAGTAAACCATTACATCTAAGTTCAAGGGCATCTTGAAAAAATTGAAGGAGTTATGTATTCCAAATATAATTCAATAACTTTCAAATTGAAGTAGGAGTTTCCAACACCAACTACCCATGTTACATGCCCAAACAACAAACAATACTCCAAGTTCAAAGAGACATAATTCTGAAATGCCCCAAGCTAAGCACATGAAAATTAGGCCTTGCACATCTACTATTCAGTGATTATTATGTATGGCAATTTAAGTATCAACTCTAGAACCTTCAAATTGAAGGAGGTATTTGCAACACCAACTACCCATGTTTCATGCCAAAATGACAAAAATATTCAAAGTTCAAGGGGAAATAATTCTGCAATGCCCCAAGCTAAGCACATGAAAATTAAGCCCTGTACATCGGCTATTCATGGTTATTATGTATGAAAAATATACATGCAATAACTTTTAAATCAAAGGAGGAGTTTGCAACATCAACTACATGTTGAAACGTGGACAGGTGGACCTTCCTCTATGATGGTCTTTTGGCGCCTATGTAAAGTCACTTTACATACGGTGTGCAGCTGGGAGCCAAGCGAACATGTTGGAAAATATTCTCGGGTCTCTAGCACAAGTAGGTGTTGTTAACCCTTTATGTAATAGACACGCCCCTTGACACCTTTACAAATAGAGTAGACCTAATCAGATGGCTCATATATAGGCAATGTCTGATCAGGGCCTGCTCTCTTTGCTTACAGAACTACATAGACCTGATTCTACATATTCTATCATGGGCAAAATGTCTTTTGTTCATGATGCCATTATAAATACAGTAAAACCTCTCTATAACGGCAACTAAATTACATCAAGTATTTTGTGTTAAAGGCAGGTGGATGCTTAAAGCAAGGTGAAAGTAAAACAGAACGCTCCTATAGGAGCATTCTGTTTTACTTTCACCTTGCTTTAAGCAACCACCTGCCTAAAATACCAACCAATTAACACAATTTAGTGATCATTATAGAGAGGTTTTACTGTATTAACTAATATATATACAATATTTACCGGTACTGTATGATGTCATGCTAATAGTTACCTGGTAGAGCGTTTCTGCATCTGATGTGATTCCTGTGTTGCGGTTTATAGACATGTGACCAAGAACTGGATCCACTGAGAAGAACAACTGGGCCTCACTATCCCCAATAATGGTGTAGGTTATTCTGTTGTATCGGCTCTGAAAATGAGATGTTTGAGACTGAAATGTAATGGGGTGGATGGAGTTATGACGGATACAGGTAATTGGTTGGAAATCAGTAAGTCCCTAATCCTGGTACTCTGTAGCTCTGTGGTTAGAGTGCTGGCATGGCAAGCCAAAGGCCCTAGGTTAGAGTCTGATGATGGTCAGGCCACAATCAGTTGACCTGTTAAGATTTGGCACCCAATGGAAAATTTGGATTGTGTACATGGCCGATTTCTTGTCTGTTATTGTAGTTTCTTCAAGAAAAAGGGGAGTCTGGTACACATAACACATATGCAGTTCTGCATTACTTTGTACTGCATAAAGCAGTCACTTTCTACAACCCATTCCCTCATATTGAAGCCTTTTGACATCTCTATAAAAGTCACTTTTTGAAATCATTGTGATAAATAGAGCCTTTGCTTCTTAGGAGCAAATCCTCCATTTATCACAATGGTTTCAAAACTACACAATTCTAAAACTTGATATTTTTAATAGTAAAGCCTCCTTTTCGGTAGAAGAGGTTGGGTCTAAAACAAGAGGGCCAGAATGGCCCTGAAGCACTCACCAGACAGTCAGAGGAGAAGATTTTCAAAGATTTCACTATATGTTTCTATTGAAAACTAGCCAGCACTGGGGCAGGGCAGGGCATATTTTGACCCAATGGGCACAATTTATATAACTTTTGTAGAGGACCTGAACATGATGCTATGTGCCAAATATGAAAGCTGAGAGCTTTCCAGTTTCAGAGGAGATTTTCAAAGTTTTCACTATATGTTTCTATTGAAAACTGGTTACCCCTGGAGAGGGGCCAATTTTGACCCCAGGGGCATGATTTATATAACTTTTGTAGAGGACCTAAACATGATGCTATGTGCCAAATACGAAAGCTGAGAACCTTCCAGTTTCAGAGGAGAAGATTTCAAAGTTTTCACTATATGTTCCTATAGAAAACAATGTACCCCTGGGCGGGGCCAATTTTGACCCCAGGGACATAATTTATATAACTTTTGTAAGGGACCTAAAGATGATGCTATGTGCCAAAGATGAAGGCTGAGAACCCTGTAGATTCAGAGAAGATTTTTAAAGGTTCAAATTGTTGATGACTAACTACGCACAACGGATGGCGACGAACGATGTACATCAGGCGATCACAAAAACTCACTCTGAGCACTTTGTGCTCTGGTGAGCTAAAAAAAGCCTATGATGGAATGGGTTAAAAGACTCCAATGTTAACTATAACAGTATTTGCTTTAAAGAGGTTCTGCTGCATATGCATCTGATTCAGGAAACATCTGACCAAGGTTTGCAGTTTATGAAATTGCTACAGCAACCATGATGTTAGCCCCCATGAAAAAAATAGAAACTATGTATCATCTGCAAATTGCTTTCTTCATGTCAAAATTAAAACAAGAGTGTTCAAAGGAACACATGTGTCATCTGCTGGGAAAAGTGTTAGAATAAAAAAAAAAAAAAGAAAGTGTGATGGACAGACAAACAGATAGACAGATGGATAGACAGACATACGGACAGACAGACAACAGAATAGTGATCCCTATGTGACACAATGTCTCGCGGCAGGTGACACAAGAGCACTTTTGTGGCTGCCAGAGCACATCTGTTTTTTTTCCAAACTTAATGTTTGACAGGCCAATAATATTTAAATATAAAGGATAGAGTGATGGCCTCATATAAGATTGTAGTTGTTGTGATGGTAACAAATGTGTGACATTTGATAGGAACGACTGTACTGATATTGAAACTGATAAAATATCAAAGGTTCCGTATAACTATGAAAGTGCTAATGACATCATCCACCACACAAGGCTATGAAAATAATTTGAACCCCCCCCCCCCCCCACCACCACCAAAAAAACAAAACAAACTAAAATGATATTTCAAGGAAGGACAGTGACACACTTGCCTGTTAACACATTCCCTCATATCTACGCCTTTAGGCACCTCATTAAAAGTCACTTTCTGAAACCACTGTGATAAATAGAGCATTTGCTCCTAAAGGGCCACAAATCCTAAATAACTGAAGTGATCTACATGGCTATCAAGCTTCACCAAGATATAATGGCCATAAGTTTGATAATAAATGGACAAAGACTTTCCAAGAAAAACAAGATGGTTTTAAAGTCATTTTTGCAAATAAAGGGCCGCAACTCCTAAATGACTCGAGCGATTTACATGGCTATCAAATTTGGCGAAGATATAATGGCCAAAAACATGCGTGTTAAGTTCGATGTGGACTGGACAATTACTCTCCAAAACTGAGCCCAGACAAATTCTTCTAGATATGGGTACCTACGTATGTACGTATGTGCGTATATACAGACAAAGGCAACCCTATATGCCACCACTATGCGGGGTCATAAAAACAAGATTGCCACAAGCAGGTGCCAGCTGTGTTCTGTTTGATTGTAGCTCTTGTGACAGTGAACAAGTGTATGAAGTTTCATTAGATTTCCTTTAATAGCAAAGAAGTAATAGCCATGTTAAAGTTTCCGGACGACAACACGGACACTGGAGTTGCGAAAAAAAAATTCCTTTGAAAAATGGATGAGCTAACAAGAGTTTATGTATTACTCGTATTATTGGAAGTAAATACTATTTAGAATAAAAATTAATTCAATGAATAAAATGATTCATAAATAAAACAGTCAGTGAATTGTTATGTAGCCGGTTCAAGTCAACAGATGTCAAACGACCAAGACGTTAAGATCATACAAGTACCAGTTAGGGAGCATACATTTCATTTCCTTTTACAGTAGAACCTGTCCAAAGTGACTATACATTTACTGAACATAGGAGTCTTAAAATACAGGTGGTTATTTAATGCAGGACAAAAGTGATGCAGAAAGTTCCTATATGAGCTTTCTGCATTAATTTGATCTGCATTCAGCTACCATCTGCCTTACAGATCTCATTTTGATGGCTGCTTAACCCTTTCCACCATAAATATGCCTTTCTACACCTCTGTAATAGTCACTTCTTGAAACCATCGTGATAAATAAAGCATTTGTTCCATAGGAGCAAATGCTCTATTTATCACAATGGTTTCAATACTACACAATTCTAACATTTTCCTTTTCTCTAGTAAATGCTCCTTTTTGGTAGATTTATTCAAAGAGATTGGGTCTAACAATAGCCTATGAGGGAATGGGTTAAGATAGGTTCTACTAAACATTTGTACATACATCTGTGTCTCTATCCTCAGCTGTGACGTTGTATATCCTTGATGAAGTAAGCTGTGACTGGGTAAATGTGACACGTGCTGGCAGGTTGGTGAACTCTGGACAGAACAGATTCCTGATCACATTGATCACCACATTAGCTCGGTTAGCTCCTGACCGTTGAGGTGTGCCAAGATCATACACTCGGAGAATCAACTGAAAAACAAATCATTAACCCTTTTACTCCTTGAACATTCATCTAAGAAATAATGAAATCAAGAAGTTTTATTACATTGTTTTTTGTAATGGCACATGAACACAGTAAATTTTGGCCATGCCAGAACTGTAGAATTATTTCTATATATTATATCATAAGCAAACACTTTGGAAAAACTATGAGGGTTTCTGATTCTCATGAATTTATTTTGTGCAGAAACTTACTTCTTATTAATAGAATTAATGATAAGGACACTAAAGAAGTAACTAAATACATCATAAAATATTTTATGCCTTTTCTAAACCCTGAAAAAGTAATACCTATATAAATTTCAAATGTCATCAGTTTTTGTGAAGAATGTTGATCAATACGATATGGACTGAATTAAAGACACCCTGTGAGATACGACACTTTTGACTTTCTCCATTACTATGTCTCTAAAAACAGGTTTGACTGTAGTAACTGTTATACATTTATTTTTACAAGCTATATGATTCAGTTTGTATTTCTGGCTTGAAAACTCACACAGTCATTTGCACAACTGAACATTTAGCCATCAGAATGTGTCACCCTATGCAATGCTACTGGGCACATCTCCCAAATGGCTAACAGTCTTTCTACCATTCAATCTCACCACCCAAAATACCATTAGCTGGAACATCTAATATTAGAAAGTTTGAAATGCTTTCAACTGAATTCTATTCACCTTGTGCATTTGAATTTTGATCAAGAAGTGAGTGAACAGTCAACAGGAAATTGCCAGAAAACCTGTTTAAAATTCAGGACAAAACATATGCCTACGTTCATGGAAATTATGCAATTTGCAAGTCAAGAACTGAATGTGTGCGATTTGGTCCATCAGGAGTAGGAGTGTTCGGGAGAACATGTACTACTGCATTCACCATTTCCTTCTGAGAAAACCAAAGGAGAGGAGTGGTGGAATAAAAATCATTACATATTGTGTTCAAATTTGACAGAGTACTGTGACATGAAGAATTTTCTAGTTCTAACTTCAGTTTAACCCTTCGCTTGCTATTCACGTCAATATACCTACCTGTAAATAGTGAAGACCCAGATGAGACAGCTCCTGCAGGAGCTGTCTCATCAGGGTCTGCACTATTTACAAATTGATTGTGCAACAAATGCACTCCACAGCTGTGATTGCACAGCGAAATACTTGTACACAGTGAAGATATATGTAATTATACAACAGGGCATGGGTAAAGAAGGAGAAATGTATTCTAAAATTCAGCAAGAGAAGGGTTGATATCAGGTTTGGTTGAAATTTCACTTCTGTTACATGATCTTGATCTAGAAGTGATAAATCAAATGCACTTATGGTTATCGTTTTCATACACGATGGAATCAATTAACATTTAAACTAATCTAACTGATCTACGGGATACTGTTATACAGTACTTTCCTAAGCAGTCATTTCACAGCTGCATGTAGGTGCCAGTGTGTCACACAAATTGTCGCTCAAGTTCAACAACGGATTAGCTATGGTTGACTAAATTGTATGGTGCTAGAAAGGTGACAAGTGACCATTAGTTACGGTAAGATTAGTGTTATTGGGACCAATCATCTTTTACAGGCTTGATCGTTTTGTGCAATGTTCAGAAAATTACGGTCAGCTGAAGTTATCGACTGTTGAAGGGCGGTAAATGTTACTGACCGGCTACAAATCTTCAAGTCGTTAGCCATTCTAGAGAGTTACCATTTGTGGTAAGGATTTTTACTCGAAAATCCTACTGGGGGAATAGACGTTGCTGTTATAGACCGGGAAATATTGTTGAGGGGGAACGTTAATGAAGGGGCACTGTATGATAATGTCATAATTTCTTACATGAATATTTATGCAGTAAAAGTTTAAAGAGTTCTGGTTTCACAGTTTAATATATGCAAAAAAGTTCCATTTCAGGACTCACCTCAAATCTATCCTGACGAAGTGCATCTAATGTAAGAGACCGCCTAACAAATACACCACCAGTCACAGTGTCAACCGCAAAATAACTTGGTGCGTTGCCTGACAACTCTCCAAGTACGTCAAATCTCACATCTCTATGAGGTGAAAGTGTGTCCCGATCTGTGGCAGAAACTGTTATGATATCCTCTCCAAGAATTTGATCTTCATAAATTGTAACCTCATAGTCGAGCAAAGTGAACTCTGGGCTGAACAGATTCCTATCAATTCTGATTGTCAATGTGGTGGTATCGTGCAGACTGGGGATACCACCATCTCGTACTTGAAGCCTGACCTGAAAAAAAAAAGTGGGGAACATTATGCTTTTAACCTTTTACACCATAAACACATATTTTAACACTTTTGCAAACCATGTAGACATCAGATCAGATGGTTCCTGTAGGAGCTGTCTAGCCAGGATGTGATGTTTTCTGATGGAATCATATAGATCTTATTCTAGTTTTTACCTGAATGTGACTAAACAATTTCTTGTTCGTACATTATTACAATTACTAAGCTAATTAATATGCATACATATATTAATTTTTAACAAAAATAGTCATCTAGTAAAGCGTTAACAAACATATATAACAGGTCATTTTCTTCACTCAACACTTCCAAAAAGAGCCGTCTGATCAGGGTCTGCTCTGTTTATTTATGACATTTTTGTCAAAGCAAATAAATTTCTTGTTTACCTTCTAAAATATCAGCTAATAAATATTCATGATTTTTTACATGAATATTAAACAGGAAAAGGGTTAAAAGAAAACTTAACTGAAGATATCTAAGACAGGTTGTAGCTTAACCCTTTCCCTCATATAAATGTGTTTTCACGCATTTGCAAACAAGAGTAGACCCAGATCAGAAGGGTCCTAGAGGAGTCGTCTGATCAGGGTCTACTCTGTTTGCTAATAGAATTTCAAAGATCTGTGTCTTTATTTCTAAAATGGCTACAATATTCCACCTTCCATATTTCTTTATAACTATTTCGTCCATGAATATTCAGTAGGTATTGAAATTCTTAATAAACGCAGAACAGGGAATGGGTTAATGCAGGAAGAAAGTAACGCAGAAACCCTTTACTTCATGAATATTTATGATTTAGGCTACATCGAGTCTTAAAAATCCAGAGTGCCAATTATGCAGACCCTGATCAGACAGCTCCTATAGGAACCGTCTAAAAGAGATAACACTGCTTGCAAAAAGGCATAAAAAGCATGTACAGTAGAACCCCTCTAATGTGACCACTTAAAGAATAAGCATAGCTGCCTTCATAAGCAGGTGGTTGCTTAATACAGAACAAAAGTAATGCAGAAAGCTCCTCTAGGAGCTTTCTGCATTACTTTTGCCCTGCATTAAGCTACTACCTGCATCTAGCACCCAGATCTGTACCTCTTTTAGATGGTCGCATTAGCGGGGTTTTACTGTATATATAGAATATTAAAAAAGTAAGACTCTTATTATAAACGGTTAAGACGCCTATGTTTGATCAATGAGTAGTCACTTAACGCTGGTTTGACAGCAGTTTACAGACACAAAGAAAACTTACTACATAAGAAGTGGCGACTTCATTCAAGACAGATGTAGAAAGGGAGATAACTCCAGTTTCTGAATTGATAGTGAAATACGATGGTGATGTATTGTCTCCAATGATTGAGTAGGTCAATGTGTTGAATGGAGCCTGAAAAATACACAAGTTTGTTCATATTACACAAATCTGTCATGTTACAAAAGTTCTTTAGATTACACAAATCGGTCATATGACACAAGTTCTGTCATATTACACTATCCTGTCATTTTACACAAATCTCGTCATATTACACAAATCTATCATACTGCACAAGTTTTTTCATATTACACAAGTCTGTCATATTACACAAATCTTGTCATATAACACAAGCTCTTTCATACTACACAAGTCTCTCATATTACACAAATCTTGTCATATTACACAAGTCTTTGTACAAAACAAAACTATCTCTGATCATTTCATACGTTATAATTATATCACCCTTTGAATGAAGAATATTCAAAGTGAAAGTTTATTACAAGTTTAACAGTTTAAGAGTCCATTCAGTATGAAAAGGTGTAACTTGCAAAGGATTTTGAATGACAAACAGTGCAGACCCTGATCAGAGGGCTTCTTTAGGAGCCCTCTGATCTGGGTCTACACTATTTGCAAATGGCAATACATTTGTTTCCTTTATTCAAAGAGTTAACTGATTTTTCAAACCTGTGTGTCAAGATCATCTGCTGAGGCTGTATATACAACTGTTCCTAAACCACTGGCAGGATCCAGACTAGTCTGATATGGGTCACTAACAAAAAATGGTGGGTTGTTATTTCGGATCACTGACACTGTAATGTCCACTTCAAGGCTGAACAACCTTGGCTCACCAAGGTCATAGGCTTGACCCTTCATCTGTAACAGGAAAATAAGAGAATAAATTTCCAAAAAGGAGCATTAACTAGAGAAAAGGAAAGTTTTAGAATTTTCCGATATGAAACTATTGTGATAAAAAGAGATAAAAATAGGAGAAAATGCTCTATTTATAAAAATGGTTTCAGAAAGTGATTTTTACAGAGGCGTAGAAAGGTGTATTTATGGAGGAAAGGGTTAAAATTCAAATTAGCAAGTTTTTCACTCAATCGTATACATTTATATATGTTTGCTTATGAAATTATAATAGCTCTGACCTTACAGTTTCTACCATAACCATCCTTTCATGTGTACAAAAAATAAATATTCATGACATCATTATTGCTTACATAAATATTTAAACATGGAAATGGTTAATTAGATATATCTTTTATGAAGGTATGATGAACATGGATTTTACAGTAACTGTATAATCAGATCATTATCATTCAATAAGCAAACGACGCAGAGACCCTGATCAGACAACTCCTATCAGAAATGTCTGATCTGGATCTACTACTCTGTTGGAAGTATATGATAACAAGAGCACCGCGAGACGGGGCAATATGCGCCCGAGGATTTGTTTGTTTGGGTGAGGCTTTACGTCCCTTTAACAATTTCATATTTTATATGAGTCCATCAAAGGGCAATAACTCCAGAATGAAGGATGACATCGAGTTATCTGAGAGTTATCTGAAAGTTATCTCACTGATATGCACAACTACACATCAATATCTATCATTCCTGAAAGTTTGAAGAAATTATGTTGAAAAATAAAGGAGGAGTTAGTTGCACAAGAAATTGCTACCCGAAACTATCAAAGGGCAATAACTCCAGAATGAAAAATGATATGAGAGTTATCTCACTGATATGCACAACTACACATCAGTATCTATCATTCCTGAAAGTTTGAAGAAATTATGTTGAAAAATAAAGGAGGAGTTAGTTGCCCAAGAAATTGCTACCCGAAACTATCAAAGGGCAATAAACTCCAGAATGAAAAATGATATGAGAGTTATCTCACTGATATGCACAACTACACATCAGTATCTATCATTCCTGAAAGTTTGAAGAAATTATGTTGAAAAATAAAGGAGGATAGTTGCACAAGAAATTGCTACCCGAAACTATCAAAGGGCAATAACTCCAGAATGAAAAATGATGAGAGTTATCTCACTGATATGCACAACTACACATCAGTATCTATCATTCCTGAAAGTTTGAAGAAATTATGTTGAAAAAGAAAGGAGGAGTTAGTTGCACAAGAAATTGCTAACGGACGGACGGACGGACATGCTAACGGATGGGTAGTTGTGTGACTTTTTCCTTTGATCTTTTCTTGTGTGACTAGTCCCACAAGAAAAACTATTTTTGGCTCTAACTTTGGAAAAGAATGATCTGGAAGCTAACCCTAACCCTAACGCTATGTCCCACAACTGGCCAGGTTAATGTCACAAGAAATGGCCAGGTTAATGTCACAAGAGATGGCCAGGTTAATGATTTTACTTGTGGGACTAGTTAAAAAAAGTCACACAACTACCCTTTCGTGAGTGCGGACGGACAGACGGACGGACGACATGCACCATACCATAATAGTCCCTTCGGGCGTATAAAAAGCATGAAGCCATTCTAGTCTGCAAACTTTGTCAGGCAGCTCAATTCTCAAAGCCCATATTAAGTTTGTAGGTTCACTTTCCAAAAAGTTAGAGTTAACACTTTCCTTCATATAAACACATTTGCAAAAAGAGTAGACCCAGATCAGATGGCTCCTATAGGAGCCATCTGATCTGGGTCTGCTCTAATTGCCAATGGAATTAGATAGACCTGTATCTTAACTTTCAAAAGTGGCTACAATGTTCCATGTTTCATCATAATATTCTGTCCATGCATATTCAACAGGTATTGAAACACACAATAGCTAATCCCTTGTGCATTCTCATACATGTGATAACCTGCTGAGGCATGTCAGGTAGATTTAGGAAATTTGTCAGGTAGATTTGACTTTTGTCAGGTAGATTTTACTGACGCGACAAAATATATGGAGGAGAAAAAAGAAATTCTTGATACCTATGTTTGTTATACTTTTTCACATTATCATTCATACTTTACCATAAATGCATATCAGACCATTATAAACCTTACATTACACACATAACATTTACACACTTAACCCTCTCCCTCATATAAACACCTTTTTCACGCATAAATTTGCAAAGAGAATAGACCCAGATCAGATGGCTCTTACAGGAGCTGTCTGGTCAGGGTCTGCTCTGATTGCTTATGATATATGAATGATTCTACACTTTCAGGTTTGGCAAAAAATCCAATGTGGTGTTAAAACCCCCATTAACCCTTTCCTTCATATAAACCAAGGTTTCACACATTTGCAATGATCAGACAGCTGATCAGGATCTGCTCTGTTTGCTTTAGGAATTTTAAAAATGTTTCTGTACTTTCAAAAATGGCTATAAAGTTCCAATCTCTGTATTTCTTTAAAATTACTTAAGAATAAGAATATTCAGTAGGGACTGGAATTTGGAATAAAAATGGAACAGGGAAAGGGTTAAAAACAAATACTAGTAATTGACATGCAGTAATAATTCTATATTTTTTTCATGGGTCAAAAGGACTCTTTGAAATCAATAGGTCTCAAGCCCAAAACACTGGGTTCCTTATTAAATAATGTCATGAAAAATCAACATTTATTATTGTTTTATCATATAATGAAAAAGATATTCTATTTTATCTTATTTTTATAATAACATTTTTATGGGGGTTGCTTATTTTATAGCCCTATTTAGCTATACTCCCCAAGGACAACCTTTACTTAGTTCAAGTTAGTTAAACCTTTACTCAGTTCAAGTTAGTTACTGCAAACATTGAGCAGTCACAGAAATATTGAAATCCAACAGGTCCAGAGTCCGTGTTTTAGCCCGTATCTACAATCGTCGCGAAAACTGATGACATTTCAACTTGATATAGTTATTATTTTTTGAAGAGTTTGCAATGGTAGATAATAATTCATGGTGTTTTCAATTACTTCTTTAGTGTCCTTACCACTTACATACATGTGATAACCTCCTGAGGCATGTCAGGTAGATTTAGGAAATTTCTCAGGTAGATTTGACTTTTGTCAGGTAGATTTTACTGACGCGACAAAATTATTATTAATGTATGGAGGAGAAAAAAGAAATTTGCTTGATACCTATGTTTGTTATACATTATCATTCATACTTTACCATAAATGCATACCATTCCATTATTAAACCTTACATTACACACATAACATTTACACACTTAACCCTTTCCCTCATATAAACATCTTTTTCACACATAAATTTGCACAGAGAATAGACTCAGATCAGGCGGCTCCTACAGGAGCTGTCTGGTCAGGGTCTGCTCTGTTTGCTTATGATATATAGGAATGATTCTACACTTTCTGTTTTGGCAAAAAAAAATTCCAATGTGGAGTTAAAACCTCCATTAAGCCTTTCCTTCATATAAACCAAGGTTTCATGCATTTGCAAACAGGGTAGACCCAGATCAGACAGCTCCTATAGGAGCCATCTGATCAGGGTCTGCTCTGTTTGCTTTTGAAATTTTAAAAATGTTTCTGTACTTTCTAAAATGGCTATAAAGTTCCAATCTCCAAATTTCTTTATAACTACTTTGTTTGAGAATATCCAGTAGGGACTGGAATTTGGAATAAAAATGGAACAGGGAAAGGGTTAAAAACAAATACTAGTAATTGACATGCAGTAATAATTCTAGATTTTTTTATTTGTCAAAAGGACTCATTGAAATCAATAGGTCTCAAGCCCAAAACACTGGGATCCTTATTAAATAATGTCATGAAAAAATCAAGATTTATTAGTTTTATCATATAATGAAAAAGATATTCCATTTTATCTTAATTTATAATAACATTTTTAGGGGTTTTTTTTGGCTTATTTTATAGCCCTTAACCCCCTTATTTAGCTATACTCCCAATGACAACCTTAAAAGTCCTTTACTCAGTTCAAGTTAGTTAAACCTTTACTCAGTTCAAGTTAGTTACTGCAAACATTGAGCAGACACAGAAATGTCGAAATCCCATCAGGTCCAGAGTCCGTGTTTTAGCCCGTATCTACAATCGTCGCGAAAACTGATGACATTTCAACTTATATAGTTATTATTTTTTGAAGAGTTTGCAATGGTAGATAATAATTTATGGTGTTTTCAATTACTTCTTTAGTGTCATTACCACTTATTATACTAATGAAAAAAGTAATTTAGTGTACAAATCAAATTCATGATTATCAGTCCAAACAGTCTTATTTTCGAAGTGTTTCGGCCCATTGCAACAACGAGACCAAGCATAGCTGTCTTTGACAAGGAAGCAGAGAAGCATTTCTATGTCTTATAACTTAATTGTGAGAATATAATTCCTATTATAGGTTCATGACACTCCTATGTCGCCTCGCTTGAGTAATAAACCTGCTGCATGTGTTATTTGTGGTAGACGTTTGCATTTTGAAACGACTGGTTCCCGAACAATTTATTTGGTAAAGTAGTAGAGTGAAAACCGGAACCACCTCGTGATTATGTAATTCGGGAATATTCTCCATGGTCTCCACAGGGGATTCCCTTGATTGGTCCCTACCAAAACAGACCGAGCATGGATCACAGCATGATAGCAAGCTAAAGGCGGTCTGTGTGTGTAGAGAACTAACAGATAAACTCTGTCATGGAGGAAAATACATGTCACTAAAAAAATTGCCTTGGCATTTCAAAAACGGTAGATCGTTAAAGTAGAACGGTAAACCACCTCTGAAAACGGTAGAATTCACCTACCGTCGGTAGTTATCACATGTATGCACTTATAATATTAATGAAAAATAATTTTGTGTACAAATCAAATTCATGATTATCAGTCCAAGCACTGTTGAAGCAGTCTTATTTTCGAAGTGTTTCGGCCCATTGCAACAACGAGACCAAGCACAGCTGTCTTTGACAAGGAAGCAGAGAAGCATTTCTATGTCTTATTATTTAATTATGAGAACATAATTCCTATTATAGGGTCATGACACTCCCATGTCGCCTCGCATGAGTAATAAACCTGCTGCATGTGATATTGTGGTAGACGTTTGCATTTTGACACGACTGGTTCCCGAACAATTTTATTTGGTAAAGTAGTAGAGTGAAAACAGGAACCACCTTGTGATTATGTAATTCGGGTGTTCTCCATGGTCTCCACAGGGGATTCCCTTGATTGGTCCCTACCAAAACAGACCAAGCGTGGATCACAGCTTGATAACAAGCTAAAGGTGGTCTGTGTGTGTAGAGAACTAACAGATAAACTCCACAAGGGATGAAAATATATGTCACTAAAAAAATTGCCTTAGTCAAATTTCAAAACGGTAGATCGGTAAAATAGAACGGTAAACCACCTCTGAAAACGGTAGAATTCACCTACCGTCGGTAGTTATCACATGTATGCATTCTAGACATCTGATTGGTCAACTACCTGGGTAGTATGAGACTGTACTTTCACCTAGCTATCTTGTACCTATCTTAGATAGGAAAATGGAATCAGATTTAATAAAATCATTTATAAAACATCTACACTGGTCATACCATGCCAGATGTCTGTGTAATTAATTTATTACCAGTCAGAACTCCACTCCTATAGGAGCTATCAGATAAGCATCTGTTTGCAATGGATTAAAGTGCTTAGAGAAGTTTGACTATAAAATTCTGATATTTTGTACTCAACTTACTCGGAATACTGATGCCCGACATGGAGAGTAGAGCAATGGTCGCCTCAGATACAGTTCTCCAGTAATCTCATTCATCAAGAAGCATTCTCTGTCCTCTGGGCCCTCCGTAAGCCTGTATCGAACGGTGTTGTGTGGAGCCTGTGGCAGGGAAATTGAAACTAAATAAATTAAGCCTTTACCTCATATAAGCGCTATTTCACACCTTTGCAAACAGTGTAGACCCAGATCAGATGGCTCCAGTAGGAGCTGTCAGATCTAGGTCTGTTCTGTTTGCTTATGACATTATAACAATCTGATTCTACAGTTTCTGCCAGAAATACCAAAAATCCTCTGCTCATAATTATGCTATTATAACCCATTACCTCATAAACTATTTTTAGATCCTACCTCTTTGAATTAATCTACCGAAAAGGAGCATTTATTAGAGAAAAGGAAACTTTCAGAATTGTGTAGTTTTTAAACCATTGTGATAAATAGAGCATTTGCTCCTATAGAGCAAATGCTCTATTTTTATCACAATGGTTTCAGATAGAGACTTTGACAAAGGCATCAATATGAGGGAATGGGTTAAGAATTCAGTTAACAAATATATTCATTCTGACATTATTTCTTACATGAATATTCATCTGTCAGTTTAACCCTTTATTCCATGAGTATTCATGAAAGAAATGATGACATCACGAATAATCAGATTCACCTGTCTTTAAAACACAATACTTGATGTAATTTAGTGGCCATTATAGAGAGGTTTTACTGTATACCATGGTACAAGCGCAGCAGATTAGTATTCACAATTTTTTCATTTTGCCTTTGAGATTTTGAAATACAGTAAAAACACTCTAATGTAACTACACATACCAAAACATCTGGGTAATATATTTACTAAGGTGCCGACTGAATGCAGAATGAAACTTAAGTAGAAATCTCCTACAGGAGAGTTTGAGGATTTAAGCATACAACAGCATGAGCAGTTTCAGTCCAAGTAAAAACTGAAGAAGCAGATCTATATAATTCTATATTAAGTAAACAGAGCAGATTCTGATCAGACAGCTCCTACAGGAGCCATCTGATCTGGGTTTTCTCTGTTTGCAAAGGCGTTAAAAGGCAACTCCAAAAGGTTAACCCATTCCCTCATATTGACGCCTTTTGACGACTCTGTAAAAGTCACTTTGTGAAACCATTGTGATAAATAGAGCATTTGCTCCATAGGAGCAAATGCTCTATTTATCACAATGGTTTCAAACTACAAAATACTAAAAAAAATCCTTTTCTCAGTTAGTGCTCCTTTTCGGTAGATTTATTCAAAGAGGTTGTATCTAAAAATAGCCTATGAGGTAATGGGTTAAAGGTCACAGTTGCTATGGATAATTTCTTGTCTCTTACCACAGGATCTTGATCACGGGCAGTCACAGTGAGTACAGTCACACCTAGAGTGATTGTCTCCAATACAGTGGCCGTATAGGAATCATTAATGAAAGCTGGTGGCTGGAAATTCTTCAGCGCCTCCACTGTGCATGTCTTGTAAGCCATCTTTGCTGGGGTCCCCAGATCTCTTGCCATGACAGTGATCTAAAACAATACAGAAAACATTGGACACTGTGATACAGTAGAACCCCTCTAATGTGACCACTTAAAGAATAATCATAGCTGCCTCAATAAGCAGGTGGTTGATTAATGCAGGATGAAAGTAATGCAGAAAGCTCCTATATGAGCTTTCTGCATAACTTTCATCCTGCATTAAGCTACCACCTGCCTATGCAACCCAGAATTATGCCCCTTTTGGGTGGTTGCATTAGAGGGGTTTTGCTGTACTTGGATTACAGCAAGTACAGTGAAACCTCTTTAAAACTTTACCTCGTGAATACTGTACAGTAAACCCCTCTAAAACTTGACGATCAATTTAGTATAAATATTAGTCTTGGAGACAGGTGGAAGCTTAATACAGCATGAAAGTCATGTAAAAAGCTCCTTCCTTAAAGTATCTAAATTCGTCTCTACTTGAATTCCGGTTTAGAGGGCTTTTACTGTATACATATAAGAAATAATGAAATAATGAATATAGATTAGCTTATCATTGAATCATGTAAGAGAAGCATGTATACTGAAGGACACATCCATGAGCTACATGTAGCACATACATGTATACTGAAGGACACATAAATCTGGAGCAAGTACTATAAACTGCCCACTTAGCCCTTCCCTGTTCAATATTCATAAAATAATGAAATCTGGATAGTGATTGAAATTAATGTAAATGTTAACTTTCCACAGAATTTGTTTGCTTTGAAAAAAACTGTAGAATGTATACTGAAGGACACATAAATCTAGAGCAAGTAATATAAACTGCCCACTAAGCCCTTCCCTGTTCAATATTCATGAAAAAATGAAATCTGGATGATGATAAAATATTCATGTTAACTTTTCACATAATTTTGCTTTGACAAAAACTGTAGAATCAGATCTTTAAAATGTCAAAAGCAGCAGACCCTTATCAGATGGCACCTACAGGAGGCGTCTGTTCTGGGTCTACTGTTTGCATATGATTGTGTGAAAAGGTGTTTGTATGAGGGAAAAGGTCAGTAAAAGCAGGGGTGTAGTAAAATTATAACTCTTTGAATTAAAAAAAAAACTGTACAGTAAAACCTCTCTATAACGACCACTAAATTACATCAAGTATTTTGTGTTAAAGGAAGGTGAAAGTAAAACAGAACGCTCATATAGGAGCGTTCTGTTTTACTTTCACCTTGCTTTAAGCAGCCACCTGCCCTAAATACCAAATAATTAACACAATTTAGTGGCCGTTATAGAGAGGTTTTACTGTACCTGTGTAACCATAATTTGCAAACAATGTAGACAGATCAAAGGGATCCTGACTAGGAGCCCTCTGATCAGGGGTCTGCACAGTTTGTCATTCGAAATCCTCTTGCAAATTATACCATTTCATACTAAATGGACTCAGTCGTTAACCCTTCATCTCATAAATATTTATAAAAGAATTCATGACATGATGAATATAAATTAGATTATATTTTATAATGGCATATGGCTGCAGCAAATTTTGTTCATGGCCAAAACAACAGAACCAGATCTATAGCATATAATAAGCAAACAGCAGATCCTGATCAAATAGTTCCTACATGAACCATCTGATTTGGGTCTACTCTGTTTCAAAGGCTTCATAAGGTGTCTCTATGAGGTTAATGAGTTAAACAATGATGGACCATTTCTGTTATTGAACCAACTTACTCTATATTCCTGCACATTGCCTAAAGAAAGGTCAGAAATGGTTGAAATTCTTCCATCTACAGCATCAATCCGGAACAAACTTATAGCCGTTTCATCTGCTACGATGCTGTAACGTATCTGCCCAAATGGTGTAGCCTGTAAATAGAAAAAGATCATAAACAAGATGTGTTTGTGAAACACCATGCCCCCGATTTGGCCTTTAACCTTGATGTATGACCTTGACCTTAATAGGACATCCCTGAAAATGTTTGCCTACATAAGATGCCAATTTTGAAGTATGCACATGCAATGGCGACAAAATTATTGTCAAGGTTAAAGTTGGGGCCAAACCAACAAACCAACCATCAAACAGAGCAAAAACAATATGCCACATCCCCTGATTGGGGGGGGGGGATAAAAAGTCAGATGGACAGACAACAGACAAACTGACAAATGATGAAGTGATCTTTAAGACTCACTGGTAACGCAATCATAGGAGAAATATCATCTGAAAAATCCCCATTTTTCCAGCAGACATTTATCAAGGTGATGTATTAACCAAGCCTTTTTCTAGCAATTTGGGGGAAAAACAAAAGTCAATGATTTGAAAAGCATTTTTGGTCTCATTTTTAACTTACATTTAACTACACAAATCTAAAAACATTTCCTTTTCTCTAGTAAAATCTCCTTTTAATTTGATTTATTCAAAAAGGTTGGATCTAAATAATAGCATAATTATGAGGTAATGGATTAACAATGGTTAAGCCTAAAACAGTGAACAGTACTTACTGCATCATCATCATCTGTAGCTGAGACTTGGGTCAAGAAGGTTGGGCCCACAATCAGCTGAGAGATGTTCACATCACATGGCCTACTGTCAAAAACAGGTGGGAACCTATTCCGTATGATGTTGATTGTGACAAAAGCATTTACTGACGACCTTCTTGGAGATACTGGGTCTTTGTCTTGCAATGCTACTTCAAGCTAAAACAAATATTGTAGAATGAACAATAGTTGTACATATAAGAAAGAAAAATACCGCTCAAAAGAAGCAGACAATAATTTATCTAGCTTACAGACTTGAGGTTCTATGTAATTTTAATCTGTGAATCTTAAAGTCTGCTTCAGGTTTAACCCTTTCCTTCATACAAATGCCTTTTCAGGCATTTGTAACCAGAGCCAAAACATCCCAGTACATAATTCCATTATAAAAATTCAGTTAATAAATATTCATAATGTCATTATTTCTCATGCGGATATAAAACTGGGAAAGGGTTAATCTATTTGCGTTAGGAATAATGACATCATGAATATTGATTAGATTAATTTTCATAAAAGCATATGACTACAGGAGTATTTGGCCTTAGAAGAAACTGTAGAATCATATCTATATCAAATTATAAGAAACAGAGCAGAGCCTGTTCAGATGCCTCTTGCAGGAGCCATCCAGGTCCATGCTTATAAAGCTTTTTAGTTGAGTCTGAGTTCGTTCTCAAGCTTTTGATTGGTCAGATTTGAGTTCTCAAGCTTTTGATTGGTCAGATTTGAGCCAAAGACTCAAATCTGACCAATCAAACACTTGAGAATGAACTCAGACTCAACTAAAAGTTTTATAAGCATGGACCCAGATCTGGGTCTACTTTGTTTGCAGAGATTGTAGAAGGGTGTCAAAAGGTTGTGTTACTTACCACTAGTGTATCCTGAGTGATGGTAGTCAAGGATCTTTTGATGAAGACTTCACCGCTGTCTGATTGAAGACCAACATAATCCGTCACAAAACTGTTTCCAAATCTGTCTACTTCAGTATAGACTAGTGTGTTATATGGGGCCTGAAAGTAAATATCCAACAAAAGTGAGAACAACTCAGTTATATAAAACAGAACCAGTCCTAATGGTCAATTCATTTATTGAACATACTGTGTCTTAAATAGCAGGTGGTTGCTTAATGCAGGTCAAAAGTAACACAGAAAGTTCTTATATTAGAAGCTTTCTGTATTATTTTTGACCTGCATTAAGCTACCACCTGCTTTACAGACCTCTCTTTGCTGGTCGCTTAAGGCAAGTTCTATGTAATACCAAGAGATCTAGAAATTTTGAAAGCCATATTATTCCAGAGTCAAGTCTTTCCCAGCTGTCGGTAGAAACAGTTTTCACAAATCTGAAGATATGTGTGTTGTTCTCATAGGGTTTGTTATCTTATCAGGGTCGGCTTTGTTTGCTAATGAAATGATATAGATCTGATTCTAATGTTTCTGTTTTGGCAAAAATTGCATGTGTTAATTAATATACCACTTTAAATATTTAATTAATATTCATGAAGTCATCATTTCTTTCATGAATATTAATGGCGTAAAAATTAAACTTCACCTTTACCCAAGAATATTGATGAAAGGAATAATGACATTATGAATATTAATAAGATAATTTTTTATAAAGGCACAAGGAGAACAGGAATATTTTGCCATAGTAGAAACTGTACAATCATATCTATATCATTTCATAAGCAAACAGAGCAGACCCTGATCATATGGCTCCTACAGCAGCCATCTGATTTTGACCTACTCTGTTTGCAAAAGCGAAGAATGGCCTGTTTATGGAGTAAAGGGTTGACAGACGTACTGGAAGACAGACAGACGGACTAACAGAAAGACTGAAAATATGATTCCTATAGGGCTCCTAAATTTTCAATGCAGGGCCCTAATTAGGAGGTAAAAACAAGATATTATTATGTTACATCTGCTCAAAATGAATGGACCAATTGTTTTCCTAATATCTCTTTAATATGTAAATCAGTCCTAGATTCTGAAAAATTGGTAAAAACTGGTGTTCTTTTGGTTTTCTAGTTTCCTGGCAATGCTTAAATGTCAGCAACTGAGGACCCGTATAGACAGTAAGACTAATGCTTGGTATGGTTCTTGCACCTATATTGGTACAGACCAGTCAGTTAGAGAAGGCCTGGAAGTCATATAGATCAGCCAGTTACAGGTGGTCTGGAAGTCATATAGATCAGCCAGTTATAGGTGGTCTGGAAGTCATATAGATCAGCCAGTTATAATACTTCTGGATGTCATATTGAACATAGGAGGCATGGAAGACATGTAGAGCAAAAACAGCTACTGCAGCACAGAATCATTCGTTCAATACTTTACTCCACAGATACATCAAGAGATGTCTCTATCAGAAAAAGGTTTGATTGCCAACCAATCTCTTCTTCATCATTTAATACAGTCTTATTGTAATTGGTATTTAATTCTCTTATACCCTCTGTAGAGATTTATACTTACAAATATGTCCTGATCGCTTGCTTGTAGAGTTACGATACCCACTCCAAGTTCCTGCAGTTCATTCACTGTGACCGTGTAGTTCTGTGGAAAGAAGCTGGGGTCGAACTGGTTCCTGTTCACATTTACTAGCACTGTAGCTGTGGCCGAGAGTGCAGGGGTACCGCCATCTTGAGCAAGAACCCTAATCTGGAATTGTGCAGAAAATAAATAAGTCACTCTATTGACGCTTTCGCGAACAATGTAGCCATATACCAGTTACCACGGCATCTACAACAAGATTCATATTATCAGTGTCTACACACTTTACAGATACACCTTAGCTCCTGGTACATTAACCTTTTACTTCAAGAACATTCATGTACGAAATAATGTTATCACATAATCTGCCATGTGGGAGTGCTGAAACTGAGTGCCATAAATCACGGAAATGCACTAATGCAATTTTTATGCAAGCGAGCCTGTACTACGCTGTAAACAAAGGCCGAAACAGCAGTCATATAAAGTCTGTTTCACTTTCTTTGGCACTTTTTAAGGGTTATGTAATAAAAAAGAATCTCAGATTCGAGTCCATTACAAATTGTTTCCTTGAAACATTTTTACTATAATGAATATTACACTCGCTAAAGCTCATGTCATATTATTTATATATAATTTATTATAGTAAACACGTTTCATAAAAACAATTTGTAATGAACTTTCATGTAAAGATCCTCTATTGATGAATATCAATTAAGATTAATTTTTAATGGCATATGAACACTGAAAATTTTGGCCATGGTATAAACTATAGAATCTGATCTTAAATCATAAGCAAATAGAACAGACCCTGATCAGACAGCTCTTACAGCTGTCTGACCTGAGTGAACTCTATATACAAAGTCATCAAAAGGCATTTCTATGACAGAAAGCTTTAGATAATTTTCCATTTCTATTTCCAAAGAGTTTACACTATTTGCTACTACAGTGAAACCCCGCTAATGCGGCCACTTAATAAACAGCCACTGATGTCATCTAAAGCAGGTGGTTGCTTAATGCAGGACGAAAGTTATGCAGAAAGCTCCTATAGGAGCTTTCTGCATAACTTTCGTCCTGTATCAAGCTACCACCTGCCTCTGCCACCCAGAATTATGCCCGTTTTTGGGGGTCGCATTAGCGGGGTTTTACTGTATTTAAAAACTTTAAATATCAAAGAAAAGCCAAATTGATTCAGCTTCATAAACTTGTAGAGAAGGAAAATTGGGTACTGTCCGATTACTTTACAATGGCATCATCTTGCAATGACAAATTGCTAGGACAAACATTACAGAAGATGGATTGTTGGCGAGAGAGACTGGGATATACGGACTGTTTTTGATAAAAAGCTAGGAAGTACTTACCACAAAATATGGAATGCTTCCATGGGAAGCTAGGAAGTATTTACCATGTTATATGGGGTGTTTTTGTGAGATACTAGGAAGTATTTGTCAAATAATAAGGAGTGTTTTGTGAGATACTGAGGAAGTACTTGCTGCATAACATGGAGTGTTTTTGTGAGATACTAGGAAGTACTTAGTACTTACTGCATAATATGAAAGTTTTTGTGAGAAGCTAGGAAGTACTTATCACAAAATATGGAGTGTTTTCAAGAAGCTAGGAAGTACTAACAATATAATATAGAACATTTTTGTATGCGTGGAAGTACTTAATATGAAGTGTTTTGGTGATAAGCTAGGAAGTACTTACCACATAATATGGAGTGTTTTTGTGAGAAGCTAAGTGCATGTACATACCACATAGGATGCAGTGTTTTTGTGAGAAGCTAAGGTCTATGTAACACATAATTAGTGTTTTTGTGAGAAGCTAAGGAATACATACCACATAAGATGGAATATTTTCACGATTCAGTTCATTAACAGTTGTAATCTGTCCAGATAATCTGCCTATGGCAAATACACCTTGTGCCGAGCCGTCCCCAATAATACTGTAAGACACTGCATTGTAGGGATCCTGTAAAAGAGGGCAAAAATTAAACATTGGTGGAATCTAAATCACTCCAAATGCATAAGAGTCCCTTAACCCACTGTAAAGAAATGTCTCCTCAAATTTGATCCAGTGCAATTATGACTACTGCTGGCCTAAGTTTATACGAGGTTTTGCCTGGGTCTTAGATCATTCTTAAGCATCTGACCGGTCAGATATTGAGCTTGCTCTAAAAGTACATGTTCTTCTCATTTTTTCCCCAAGTAAATAGAATAAGAATGATAAATATTTTTCACCATGAAGAGAGTCAGCTTCCAGCTTCTCATCTAAATATTTTTCAGTGTAATAACAGTCATAATTTGTGTTGAGAGCTGTAACTAGTACAACAAGAGCACCGCGAGACGGGGCAATATAGGCCCGAAGGCTGTTCTATAAAATTATGTTGAAAAATAAAGGAGGAGTTAGTTGCACAAGAAATTGCTACCCGAAACTATCAAAGGGCAATAACTCCAGAATGAAAAATGATATGAGAGTTATCTCACTGATATGCACAACTACACATCAATATCTATCATTCCTGAAAGTTTGAAGAAATTATGTTGAAAAATAAAGGAGGAGTTAGTTGCACAAGAAATTGCTACCCGAAACTATCAAAGGGCAATAACTCCAGAATGAAAAATGATATGAGAGTTATCTCACTGATATGCACAACTACACATCAGTATCTATCATTCCTGAAAGTTTGAAGAAATAATGTTGAAAAATAAAGGAGGAGTTAGTTGCACAAGAAATTGCTACCCGAAACTATCAAAGGGCAATAACTCCAGAATGAAAAATGATATAAGAGTTATCTCACTGATATGCACAACTACACATCAGTATCTATCATTCCTGAAAGTTTGAAGAAGTTATGTTGAAAAATAAAGGAGGAGTTTGTATCACAAGAAATTGCTACCCGAAACTATCAAAGGGCAATAACTCCAGAATGAAAAATGATATGAGAGTTATCTCACTGATATGCACAACTACACATCAGTATCTATCATTCCTGAAAGTTTGAAGAAATTATGTTGAAAAATAAAGGAGGAGTTAGTTGCACAAGAAATTGCTAATGGACGGACAGACAGACGGACGGACGGACGACATGCGCCATTCCATAATACGTCCCTTCGGGCGTATAAAAATGTAAGACAGAAACAAGTATTTCTCACATAACTTCCCGTATCTCCGGGTTAGAGCAGCAGGTTACGATTCCCTTAACAGTAACACTTTAGAGCATATATGACGTATCATATATGACTTCAAACTTTGGAAACCAATGTTTACATGTTATAATATTTAAACGGCGAAAACACGCTGTTTGGTTATGTGAGAAAAAGAATCTGATGCTCGTTGTCTTTTAAGATCAAATGTTCCTAAACTTCCAAAGAAAATGTTATTAAGCTCACCAAAGGCTCGCTTAATAACATTTTATAAGGCTCGTTAAAGAACATAAGATCTTAATAGAAAACTTGTGACAGATCCCCTATATACAATAAAATCTCATTACAACAATTACTTAACCCTATACTTCATAGAAACACCTTTTCTACAGGAGCCATCTGATCAGGGTCTGCTCCTTTTGCTTAAGCCAATGATAAATATAATATCATTTACAAAACTATCCTGCTTGTAGCTTTTCGCACATTCTATGGTCATTAGTTTTATAATTCAATGTGTTCCACTTTGTATGTTATGATATCATTTGTAAAGATATTCTGTATGTTACAATACAACTCTCTGTATTTAACCTTCAAGCTTAACACATGTACTGATAATTGTCCAATGTCACCTTTATGGTGGGAAGAAAGCAAGACTGGCTAATTTGTGAAAAATCTCAAGGAGCCCTCTCATCTGGATCTACACTGTTTGCAAATGACATTAATGACTTGTTTCCCACACTGAAAGGGTTAAAGTTAGCAAGGAAGCTACTGCAAACTTTTTTAACCCATTCCCGCATATTGACGCCTTTTGACGCTTCTGTTAAAGTCACTTTGTGAAACCATTGTGATAAATAGAGCATTTGCTCCACAGGAGCAAATGCTCTATTTATCACAATGGTTTCAAAACTACACAATTATGAAAATTTTCTTTTCTCTAGTTAATGCTCCTTTTTGGTAGATTTAATCAAAGAGGTTAGGTCTAAAAATAGCCTAAGTGGGAATGGGTTAAAGACTCTGTTATATTGCAGTAAGGATTAATCTTGCAAACTCCTGCTCCAGAAGGCCAGCTTATGAGCTTATCAGGCCAGTTAAAAGTTAGCATGGAAGCTACTGCAATCTTTAGTTGGCTACTTTTAGATCCAAACTCTTTGAATAAATCTACAGAAAACGAGCATAAACTGGAGAAAAGGATTTTTTTTTTAGAATTTTGTAGCTTTGAAACCATTGTGATAAATAGAGCATTTGCTCATAAGGAGCAAAATCTCTATTTATCGCAATGGTTTCAAAAAGTGGTTTCAGAGGCTTAGAAAGGTGTATTTACGGAGGAAAGGGTTAATAAAACAAGCACTATCTATTCAAACTTTACATTCTTATTCCATAAAAGATGACAGGGACATATAACTACAGCTTACCACTGTGTCAGCATCTGTTGTGGTAACTTCCATAATTTGATCTCCTCGTGGTATTCTATAGGACACAGTTGTCTGGTACGGAGTATTTCGGAAAATGGGAGGATTCAGATTCCTGATGACAAAAATCGTCACTCTAGCATCAATAGTTGCTTCAAGGTTACCCCTATCAACTGCAGTCACGTTGAAATTGTAAGCTCGTGTGTCAGCATCATCGAAATACAACGGGATCCTGATACGAATTTCACCAGTGATTTGGTCCACTTCGAAATAAGTATTTGCCAAAGTGTTTAAGTCTGCATTTCGCTTACTGTATATGATACTGTTCCAGGTGGGCTGCAAAACACAACAACAAAACAGCTGTTAGTCATTAGTCTTTAACCCATTAACTCATAGGCTATTTATAGATCCAACCTCTTTGAATCAATCTACCGACAAGGAACATTTACTAGAGAAAAGGAAAAGTTTAGAATTCTGTAATTTTGAAACCATTGTGATAATAGAGTACTTGCTCCTATGGAGCAAATGCTCTATTTATCACAATGGTTTCATAAAGTGACTTTTACAGAGGTGTCAAAAGGCATCAATATGAGGGAATGGGTTAATCTTTACGCCATAGGGAATTATTAATTTATGCTCAAATTTGGATTGTGCAATTATGACTACTTCTAATTAGATTAACCCTTTACTCAATAAATATGCATTTCTATGCCTTTGCAAATACAGTAGACCCAGATCAGATGATTCTATAGAATCAGGGTCTACTCTGTTTGCTTATGATATAATATAGATATGACTCTATAGTTTCTGCCATGGTCAAACTATCATGTGTCCATGTACTATTATAACAATCAATCTAATTAATATTCATGATGGGCATATTTCAAACGGGCGTATAAAAAGAGAAGACCCAGATCAGACAACCCCTATTGGATCATCTGATCAAGATCTGCTCTGTTTGCTTATGGAGTTTGAAAGATCTGTTTCTTTACTTTATAAAATTTTCCACCTCTCATATTCAAATTTCTTTTTAACCATTTTGTCCATAGATATTCAGTAGGTATTGAAATTTGGAATAAACATAGAACAGGGAAAGGGTTAATAAATCCAAGTAAACCATGAACACACAGTCTACCTACCAGTGAGTCTGCATCGGTTGCCTTAACCTGCAGTACAACAGTATTCAACAAATCGGTCTCCAGAATTGTTGCATTATATGCTAGCTGATCAAACACTGGTCGGTTTAGGTTTCGGACAATATTTATCTTTGCAGTAGCTGTTCCACTCTTTCCTGGTGACCCATTGTCATGGGCGACAAGTCTACCAATATAAAAGTCTTGAGATTCCTGTCTTAGATCACGCTTCACTATAATATCGCCAGACTGGCTATTAAAGTCAAAATATGTTGCAAACATTCCATCACCGATGACACTGTAACTTAGCAACTGACTCTGAAAACAGAAAACAAAGCATTCAGAAATAATGATATCATGAATATTATTTAGAAGAAATCCTATATACAGGATACATGTATTTCGCAAGTAATCATTTTGCATAAATTGATATTAAGCGATTCTTGGAAAGGCACAGGCTTGCTTAATAACATTTTCCAAGACAAGCAGTCTGATCTGGGTCTATTCTGTTTGCTAATGAAATAATATAGATATGATCCTGCAGTTTCTACCATGTCCAAAACTGACTGTGTTCATGTCCCATTTTAACCCATTCCCACTTAGGCTATTTTTAGACCTAACCTCTTTGATTAAATCTACCAAAAAGGAGCATTAACTAGAGAAAAGGAATTTTTCAGAATTGTGTAGTTTTGAAACCACTGTGATAAATAGAGCATTTGCTCCTGTGGAGCAAATGCTCTATTTATCACAATGGTTTCACAAAGGGACTTTTACAGAAGCGTCAAAAGGCGTCAATATGCAGGAATGGGTTAAAAAAAAATCATCTAATTAATATTCAGGATGTTACATGAATAGAGCACATGGAGTAAAGGGTTAAAATGCACCTTTATGGAGTAAAGGGTTAAAATGCATCTTTATGGAGTAAAGGGTTAAAATGCATCTTTATGGAGTAAAGGGTTAAAATGCATCTTTATGGAGTAAAGGGTTAAAATGCATCTTTATGGAGTAAAGGGTTAAAATGCATCTTTATGGAGTAAAGGGTTAATGAGGATCAACAGATAATAGTGTGTACTCAAATGTTAAAATCGTCATTTCTCTACCAAACCCTGTGTTTTGACCACCATAGTGTAGAAGTAAAGAAATTAATCTTGAAAATATTTTAATTAAGGTCAACTCTGTTTGCAAAGGAATAGAAAGGCATATTTAATTTTATTTAATCCTTTCCTCCATAAATACACCTTTCTACACCTCTATAAAAGTCACTTTTTGAAACTATTGCGATAAATAGAGCATTTGCTCCTAAGGAGCCAATGCTCTATTTATCACAATGGTTTCAGAACTACAAAATTCTAATTTTTTCCTTTTCTCTAGTTAAAGCTCCTTTTTGGTAGATTTATTCAAAGAGCCTATAAGGAATAAAGGGTTAATGATAAGGGAGCACCTACCAAATCATCAACATCCATAGCAGTAACAGTCAACACAACACTGTTTACAGGAGTTGTCTCTGGAATTGTGGTCTCGTATGGGATATTGTAGAAGCATGGTTCGTTGTGGTTCCAGTATACATTGATCTCAATCCTAGCATCAGTTACAACGCTCTTTGGAAGTCTTGCCATGTCTGCTGCTGTGACAGTCATCTCTACATAGCTTATACCAGTCATTGCCAGCGTCTGTTTGATGGTCAGGAGGCAGGACACAGGGTTCAGGTAGAAGTAATCGCCAATATCTATGTACCGAGAGTGATTGCCCTTGCTCTTGTATGAAATACTGGACATCTCACAACATACATCATCCTGGAAACAAATACAATATTATATATAAATAATTGTACCCATTCAAATATGACATAATGAATATTTATTAGATAGGTATTTTTGTAATGACATAATAAATATTAAATAAAATACCCCACACCCCCACCCCCGGCACATGGACAAAAATTTCAAAGTCCAATAACTCTCCTGTAGGAACAGTCTGATCAGTGTCTGGTCTGTTTGCTTATGATATAATATAGATACAATTCTACAGCTTCTGCCAAAGCTAAAGATTCCTTTTTAATTAATATTCAAGATGTCCTTATTTCTTACATGAAGGGTTAATATTAAAATTCAGTATGCAAGGACTAAATACTTACTCCATCAGCATCGAAAACCTCAAGCTGCACCAAGCTTTTAGCAATGGGATAGTCATCTTGAATCGTTCGCTCATAGTACAGGGGATTGAAGACAGGGGCATTTGGGTTTCGATTAAGGCTTATTGTGACATTGGTCATAGCTTTCTGTTCTGGGTTGTCGCTATCATAAGCCAAAATGCCGAGCTGTAAAAAATTATCAAAATGTAATATCCTACAGTAAAATGAATGAACATTAAAGTTTTTTTAAGATTATATTAAAATGAGTAGCACAAAGATAGGATTTGGCTGAGAAATGAGATATGGAAAAAATAGTATGTAAGGCAAAACCTCTCTATAACGGCCACTAAATTGTCAATTAATTGGTATTTTGGGCAGGTGGTTGCTTAAAGCATTCTGTTTTACTTTCACCTTGCTTTAAGCATCCACCTGCCTTTAACACAAAATACTTGATGTAATTTAGTGGTCATTATAGAGAGGTTTTACTGTATTGTATGAAATCTAATAAATGAGGTGGATGCTTAATGCGGAATGAAAGCAATGCAGAAAGATCCTAGGGGAACTTTCCATATTGCTGTCAGTCTGCATCAAGCTACTACATGTATACGAAAACTCTATATTTCTTTATTTATGGTTATAATATAGGGGTTTAGATGTTTTATTGATTGTCAGATTCTCGCTAGAAGTAACGAGGCTTTTATTAGAGCGGGGAGGTTCATTAATCCTTTACTCCTTAAATATGCTTTCATATGTCTCCCTATGCCTTTGCAAACAGAGTAGACCCAGATCAGACAGCTCCTAGAGGAGCCGTCTGATCAGGGTCTGCTCTGTTTGCTTATGATATAATATGGATATGATTCTAATGTTTCTGCCATTGTCAATAATTCCTGTTTGTATGTGCCAATATAACAATCTAATAAATATTCATGATATCATTATACCTTACATGAATATTCATGGAGTAAAGGGTTACGAACAATAGGTATCTTATCTACAGATATGATGTACATGTAAAGTCATCATATTTTACATGACAATGGTTCAGATCAAAACCACTGACACACATTTTTAAACCCTTTCCCTCATACTGACATATTTTGAAGCCTCTCTAAAAGTCATTCTTTGAAACCATTGTATTAACAAGAGTGTTCGGAGGAACAAATGTGTCACCTGCTCACTGCTGACACAAAAAGTTATTGTTAATATGAAAAAGGGGAATAACTCAAACAATATTGATGCTAGAGTTGTGGCCCTTGTGCATGACACTTCCTCTCATCATGCTTGTTCCATGTGTGAAATTTGAAAGCTCTATAATGATTAGTTTAGAAATGACAGCCAAACAAAGAAAGTGTGACAGACAGACAGACAGACAGACAGACAGACAGACAGACGGACGGACGGACAGACAGACAGACGACAGAAAAGTGATCCCTAAATGACACAAGGCATCTCAGCAAGTGACACAAAAACAGCAAATGCTCTATTTTTCACACTGGTTTCAAAACTACACAAGTTTAAAGGTTTCCTTTTTTCTAGTAATCATCCATTTATCCACAGAATAAAGTTATAGTACAGTAGAACCAGTCCTGCTTTAAGTGGCCATTAAAAGGTCATAATTATCGGTCTGTAAGGCAGGTGGTCGCTTAGTGCAGGTAAAAAGTAATGCAGAGAGCTTTCTGCATTTCTTTTGCAGTGCATTAAGCAACCACCTGCATTTTAACCCATTCCATCATATTAATGGCTTTTGACGACTCTGTAAAAGTAACTTTGTGAAACCATTGTGATAAATAGAGATATGAGAAAATGCTCTATTTATCACAATGGTTTCAAACTACAAAATTCTAAATATTTTCCATTTCTATAATTAACCCTCCTTTTCGGTAGAATAATTCAGAGAGGTTGTATCTAAAAGTAGCTTACGAGGGAATAGGTTAATACTCTTATGTTACATAACTGAATAACCAATTAGAAAAGGTTCTACTGTACGTTTAGATGTCTACAATGTACTTACTATGTAGGAACTTCTGATGTCTGTGCTGAGGTCGTTTCTGACAAAGATGTCACCGGTGACAGAATTTATGCCGAATTGGTAGGCAGCCGAAAAGTACATGCCAGTCAATTCGTACACAAGGGTTCCCTGTGAAACAGAAACATGAACTTATAGAAACAACTTGTGTCAACCCTTTACCTGATATAACCCTTTCCCTGTTGCATATTTATGTAATATTATTTATATCATTTTTATAATACCCTGTTTGCAAAGGCGTAGAAAAATAGACAACCCTGCATTCAACCCGCAATTAGTCTTAACCTATTCCTTGTTGAATAATTCCTGTAAAACAAGAGCCATGTGTGGCCCAATGCTGATTTGGTGCTTGTCCAGCTACATTAAAACTTTTTGAAAAAGATTAAGGGCCATAACTCTAAAATTTTGAAATCAAGAATTATGGTTCTTATGTAGGGACCTTCCATGTATGAAGTTTCATGTTATAGTTTTTGAGTAATGAGCTACATTAAAGTTTTTGCATGCTGACGACAACACCAACGCCTATGACAACGACAACAACCCAGTGATCACAATAGACTAGACTTTTCTTCGAAACAGACGAGCTAAAAATGAAATAAATAATTATTAGCCGAATGTTTATAATGTCATATATACACAGGATTTGTTGGTATTGGTAGAAACAGTAGAGTAGGATCTATTAGGATTTCATAAGCAAACAGAGTAGACCCTGATCAGACAGCTCCTACAGGAGCTGTCTGATCTGGGTCTACACTGTTTGCAAAGGCATGAAATGGCGTTTATATGAGGGTATGGGTCAAAGACTAATGATAATACTTATTTCAGCATTTGGATAAGCAATGCTTTACTGTTAATTAGTTTGTCCCAAAATTGCCCATGTAATTAACTAATTACTACACTAACCACAATTACCAACAATTTACATATTAGCACAAATACAAGTTTTTAACTCTTTACCAGTTTAGCATTTATTTCAGGTTCATTACCCCGTTTATATTCTTGGACAGAATCAATAAAATGAAACATGGGAAGGGAAATTGTTTCACCCTGGTGGTCACTGTAAAATTAGATCTATATTATCTCCGAAGCAAACAGAGCAGACCCTGATCAGACGGCTCCTATAGGAGCTCTCTGATTTGGGTCTACTCTGTTTGCAAATGTGTGAAAAAGCGTTTATATGACGGAAAAGTATTAAGACAGGTGGCAGTTTAATGCAGAATAATGGAGCTTTCTGCAAGACTATCACCCTGCATTAAGCTACTACCTGTCTTAACCCTTTCCTTCATGTAAACATTTGCAAACAGAGTAGACCAAGATCAAATGGCTCCTACAGGAGTCGTTTGATCAGGGTCTGTTCTGTTTGCTATTGGAATTTGAAAAATCTGTTTCTTTACTTTCTGAAATGGCTACAAATTTCCACCTTACATATTTATTCCACTTTATAACATAACTCGTGGCTTCAGCGTGACGTAACACTATCATTTGTTTTTTGATAATCATGGGCATATATTCACTAGTGAATAACATTCGAACGACCGAATGACATTCGAACGATTCATACGCGCTGTCAAAACAAACAAACTGGCGGACGGTGGTCGACCTACCTGTCCACGATTGAGTCACGATAGATGGCAAAGGATTGTTGGCACTTGCGCCTTAATTTCGATAAAATAATACAAATTGTAATCGCTGTCAGGAATCATATACAAAATGTATGCCAAAAAAGACCTACCAGCTACTCTGACCCATACAATCCATTCTATATTTAAAATGCCTCCTCAACTTTGCATTTTCTTCACCGCATGTCCTTTTGTTTATGCAGATTTCTACTCATACAAATATCTCATCAATCAACAACTATAGTCATCTGAATCCAGCACAGCACAAACATATTTCAAATATGCTATACTCACTAACTCAGCTGATCGCGAAAATCTTCCTCCTGTTCCAACACATTTTATGCAGCAGTTCGTACTGAGTCTTTTGTCCATTTCAAACATTTTCACTGAACTTGAATCGAGATTTTTTTCTCGGTGGAAATGTCCATGTCCATGTGTATACATACAACACTAATGAAGGGCTTAATATACCAAAACGAAGGCGCATTTCGAATCCCATTGACAGTGAGTGCCGGACGTGTTGGCGACTGTATGTGGGTCTTCATGTAAATGGCGCGCTTTACATAGACACATGTTGTGTACAATGACGTCATAATGTGACGTGTTTGTAACTATGTATGTCAAAACTGTAACTCAAAATTTATTTTGACGTGTTTCTGTATGTTTTTGTATCATAAACTATCACAGTTAAATTGAATACCAGAGAGGTCTGAATTAGATCCTGGTTGATATGACAGTAAGTAAAAAAAAATATTGGAAAATTTGGACCTACTTTGTCCCAGTTACCTAGCGAACCTAATAACACCTTTCATTCATCATTTCTATATGTAAGGAGAATTTATAACAATCCACGTTACTGCTGAAATATTGGCTGCAAATAACATTTGTGTGTGTTATGTTATAAATAGGATCTTGCATTCGTGTTCATGATTATTGGATTTATTAAATTCGTCTTTTTAAAACGATAAAAAACTCGCTAAAGCTCGTGTTTTATCGTTTTAAAAAGACTCATTTAATAAATCAAATAATCAAGAACACTCATGTAAGATCCTCTATTTACATATTTAGTTATAACTATTTTGTCCATGAATATTCAGTAGGTATCAGAATTTGTAATAAACATCAATAATGACACTTATTTGAGTGTTGGAATAAGTGAGGTTTCACTGTATCAGCATCTATAACATATCCTCATCAAAGTTGACCAAACGTGTATGAGGGACAGTCAAATAGTCTGTCAAAACTCAGGTTCTGTGCATCATGGAAGCAGAAGCAGTTCTGAGTTTAAACATCTTATAACACCCCTCCCTCCTTAACCCTTTCCTCCATAAATACGCCTTTCTACACCTCTGTAAAACTCACCTGTTGAAACCATTGTGATAAATAGAGCATTTGCTCCTACAGGAGCAATACTCTATTTATCACAATGGCTTAAAATTACAAAATTCCAAAGAAAAAATCCTTTTTCTCTATTAACCCTTCTCTTGCTGAATTTTAAAATGCCGTTCTCCTTCTTTACCCATGTCCTGTTGTATAATTACATATATATTCAATGTCTACACATATTTCGCTGTGCAGTCACTGCTGTGGAGTGCACTGGTTGCACAATCAACTTGTAAATAGTGCAGACCCTGATGAGACAGCTCCTGCAGGAGCTGTCTCATCAGGGTCTTCACTATTTACAGGTAGGTATATTGACGTGAACAGCAAGCGAAGGGTTAAATACTCCTTTACGGTGAATTTATTCAAAGAGGTTGGATCTAAAAATAGTCTATGAGGGAAAGGGTGAAGACAACTTGAGGTCTTTCCTCACCTGTAGGTCCTGATCCACTGCCCTTGACCGTGAAAATACTGTTGTGCCCACTGCTGTATCCTCAGTAGCCGTTGTAAAATATGGCGCACTGTTAATGAATACAGGTGCCAAATTGCCCCTACGGATAGTGATACGCACATTAGCGGTTGCAGTCCTTTCCGGATTTGACTGGTCACTAGCTGTAACTGTGTACTGCAAATAATACATTGTGTCTGATTAAATGATTACTCCATAAATAAACAACGCCTTTGCAAACAAAGAAGACTGAGATCAGACTGCTCCAATAGGAGCCATCTGATTAGGGTCTGCTCTGTTTGCTTATAGAGTAATACAGATATGATGCTACAGTGTTTTTGCCATGTCTAAAAATTCTTGTGTTCATGTGCCATTATTAAAACCAACCTAATTAAAATCTATGATATCACTATTTCTTACATTAATATTGATGGAGTAAAAAATTAAAGAATTGAACACACTATTTGAGCTGTGTCACAAGAAAGTGTTTTGTGAAGAATGTAGACCAAGACCAAGCAACACCATTTCATTGCAGTGTTTGATTAGACTACATTGATCTGTATCCATGCTTATAAAACTTTTAGTTGAGTCTGATGATTTCGTTCAAAAGCTTTTGATTGGACAGATTTGAGCCTTTGGCTCAAATCTGACCAATCAAAAGCTTGAGAACTCAAATCTGACCAATCAAAAGCTTGAGAACAAACTCAGACTCAACTAAAAAGTTTTATAAGCATGGACCCATATTATTATCCAACAATAGAGACTATGTTGGGTGCATCAGAGACAAAATAGTTGAACTGAATCCATCATACAAATCTTAGCACTTTACTCCATGAATATTTATCTAAAAAAATAATAACATCATGAATATGAATGGCACATGATATATAATTCCATAAGCAAGCAGAGTAGACCCTGATCAGACAGCTCCTATTGTAGACATCTGATATGGATCTACTCTTTTTGTATATGTGTCAAAAGGTGTATATATGAAGTAAAGGGTGAGAACAACCATTATTCCATTTCATTTGGTTTGTAAAGCTGAATACATATTTTTTGCACCATTTTGAAAACTTTTTACCTCATGAATATTCATGTAGTAAGAAGTAATGACTATGAATACCAGTTAGCAAAATTTGTATAATGGTATTAAAAACAAGAGTATGTTTTATCATGGCAGAAACTGTAGACCCATCTCTATTAGTAAGCAAACACAGCAGACTGTTATCGGACAGCCCATATCGACATCATCTGATCTGGGTCTACTCTGTTTGCAAAAGTATTATATAAGGTATCACATTAAATATAAGTAAGTTTGGACCATGAATTAACATGGCCCATCATTTTAATTCAAACTTTAGCCAATATCTATCATCTATTTAAATTTGTCAAATAATTACTAGTTCATTACGTCAGTAATCTAGATGGCTTGATGTTGTTTCAGCCTTACCTGGAGGACATTCTGAACCAGTGATTTGAAAGACTGTCTGACGGCAATGATTCCTGAGTGTGGTCCAAGGTACACAGCTTCTGTGGGACTGCCATTCAGTGTCCCTTGTAATCTGTACACCACAACATCCTGAAATATTGAAGAGTTCCTAGTGTACAAGCCTTGAAGAAAGCTAAAATAGAACCAGTCCTAAGTGGCCATTCATTTAATGAGCATTATAGCATTACAAGAGGGTCATGATGGCCCTGATATCGCTCACCAGACAATCAGAGGAGAAGATTTTCGAAGTTTTTACAATGTTTTATAGAAAACTGGCCACCCCTGGGGCGGGGCATCATTTGAACCCAGGGGCATAATTCATACATGTTTTGTAGAGGACTTCAAGATGATGCTATGTGCCAAATATGGCTTCCATTTGAAAGTTTAGTGTTGTAAGCGTTAATGCAGGCAAGCCAAACTGAGTTCCAGACAAATTTTCCACTAATATTTTACTCCAAGCATGAATCGGAACCTACATGAGCTGCCTGATCTCAGTCTACTCTGCTTGCAATAGCCTCATAGGGGTACCCGTCAGGTAAACGGTCAACCAAGTTTTGACCAAAGATTAATTAAATTTTCTATTTAGAGTAAAAGGTTTGGAGACTGATGAGAAAAAGTTTCTCTGCATCTAGTCTGGATCTACCCTATTTAAAGTAAGCAAGTATTCAGACACCCAACCTCACCTCCCTACTGATACATAAAGTTGAATCATTCAATTTGACACCATTTTCATAAATTAGACTATAGCAGCAACAAGCGTGCCAGTGAGCACAGTATACGACCGTTGAGGTCTTGTTCAACATAAACTGGGGTTAACGTATTTGCTAAACTCAAATTATAAGTCCAATTTTGCGACCAAGTTCGATATAAAAGCGTCATAATTATGTCAAAATGTTAGACAGAGTTATGTACTCTTGCCTACAGGTGAAGCTTGTGATAGTGAACACATTTTCAAAGTTTCAAAGCTTAATCTGAAAGGGTTATGTAAATAAGTGGACATTAACTAAAACCTTAACCAAAAGTTTTAAGTTAAAAGGGGGCATAATTCTGTCAAAATGTCAAAACGCAAATTCTAAGTCCAATTGTGTGACCTTGACCTTGGATAAACAAACCGGGACTTGGGAATGCTTGACAGAGTTTTGTACTCTTGTCTACAGGTGAAGCTTATGATGGTGAACAAGTGTTCCAAGGTTAAAAGCTTTATCTCAAAGGGTTATGTAAATAAGTGGACTTTAACCAAAACCTTAACCAAAAATTCTAAATTAAAAAGGGGCATAATTCTGTCAAAATGCTTGACAGAGTTATGTACTCTTGTCTACAGGTGAAGCAAACAAGTGTTCCAAGTTTAAAAGCTTTATCTCAAAGGGTTGTGTAAATAAAATTAACAGACTTTTACAAAAACCTTAACCAAAAATTCTAAATGAAGAAAATATTCCAAAATAGGGAATTAATATAATACATGATTACTTGAACTGCTCTGATCTAAAATTTCGACAACTAAGGGCCTTTTTCAATATATGATAATCTTTTAAAAAGGCCCTTAGTGGTCGATATATTAGATCAGAGCAGTTCAAGTATTTATGCAAAAATTCTAAGTTAAAAAGGGGCATAATTCGTTATGTACTCTTGCCTACAGGTGAAGGTTGTGACGGTGAACAAGTGTTTCAAGTTTCAAAGCTTTATCACAAAGTGTTATGTAAAAAAAGTGGACTTACAAAAATGTGTTCCACATAAATTGAGGTTAACATTTTTGCTTAACGCAAATGCTGAATGCAAATTCTAAGTCCAATGTGGGACTTTGACCTTGAATAAACGAACCGGGACTTGGCAGGCTACTGTAGCATGTCTAGATAAACATTGTGGTCAAATTTGGGAAGGATCCACCAAGTGGAACTTGAGTTGCAGACAGACAGAGAGGTTTACATTTTTGCTACACGCAAATTCAAAGTCCAATTGTGTGACCTTGACCTTGGATAAAAATCCTGACCTTGGATAAACGAACAGGGACTTGGCAGGCTACTGTAGCATGTCTAGATAAACATTGTGGTTAAAGTTGAGAAGGATCCACCAAGCGGAACTTGAGTTAGAGATGTTGCAGACTGACAGACGGACAGACACACAGACAGCGCCATTCCATAATACGTCCTGTTTTTTCAAATGGACGTATAAAAAGTGTAGACCCAGATCAAACTGCTCCTTCAGGAGAAATCTGATCTGGGTCTATACTATTTGCCTTATTATGTCTGTTTGAATACTTAGTGTAATCAAGGTATCATAAAATAAGTCTGCTTGGATTCTTACCGAAACATCCTGGTCGGTAGCCAAGACTTCCAAAATAGATGATCCTATACGCCGATTCTCTGACACCTCAATTTCATAATTGGCTTGCTGGAATACTGGACCATTCAAATTTCGTCTGACTGTAATATCCACGGTGGCATAGGCTGTTCTCTCTCCAACGGAAAACACCTTTGTTGCCATGACTGAAAGCTGTAAAAAGTAAAACATTCCAACCATTATCCCTTTATTCCAAAAGTACACCTTTCTATGCCTTTGCAAACAGAGTAGAACCAGATCAGATGCCTCTTATAAGAGCCGTGTGATCAGGGTCTGCTCTGTTTGCTTATGATATAATAAAGATATGATTTTTCAGTTTCCACAGTCCAAAAATTCCTATGTCCATGTGCATTAATAACAATTAATCTAGTTAACATTCTGGATGGCATATTATTCTTACATGGATACTCATGGAGTAAAGGGTTAACCCTTTCAAAGCTAATTTATCTAAAAGTTAGACAAGCTTACCAAGATTATTCTGGGGTTTTTTTTTAAGGAAAAGTGTACCACAACAAAAAGTGAGCAGACCCTGATGAGAAGCAAAGGATATTAATGATTCATTTACCACACTGAAAGAGTTACTCATATCTATTTAGAATCAAAATATTTTACCATCATTATAAAAAGTTTTTAACAAATTAAAAACAGGAGCACTGCCTGCACCAGCAACATAACCGTTAACATTAAGGATGGCAATGCGGACAACAACAACACAGACACTTGTGCTACCAGAATGGCTTTTTTTTTTCTATTTAGAACATTAGCACAGACAAGATAATTCTATGGATTCTACAAGCCAAATGGGAACTCACCTTATAAAGTGTCTTCCTATTTCTGTCTGACGTTAGACTGGACCTGACGGATATTTGACCAGTGCTACTGCTGATGTTGAAGTAGTCTGGCCCATCACTGACCTCTGTCAACTGATACACTATACTTGGCTGCAATAAAAGTACAATGAGACCTTTTTATAACAACATGGATAACACTCACATAGTTGTACATGCATAGTAAAACCACTCTAAATTAGAAAGCTGAAGTCAGGCAGGATATGTCTCAAATAAGCCCACAATGTGACCACAAAAAAGAGGTATAAATCGTGGTCTTACATGCAGGTGGTAGCTTAATGCAGGACGATAGTTATGCAGCTCCTATTTTCATCTGGCATTAAGTAACCACCTGCTTCTAAAAACACCTACTGTTACTCATTAACCCATTCCCTCATACGGACACCTTTTGACGTCTCAATAAAAGTGATTTTTTTAAACCATTGTGATAAATAGAGCATTTGCTCCATAAGAGCAAATGCTCTATTTATCACAATGGTTTCAAAACTACCCATTTCTAAAATGTCCCTTTCTTGTAGTTACTTTTCTTTTTCGGCTGACTTAGAGGTTGAGTCTAAAATTAACCTATGCGGGAAAGGATTAAGTGGTCCAATTACAGAGGATCCACTGCACATTCAGTGGTTTATCCTTTAATGAGCATCTGAATATAATATTGGTACTGTTGATTCTTACTGTAAGTTTGTTTCTACAAAGGTTATCAGGATCCAAACTATGTTCAATGTTAACCCTTTACTGCATGAATATTAATATAAGAAATAATTATATCATGAATATTAATTTATTTATGTTTTATGAAAGGACATGGAATCTTGAGATATTTGGCCAAGGCATTATATCATAAGCAAACAGAGCAGACCCTGATTAGATGTTCCTACAGAAGCTGTTTGATCTGGGTCTACTTTATTTGCAAAGGCGTAGAAAGGTGCATTTTTGGAGTAACGGGTTAACCCTTTCCCTCATATAAACTTGTTTTCACACATTTGCAAACACAGTAGACCCAGATCAGACGGCTCCTAGCAAAGCCGTCTGATCAGGGTCTGCTCTGTTTGCTAATAGAATTTGATAGATCTGTTTGTTTGCTTTCTAAAATGTCTACAGTGTTCCACTTTTCACATATCTTTATAATTATATTGTTAATGAATATTCAGTAGGTATTGAAAATTGGAATAAACATAGAACAGGGAAAGGGTTAAAGAGAATTAAAAGATTAATATTTTTGGAGATGATGTGCAAAGAATTTTTGCAGATGATATATACAAAGAGTTAAACTACACTGCTAAGATTTAAGTCTTCACTCTGGAGAGTACTTACCCCTGGCTGTGCTGACACACCCAACACTAAAGACCCAACAGCTCTATTCTCATTAATGGTTTCAGCATAGGAAGCACTAACGAAGTCAAGGCTGTCATCAACAATGACACGGTTAACAATAACATTAACAAATGTTTCATCGTTCAGAGATGGCGTTCCAAGATCATACGCTTGCACCCTTATCTGAAACAAAAAGATATCCCTTTACCACATGAATATTCATTTAACCCTTTACTCCATTAATACGCTCTTCTACGCCTTTGCAAAAAGAGTAGACCCAGATCAGACGGCTCCTAAAGGAGCCGTCTGATCAGGGTCTGCTCTGTTTGCATATAATATGATATAGATATGATTCATTAGTTTCTGTCAAAGCTTCATATTCCTATGTCCATGATATATTATAACAAATTAATCCAATTAATATTAATGACGTCATTATTTCTTACATGAATATTCATGGAAGAAAGGGCTAAGAAATAATGACATGATTAATATCCATTAGCTAAATTGTTTATAATAGCATGCGTACATGTTCTGGCATTGGTAGAAACTTTAGGGTCATATCTGTTATAATTCCATAAGCAAACAGAGCAGACCCTAATGAGAGACTCTTATAAGAGCATTCTGATCTGGGTCTACTCAGTTTGCAAAGGCATACCAAGGCATATCTGTGGAGTAAAGGGTTAATATTCCTGATGTCATTACATGTATTTCTAACATGAATATTCATTATGTACAGTAGAACCTGTTTCAAGCGACCATCCATTTACTGAATATAGGAGTCTTAAACAGCAGGTCATTGCTTAATGCAGGGTAAAAGTAAAGGAACTTTCTGCACAGCTTTTGACCTGCATTAATCTACCACCTGCCCTACAGACGCATAATTATATATCCTTTTAATTGTCACTTAGGACAGATTCTACTGTTAAGGGTTAAAATGTCTGCCGACCATCATTCACTCACCCTGAAGTTGTCTGTTCTATTCACCACAGACCTCTGCAGAATTAGCTGACCATTGGTAGGGGTGATGTAGAAGTAGGCCTGGGCCTCAGCGTTTCCAAGGATCTGGTATCGAACTACATTATTGGGGGCCTGCAATAAAAACAGACATCAAAACTACTAATCACATTGTTCTTTTGATACAGCTGTAAACAGTTCCGCTTTCAGATTTCTGAACATAGAAAGAAATCAAGTCATGTAGCATCAACTACTTACATCTTACTTAGAGAGATCCCTGAAGTGGAGCAATTATATTAACCCATTCCCTCATAGGCTATATTTAGATCCAACCTCTTGGAATAATCTACTGAAAAGGAGCATTTACTAGTAAAAAAGAAAATTTTACAATTGTGTAATTTTTAAAATCAGTGTAACAAATAGAACATTTGCTCCTAGGGAGCAAATGCTCTATTTATCACAATGGTTTAAAAAACTGACTTTTACAGAGGCGTCAAATGTCAATATGGTTAACCTTTTACTCCATAGATACACCTCTTAATGTATTTGTAAAACAGAGTAGACCCTGATCAGACAGCTCCAGTAGGAGCCGTTTGATCAGGTTAGCCTCTGTTTGCTTAATTATAATATTAATGGTATAGATCAGATTCTAGAATTTCTGTGATGAGAAAAGTTCCCTTGTTTCTTTGTGGCATAAATATTCATGCAATAAATACTTATGATGTCATTAGTGTCTTACATAAATATAAGATAAATAAGAAGCAAAGGGTTCTACAATCACTTGCTCTGTCATGCTACAAATATAAAATTCATGTACCATATTCTACGCTCTCTTAGTAGAGTTAAACTCTACTTAATGACCCTACATGAGCTGTGTGATCTATATCAAGTCTATTTAGAGGTTCACATTGAGCACAATCAAATTTACTCAACAAAATATGCCTTTGAAAACAGAGAAAACCCAGATCAGACAGCTCTTATAGGAGCCATCTGATCTTTGTCCTCCCTGTTTGAAAAGGTGTAAAGAGGCGTTTATATGAAGAAAAGGGTTAAGGCAACTAGGATACTCACAGTGATGTCTGCATCTGGAGCATTAACTTGAGTGACCGATGAGCCAACAACAGTGAACGAGTCTATTGTTACAGTGATCTCATTGTTGTTGGAGAAAATGGGTGGGTTGACATTTCTTCTGATGGAGATACGTAAGGTTGTAAGGGCAGATCTACCTCCACCATCGACAGCAGACAGACGAAGCTGAAATAAAAATGACAAATGTTTGTGTGTCCTTCCTTAAAACATTTACCTGTTGAATAATAAGAACAGATTACAACAATTATTCATATTAACCCTTTGTGTAATGAAAATTAATGTAAGAAATATGGCTTCATGAAAATTAAATACAGTAGAATCCCTCTAATGCAACCACTTAAAGAATAAACATAGCTGCCTTTATAAGCAGGTGGTTGCTTAATGCAGGGCAAAAGTAATGCAGAAAGCACCTAAACTGCATTAATTTGGTCCTAAATTAAGCCACCACCTGCATCTAGCACCAAGAATTGAACCTCTTTTAGGTGATCACATTAGCAGGGTTTTACTGTATATTAATTTTTATAATGGCATATTAACACAAAACATTTGGCCATGGCAGAAATACAGAATCAGATTTGTATTATTCCATAATCAAACAGCAAACTCTGATCAGATGAGACATCTCCTACAAGGATTGTCTGATCACAATTTACTCATAACATATTTTCAAAGATGTTAAAAGGCATATCAATGGAGTAAAGGGTTAATATTATTAGTTATACAGATCATTGGTGGGGTATCTGACTTTTAGTTTCATGCTGAGGAAAATAATGTTGCCCAAGCCATAAGGCAAGGGCTAAATGTATTTTCCTCAGCAGGGAATAAAAAGTCAGATATCCCGCGAATGATCTGTATAATGATTTTATTATACTGCAAAGTTTAATATTTGTAGCAGTTAATTAGCGCTCTTCATGCAGGCATCATTTTGCTTCCCCTCAGGGGCCTTATACTGTAAGGTAAGGGCTTATAACACTCTGCGACCCTAGTTCACCGTGTATAATAACCAGCTCATTATATTTGGATCTTCTAAGTGCATTAGTTTCTCAAATGATTGAAAGAATCAGACATAAGTAAAACTTTCAGCAGATCAGCGGTTAAGCAGACACTATTTTTCAGCATGATAACTGTTAAACTTAATTGAGGAATGGCACAATTCTGACATTTGGATGACGTCAAAATGACGGTTTTATAATATTCAAACAAACTTGATGGAGCGGCTATACTGCAATTTACAGGTACGTGTACTGTGCATGTGCATAAATAAAATCTTAATCGAATTGGGTGTGGATTGTCATTGTAAAAGTGGGGGTTTGGGTGCTAATCGGTACGTGCACAAGCACTTTTACAACATTTGCAGCACCAGAGCAGAATAAGATCTTCGCCACGTATCGGGTTCATTCACATTGTTATACAACAACTACAACAACTATAACAAAAATGTTTCTCAATGGATAACTTTGTTCCGCCTCAAACTCTTGTTATTTCATTTGAGAGTGGTTGTTTGGATCGAATTGATGAAGTGAAGCTGGTCGGCCATTTTAATTTTGTTGTAGCAAGGAAGCGAGTCCCTCGACAGGAGAAATTCCATTGTTGCTCATGACCCTGTGTATACATCAGAATTCAGAGGGATACACGGCTTTTATACATGGCTAATTGACCAATCAAAATCGAGGATTTTACTTTGCAGTATAATAAATATTTATATACATGTATTGTTATATAAAACAAATGAATAGATTGTATAGAATCAGTTAATATTTATATGCAAACAAAGCATACCCTGATCAGACGACTCCTACAAGAGCTGTCTGAACTGGGTCTACTCTGTTTGCATAGGAGCTGAAAGCTATAAGTAAAGATTTACTCCCTTACTCCATAGATATGCCTTTTGATGCTTTTGCAAAAAAGTAGACACAGATCAGGGTCTTCTCTGTTTGCTAATATGAAATTATATAAATGTCCTGTCTACATGACTGTGCAATTAATAAATTATCAATTTCATATGCATGAACTCATATTTGTTACATGAATATTCAAGAAGTAAACGGTCAAGAACTGCTTTTTCTGTCACTTATTTACAATACAATTGTTTCTTACCTGATACACTGTGTCTGTGTCTGTTCTAAGGTCTGCAGCATTCTGTACCAATACGTCGTAAATATCGTTACCTCTTGGGGAAAGAGAGAAAAGATTTGGAGCAACATCGTCACCAATGATTGTAACACTGACTTGATTAAACGGCGACTGAAAATTGAGAAATGGTAAAAATATATTGCCTGCATCTCCAAAAAAGGTTAAATCTGAAACCTGATTTAATTGATTAAAGGCCTGTTTCTATATAATATATTCAGTGGCATTGTACAGTACATTCTAGAAAAGGGTATACAACATATTATAATAGATGAGCCAATATGTACATTTAAAAGAACATCAAGGGACAATGTTAACAGATTAACAGATAAACGTGTGTACACAAATACTAAATTCATCATTTCTCCACCAAATCCTTTGTTGTGAGCACTCTTTAGAATATAGCCCCTGTAGGAGCAGTCTGATCAGGATCTGCTCTGTTTGCTAATGAAATAATATATTATGATTCTAATGTTTACACCATGGCAAAAATTAATGTGTCCATGTGCTATTATAACAGTGAATCTAATTAATATTCATCGTGTCATGATTTCTGACATGAATATTCATGGAGTAAAGGGTTAAACACGTTCACACCATACTCGTGCCTAACCCTAAAACATTTTACCCTTTTCCATAAATATGCCTTTCTACAACTTTGCAAACAGAGAACACCCAGATCAGACCACTCCAATAGGAGTCGTCTGATCAGGATCTGCTCTGTTTGCTATGAAATAATATAGATGTGATTTTACAGTTTCTGCCATGGCCTAACATTCCTGTGTTCATATGTCATTATAAAAATGAAACTAATTGATATACATGATGTCAGTAATTCTAACATGAATATTCATGGAGTAAACATGTTAAGTATATCAGTTCTAGGAGGCAACTAAGGCCAGGCAGAACTATTAGTCATATACACCATGATGCTTTCAAATCAAATTAAACAATCTCCTCATAGGCTATTCTTAGGCCCAGCCTCTTTGAATAAATCTACTGTAAAGGAGCATTCAGTAGAAAAAAATAATTTGTTTTAGAATTGTGTGCAGTTCTGAAAACAATGTGATACATACAACATTTGCTCCTATGGAACTAATGTCCTTATCACAATCGAATGGTTTCAAAATGTGTTTTCGACAGAGGCCAAATGCTAAAGAATACCCAACCACATACCACAGAAATTATATCTATTATACCCTTCCACATACCACAGGAAGTGTATCTATTAACCATTTACTCTATGAATATTCAAGTAAGAAATAATGTACAGTAAAACCTCTCTATAACAGCCACTAAATTGGGCTAATCAGTTGGTATTTAGGGCAGGTGGCTGCTGAAAGCAAGGTGAAAGTAAAACAGAACACTCCTATAGGAGTGTTCTGTTTTACTTTCACCTTTCTTTAAGTAGCCACCTGCCTTTACCACAAAATACTTGATGTAATTTAGTGGCCATTATAGAGAGGTTTTACTGTACATGTATATATATGTATGTTAACTCTTTCCCTGTTTATTTCAAATTTCAATACCTACTGAAATTCATAGACAAAATATTTACGATGAAATATGGACAGTAGAACATTTTTGCCATTTTAGAAAGAAAAGAAACAGATCTTTCGAATTCCATAAGCAAACAGAGCAGACCCTAATCAGACGGCTCCTATAGGAGCCATCTGATCTGGGTCTACTCGGTTTGCAGATGCGTGAAAAGATGTTTGTATGGGGTAAGGGTTAATCCTTTACTCTATGAAATTTCAAGTAAGAAAGTATAAAATGAATTGGGTAATTTATATTGAGCTTATTCAGTTTCAGGCAATGGAAAGTGGAGTTACTTGTTACATGGCGCGGGGTAAAACTCTCTGGGCTTTGAGATATTATTTTTTATCAAATTTTGGCATTTAACTCGAAACTTCTGAGTGACCCAGAAATCTTTTCTAGAAAATTCAAAACCCAGATTTCCGGGAAACCCCAGAAGACTTACATTTATATGATGGAAAGGGTTAATCAGCTAATTTTTATAATGGCAAGTGAACAAGAATAATTTCTATCATGGAAGAAACTACAGAATCAGATCAATGTTACTCCACAAACAAACAAAGCCAACCCTGATCTGACTGCTCCTACAGGAGCTATCTGGTCTGAGTCTACTCTGCTAACAAATGCTTTAATAGATGTCCCATCGAGAAATTAGTTAAACTGATCATATAACTTACCTGTGTGTCGGCATCCGAAACAGAAAAACGGAAAACACTGGACACATCTGCAACTGATGCACTTATTTCAGTGCGGTATGGGCTGTTCAGGAACACTGGCGTGTACTGGTTCCTGTACACACCAATTGTGGCAGTTGCTGTGTTGGTTCCCAGCCTTGGGGGATTATCACCATCTTGAGCTTCAATTGTGAGCTGTGAGATAAATCATAATTCAATAATTTTTCCCTTGTACCTTTGCAACCCAGATTAGGTGACTCCTTTTGGAGCTGTCTGATCATGGTCTCTTCTTTTTGCTGATGTACAGTAAAACCTCTCTATAACGATCACTAAATTGTGTTCATTAATTGATATTTTGGGCAGGTGGTTGCTTAAAGCACGGTGAAAGTAAAACAGAATGCTCCTATAGGAGCGTTCTGTTTTACTTTCACCTTGCTTTAAGCATTCACCTGCCTTTAACACAAAATATTTGATGTAATTTAGTGGTTGTTATAGAGAGGTTTTACTGTAATAATAAAGATCTGACTCTTCTGATTCTGTCATATCAGTTACCTTAATGTATATAATATATAATTTACACAATATGAAAAAAAATGTTTGGCCATAACAAAAAATGCAGAATCAGATCTATGTCATTTCATAAGCAAACAGAGTAGATCCTGAATAGAAATCTAGCTCCTAAAGGAATCTTTTTATCTGTGTCTTCTCTTTCTACAAATTCATTGAAAGTTGTATCTATGAAGTAAAGGGTTAAGGCATGCGCTAGCTTAACATAGGGCAAAAATAATGTAGAATGCAAAATAACTTTCTACATCACTTTCGTCCCGCATTAAGGAGCCACCTGCTTTTTGTATTCTTTGCATAGGTAAATGAATACAAAGTTACAGGTCGTTTTCTCGCGTCGGCCACATGCTACGCTCGCCGACCTGACAACCACCATTCCGCATGGCAGTCTAGTACAAGTTATTGACGTGCATTCGATAGATTCAAAAGGTGTTTATTAACATGACATCCAGAAACAATCAAGGTATACTATTTCTGACATGAAAAGGCTTTGTAGCGTCAGTTTTGGTTTAGTATGTGTAAGAAAGTCGATATCAACTGAATTTTTTTACTAGCATAATGTACACATGAAATATTGGTGTTAGTAGAAACTGTAGAGTCAAATCTATTATAATTATTTCACAAGCAAACAAATCAGACCCAGGTCACATGGCTCCTACAGGAGTCATCTGATCTGGGTATACTCTGTTTGCAAAGGCATGAAAAAGCATTTTATATGAAGAAAATGGTTCATCATTAAGTAGTCACGTGAAAAAGATTTTAGTGTGCATACATAAACATAGACAATAATACAGAAAACAACATTCAAAAATGTTCTTACTATATAAGAAGAGTTGATGTTATCAAGAGTGACCGGCTTGACAAGGTAGATAACTCCATTGTTCTGTTGCACTCGGAAGTATTCCTGTGCACGACTGCTACCTGTAAGTCTGTATTCGACACGATTGTAAGGTGCCTGTAGACAACAAAAACATCTTGATAACCAAGTGATGACCACACCAAGTCAGTTCAAGTCTCATTACCTGATGAACATTCATGCAAGAAATAATGACATCATGAATAATTATTAGATGAATCTATATAATGGTAAAAGAACTCTTAATAGTTTTTGCAATGGCAGAATCTATATATTTCATATAAGCCAATAGAGCAGGCTTTGATTAGACAGCTCCTACAAGAGCCATCTGATCTGGCTTGCTCTACTCTGTTTGCAAAGGCACCAAAAGGGACTCTTTATCAGGTAAAGGGTCTATACCTTTACAAACATGGTAGACCCAGATCAGATGGCTCCTATTGGTGCTGTCTGATCAGGGTCTGCTCTATTTGCTTATAATATAATATGGATATGATTCTGCAGTTTCTGTCATGTAAAATAATCATGTGTCCATGTGCTACCATAATAATATCATGTGTCCATGTGCTACCATAGCAATTATTATAATTAATATTCATAATGTCATTATTTCTTACATGATTATTCATGGAGTAAAGGGTTAACTGTTCATTGAATACATCCAACATAAACAAAATATAACAAATACTAACACTATCACTAAAGGTGATGAACACCCCTGCACAGCAGCCTTGATTGCAAATCCAAATCTGTGACACCAACTTCATAAGTAACTGGACCAAATGACAAAAATACTCAATGTTCAAGTGGACATAATTCTGTAATGTCCAGTGGTAAACATATAAAAATTGCTTCTTGCACATCTACCAATTGCTTGTATTATGTATACCAAATATATATTCAATAACTTTAAAACTGAAGGAGGAGTTCGCGACACCAACTCCCTATGTTTCATGCCAAAATGACACAAATACTCAAAGTTCAAGTGGAGATAATTCTGAATTGCCTCGTGCTAAACATGTTAAAATTGCGTCTTGCACATCTACCTTTCATGGTTATTATGCATACCAAAATATAAACTGAATAACTTTCAGATTGAAGGAGAAGTTTGCAAACACCAACTCCCCACAATTCATGCAAAAATGACAACAAAACTCAAAGTTCAAGGGGAGATAATTCTACAATGCTTAAAGTTAAATACATGATAATTGCGTCTTGCAAGTCTACCACTTGTGGTTATTATTCATATCAAATATAAATTCAGTAACTTAAAAACTGAAGGAGGAGTTTGTGACACCAACTACCCATGTTCAAATGTGGACGGACCATCCAACCAACTGCCCACCCGACCGACACAGACGTCGTAAACACAGAAAATTTTGCCATGGCAGAAACTGAAGAATTAGATCTATATCACTCCATAAGTAAAGAGAGTAGACACTGATCAGACGGTTCCATTAGAAGCCATATGATCTGGGTCTGATCTGTTTGGAAAGGCGTGAAAAGGCATTACCTGATAAAATAGAGCTACCTTTTGAAGCCTTTGCACCAGATCAATCACCTCCTGTAGGAGACGACTGAACATGGCCTGCTCTCTTTACTTATGGAATATTTATATTTGATCTACAGTTGTCATTACAAAAAACAAGATGTGTTTGTCAAACACTATGTCCCCGAAATGACCAATGACCTTGATGTATGACCTTGACCTTAATAAGTCACTCCTAAAAAATGTTAGGCTCCATAAGTTGCACATACATGCCAACTTTGAAGTATGCATGTGCAATGGGGACAACATTATCGCTAACATTAAAGTTGGAGACATACAGACAAACAAACAGATTGAGCAAAAAGAAATATAATCTTTGACCTTGATGTATGACCTTAACCCATTCCCGCATATTGACACCTTTTGACGCCTCTGTAAAAGTAATTTTATGAAACCATTGTGACAAATAGAGCATTTGCTCAACAGGAGCAAATGCTCTATTTATCATGATGGTTTCAAAACTACACAATTCTGAAAATTTCCTTTTCTCCAGTTAATGCTCCTTTTTGGTAGATTTAATCAAAGAGGTTAGGTCTAAAAATAGCCTAAGTGGGAATGGGTTAATGTTAACATCAAAGTTGTGACAGACAAACAAACGAACTAACAGACAGCGCAAAAAAAATAAAGGGCCATAACTCAGTATGTAATATGTAGGATGTCAGTATCTAATACAAAAACAACTAAAGCTTAATAATGTCTGGCAGATAAATCATAGTCAACCTGCCTGTCATTAGATTTTTAACCCTTTACTCCATGAATATTCATGTAAAACAAATAACAAATGACATCATTATTTTTAATAGTGGTAAATAAACAAAGGAATTTTTACCATGGTAAAAACTTAGAATCATATCTATATTATATCATTAGCAAACAGAGCTTACCCTTATATGGGTCTACGCCTGTAGCAAAGGCATAGAAAAGGGTATTTATGGACTAAAGGGTTAAATAGTAACCTTTGACCTCATACATAGAAATATCCTTTAACATCTTTGCACACAGAGCGGAACCAGATCAAATGGCTCCTGTAGGGGCCATCTGCTCAATGTCTGCTCTGTTTGCTTAGGAAATGATATATACCTTAAATTGTTCTGTAGCTTGTGTCATGGTAAATTTTTCCTTGTACATAATGCCATTATAAAAAATATAGATATATTCATATTTTACTTCATACATTATTCAAAAGGTAAATTGTAAATATTCTCAGATAAATGCCAAGGCAGTCAATTTAATATATACTTACAGAAGTGTCTTGATCAAAAGCAGTCACTTGTTGAATGGAAGACCCAAGGGGCTGGTTCTCTGAAATAATCTGGTTGTACTGCACTGGGCTAAAGCTGGGTGCAAATCTGTTACGAGATATGTAGAGCCTGACCACAGTCTGGTCTGACAGAGATGGGAAGCCACCGTCTGAGACTACTACTCGAAGCTGTAAAAATACAATATTAACCCATTAACGCATAGGCTATTTTTAGACACATTACCTCCTATTTTAGACCCAACCTCTTTGAAAAGATCTACTAAAAAGGAGTGCTCACTAGAAAAAGTAAACTTTTAGAACTGTGTAGTTTTGAAACCATTGTGATAAATATAGAATTTGCTCCTATGGAGCAAATTCTCTATTTATCACATTGGTTTCAAAAAGTGATATTTACAGAGGCATCAATCTGATTCAATTTCTACTTATTTTCGATTGGTTAAAAAGCAAAAGAAACTACTGATCATCCCATCTATGGACACAGGAATTACTTTATCACATGTGAACTTGGTTCAATCTGGCTAGTTGCCAATTTGTGCTCTTCCAGTAAACCAGATACATCCAAATGTTAGTCATTTTTGAGTTTCGCCGTGAGTTGTTTTGATATCTTATATGTATTACTCAAGCAACAAATTTAATTTAATGTTAAACTGTATGTATTGGAATTAATAAATTGAGGAAAAGGCCATAATTTTTATTCACTTTTATTCCAATCTCTCTCTATTATGTATTTGGTGAAAAACTATGAAAATGAATTATAAAATGCCATGAACAGTAGAATGTGATAAACTGCAATCTAAGCATAAAGTATAGTAAAAAGTATTCTAAACTAGAATTTTAATTAATGTGCTTTTCACTCACTTTTGTTACTTGAATCGAGATTTTTTTTATTTCTTACTAGACTGAGAGCAAATAAAAATTAGTATTGGCATCATTTTTTAGGAACTCTGTGTCCAAGTTTTCGATCTTTAGATTCAGTCCTAAAAATAATGTCCAACCATTGTTAGCATCTTCATTTTAAATTGCAAGTGGCAGACAAATGACACTGAGAGGAACGTTCTATTTTCTACAAGGGTCAGTTTAGCTGCTAGAAACTTGACCTCATAAATGGAGCACATCATTTATATTTATATCGTGTACAGTTCATCCCTACTGAAAAATGGTATGCTGCATTGTACATTTGCGTTATGTCATACTGCAGCCATTTGCAAAGAAACAGTTGATCAAATTAGCATATGTATTTTCAGTGTTTTCTTCATTGTTGCTGCTTGGAACAATTGCATATATTCAGCAAGAGAGTGCCTTAAAATGATGTGAGTGAAGGAGGTAGATTTTAAGTTCAATTTGTCCTGAAATAAAATTTAGATCCAAATTGTGTGATAAAAGTGAGTGAAAAGCACAGTAATTTAAATGTTGAAGTTTAAAACAGATGTCAGCTTAATGCAGGAGCCTTTTGATATGAGTCTACTCTGTTTGCAAAGGTATTAAAAGGCATATTTAAGGTGTGAATGATTAGAAATATTATGAAGTAGTACCTGGTAGTATGAAGAACTATCGGCAAATATATCGTTACTTGAGCTGTAGCTGATGACACCGTCAAACTCACTGATGGAGAAGTAGTTAGGAGCGTTGTCATCTCCGATGATGCGATAGGTGAGACTGTTGAATGGTGCCTGAAATATATTTACCAAATATGGTCTGGATTCTACTCGATTGAAGAGCTAACTAACCCTTTATTCCATGTATATTCAAGTAAGAAATAATGACATTATGAAAATTAATTAGATTAATTTTCATAATGGCACATGACCACATAAATATTTGGTTATGGTAGACACTGTATAATCATACCTAAATTATGTAATAAGCAAACAGAGCAGATCCTGATCAGACAGCTCCTACAGGAGCCACATGATCTGGGTCTACTCTGTTTGCAAAAGCGTAGAAAGGTGTATCTATGGAGTATAGGGATAATTCAATTTGGCACCATTTTGATTACTTTCAGTTAGATTGACAGAGTAGAAAATAGTGTAGACCCTGATTAATTTCATCCTTCAAGAGCAATTTGATCTGTGTCTACACTATTTCCTTAGGTCTGTCTGTCCAAGTATTTATGGTCCGTCATTACAGTATTAAAAGTTATGATACACAAGTATAGTTAACCCATTACCACATATACTATTTTTAGACAACCATTTTAAATTAATCTACCGAAAAGGAGCATTAATTAGAGAAAAGGATTTTTTTAGAATTTTGTAGTTTGAAACCATTGTGATAAATAGAGCATTTGCTCCTATAGGAACAAATGCTCTATTTATCACAATGGTTTCACAAAGTGACTTTTACAGCGGCATTAAAAGTCATCAATATGAGGGAAAGGGTTGAAGTGCAATAACATCAGTTAGAGTTGTAAATAGGGGGTATACTGACCTGTCTAATTATCATATTTCTTGGCCAAATTTCTTACTCATGTGATTACCAGCAAGACAGGGTTTGGTAGAGAAGGGGTTTGGCAGAGAAATATAGATAATGTATTTAATATAGTTATAATTCATAACTCGAATTTTTAGTTAAGAAGAATTGAGAATGTTTTAGGTGGTTGCTTAACGCATGGATAAAGTCAAGCAAAAAGCTCTAAGGGGAGCTTTCTGCCTGACTTTCACCCTGCATTAAGAAGTTACCTGTCTTATAGACCAGTAAAAATACTTGTTTGAGTTATTCATTTCATTATTATTATATATATCCTCCTATCCCCAGCTCTGTATCAGTAAAGAATCTATTTGGTTTATTCTTAATCCAATAACCTGACATGAGTTGCATTGGCCAACAGCTTGGATCCATATGCGACGCCGAGAAACTCGGCACCTCATCAGGATCTAAGCTTTTTTTACACTATGTTAATGGTTTCTCAAACTCTTGTGTCATAACACTTGGCGAATGTTTCTAAAAAAATTAGATTGAACATGGATTGATTCGAAGTAGTGAAAATCGCACCAGGTCCACAACAATCGACTTTTTTTTTCCACAGTTGGGTAAGAGTTAACCTCAAAGCACTAACCCTTTCCCTGTTTAATATTCATGTAAGAAAAAAATGACATCATAAATATTTATTAGCTGGATTTCTATAATGGCATATGTACACAGAATGTTTTGGCTCAGGCAGAAGATGTAGAATCAGGGTCCATGCTTATAAAGCTTTTAGTTGAGTCTGAGTTTCGTTCTCAAGCTTTTGATTGGTCAGATTTGAGTTCTCAAGCTTTTGATTGGTCAGATTTGAGCCAGAGGCTCAAATCTGACCAATCAAAAACTTGAGAATGATCTCAGACTCAACTAAAAGTTTTATAAGCATGGACCCAGATCTATACAGTAAAACCTCTCTATAACGGCAACTAAATTACATTAAGTATTTTGTGTTAAAGGTAGGTGGCTGCTTAAAGAAAGGTGAAAGTAAAACAGAACGCTCCTATAGGAGCGTTCTGTTTTACTTTCACCTTGCTTCAAGCAGCCACCTGCCCTAAATACCAACTAATTAACACAATTGAGTGGCCGTTAAAGAGAGATTTTACTGTATTATACCATTGCCAGACCTGAACAAACACCATCTGATCAGTTTTCACTCTGATTGCAAATATGTGAAATGACATCTGCATACAGGAAAGGGAGGGTCAAAATAAATTGGAAATAACACAGAGGTCCAGATAAGATGTCAGAGTAAATTTAAACCTTTTCAAGAATATCTCCTTTATTTCTCCACCAAACTCTATACTGTGACCACTCTCTTGACGATTCTAAAGAGTGGTCACCATATAGGGTTGGTGGAGAAATGACGATTTTAGTATTTGTGTATGCACCTTTATCTATAGCTCTGTAACACAAATTTACAGCAATGACAAAATTATAGATTCCAACATATCTAAAGCTTTCTTACAATCTGATCATCATCTGTTGCAGTCACACGTGTCACAATGCCACCAGGTCGAAGGTCAGTGATGTCTTCTTCATAAGGCTCATTGGTGAATATCGGTGGATTCCGATTCCTCTGGACATTAATGATTACTGTGGCAATCTCACTTCTTCTTGATGGAGATCCAAGATCATTGGCATAAACATAATACTGAAAGGTTATAAAGAATGCTGTCAAACCTAAGTTAAATCTTTACTCCATGAATATTCATGTAAGAAATTATGACATCATGAATATTAATTATCTAATTTCTAATAATGGTATATGAAGACATGGTAGAAATAGGTCTGCTTATTTCATAAGCAAATAGAACAGACCCTGATCAGATGGCTCCTACAGGAGGCACCTGATCTGGGTCTACTCTGTTTGCAAAGGCAACTAGAACTACCACTAAAGGTGATGAATACCCCCACTAGCACATTTGACACAGAGATGGGAGTTATAGAAATAAATCACTACAATATCTGCTACAGTTTAGAAAAAAAACTCAGGAAAACCTGAAATTTCCTAAAAATTTCTAAGTCAAAATGCTGCAATTCCATTAAAAATCAATGTAGTGTAACAAAATTCATCCTTGATCTGTAACTCATTGTTATTAAGCTACATACCAAATATCACATCAATATCTGCAAGGCTTTAGAAAAAAATCCTGAGAAACTCAATTTCCGGAAAATTTCGAAGTAACATCACTGTATTTCCATGATAAATCAATGAAGCCTAATGAAATTCAAAACTGATCTGTAACTCATTATAATAAAGTCACATATCAAATATCACTTCAATATCTGTAAAGGTGTAGAAAAAAACTCCGGAAAACCTGAATTTTCAGAAAATTTCTAAGTAAAATCACTGTATTTTGTTCAATTAAAATCAATGGAGAGTAACGGACGGACATGGTGACTCCAGCATTACCTCCAAAACTTTGTTTGTGGGGGTATAATAAAAGTAGTATCTATCTACACCTTTGCAAAAAGAGCAGACCCAGATATATATCTGTGTGCAATGTCAGTACACGCTTCCCAATATAGTGTGCTTAACTCTTTCCTCCATAAATACACCTTTCTACGCCTCTGTAAAAGTCACCTGTTGAAACCATTGTGATAAATAGAGCATTTGCTCCTATAGGAGCAAATGCTCTATTTATCACAATGGTTTCAAACTACAAAATTCTAAAATGTTCCTTTTCTCTAGTAAATGCTCCTTTTCGGTAGATTTATTCAAAGTGGTTCGAACTAAACGTCATGCACAAAGCTCCTTTAGGGGGTTTCTGTATGACTTCCACCCTGCATTAAGCAGTCACCTACCTAAAGGGTCTAAATTCTTCTATACTAAAATTTCGAATCAGGGTTTCACTGTATTAATTTGTCTTCATAAACATGGAGTGTCAGGATCCTAATGAGATGTTGATGCTGACTTATCATTTTAATGAAGAATTCACCACTTGGTGTCACACTTTTGTTTTTGCAGATATACAGAGATTACCTGATAAATATTCATGTCAGAAATAATGACATCATGAATACTAATTAGCTGAATGTTTATAATGGTATTCTGAGCAAGGGAATTTTAAACATGACAGAAACTGTTCAAATCATTATTATTTGATAAGCAAACAGAACAGACTCTGATCAGACAGCTCCTGTAGGAGCTGTCTGATCTGGGTTTACCGTTTGCAAAGATCAGAAAAAGCCTTTACATGAGGGAAACGAATAAACAAGGCAGAAACTGAATATTCAGATCTGGGTCTATTCTGTTTGCCAAGAGGTCAAAGGTTCTCTCTAGAAATTAAAGGGCTAGTTGACTTACTGTAAAGACGTCTTGCTGCTGTTCATTATACAAGTTCACCATCAAGGTAATGGCACCAGTGTTAGAGTCCAAGTTGAACCTGGTCACTGTCTCGTTGAAAAAGTACCTGACTACATTGTTTGGAGCCTGAAAAGACAAAAATATTCAATTGGTAAATCAATGACTGTTCCCTATAGTAAATTATGCTTATAATATATTTCCTAAGCCTCAGGGTATTTTCTTAACCCATTCCCTCATGATGACGCTTCTTTGAAACCACTGTGATAAATAGAGCATTTGCTCCTATGGAGCAAATGCTTTATTTATCACAATGGTATAAAAACTACAAAATCCTAAAAAATATTTCTTTTGCTCTAGTTAATGCTCCTTTTCGGTAGATTTATTCGAAGAGGTTGGATCTAAAAATAGCCTGAAGGAATAGGTTGACCATTTACTACACCCTTTCCCTCTTAAATATATTCTTGCAAGAGATAATGACATCATGAATATTTATTAGCTGAATCTTTATAATGGAACATGTATTGGTGCATTTTTGGTATTGCAAGAAACTGTTGTGTCAGATCTATTTTCATATCATAATCCAACAGTGCAGACAATGATCAGACAGCTCCTATATCAGCTGTATGATCTAGGTCTACTTTGTTTGCAAATGTGTGAAAAATTGTTTGTATGATGGATATGGTTAATGAATATTCAATAAAGATTCAATCAATTATGAATATGAATTAATCAAATTGTGTTAATAATAAAAGAAGAGGGAACTTATAAGATCTGTAACAATTGTCTAATCAGGGCCCGAATTCATATACTCCTCAGGAGAAACTTACGAAATTTCTTGAATACTCCTTAATCTTATAAAATCAATAAAAGTAAAGATATTGAAGAGAAACCAAACTGTATATAAAATACATATACTTAACCAAATATTCTAGAAGTCATTGAATAAAAATTCACTCAATAGGTTAACTGTAAATGTATACTGAAAATTTCTTCTTAAGTTGTCCTAAGGTTAAAATATTCCTAAGGAGCTTTATGAATATGGGCCCAGATCTATATAGGTTAACCCTTACTGTGTCATATTGTACTTTGCAAACAGTGTAGACCCAGAGCTGAGGGTTCCTAGAGGAGTCCTCTCACTAAGGTCTGTGCTATTTGTCATGTTACACTTTTCTTCAGAAAAATCCCTAAATATTCATCTAGCTTTACCTGGTTGAGCCGTCTGATCATGATCTACTCTATTTGCTTAACCTTTTCCCTGTTCTACGTTTCTTCCAAATTTCAATAGCTACTAAATTTTCATGGACAAAACAACTACAGTGAAATGGCGGTAATCCGAGGACTGTCGGGAGCTGAGAAAATGCTTGGATTACCGCTACCCTGGGATTATCCATGAAACCATACTCTGTGGAATCAACGTGTCAAACCTATTGTATAGTGTATGCACGTACATGCGATTTTTGCCTACAGAATGTAAATTTGCGAATTTTTAGACAAGTCTCGTTCAACCAGACGCTTGCTACAAGAGATGAACAATTCTTATAGAGTGTTTCAGACAAAGAAAGCCGAGAGTTCCGATTATTAATTAATTCAACTCGCCCAGTTTTCCTTATCACGAAACAGCATGGGAGCAAAGCAATGTTGTGTGTTAACATCCCCAGCTAAAAGAAATGTCGACAAATGGAAAATTAGGCAAACTAAAATCCATAAGTATAAGGTTATAAGCTACGACTGTTCTATCTAATAGTTTGAAACAAATTTTGGGATTATTGTGAAGGGTCCGAACAGACCCTGCAAACAACAGTGGAACCTCAGTTGCAGCTGTGAATTGTGTTTACCGTTATCTACCGTTATATAAGTAAAGAATCGATGCATTATATAAAATTATGCATTGTACAGGTTGAACGCACAATTACTGCCTACATACGTGTATACTGTTGGACCCAGTGTTACTCACACGTAGTTTCAAAACCAACACAGCGGCACTTCAAATTGCCGGGGCACACGGAGTTGTGAGACATCAACAATGGAGGTGTGATAAATTGACTTGGAAGTGTCCATGATGCATGCTCCGATTAGGCAGGTAATTTAATGAAGCAATCGATTGAAGGGACTGAGACGCATGCTCGAAAAATAGGATTATCGAGACTCGGATTACACTGTACAAAGTTGTATTGAGGTAATAGATTTCGATATATATAGACAGATATTCGGACCATACAAATTCCCTCAGATAAGACCATATACTCGGAAAATCGCTCCTCGGATTATCGCCGTTTTACTGTATAATGAAATATGGCAGGTGGGGCATTGTAGTAATTTTAGAAACTACAGAAACAGAGCTATCAAATTCCATTAGCAAACAGAACAGACCCTAATCAAACAACTTCTATAGGAGCTGTCTGATCTTGGTCTACTGTGTTTGCAAATGCATTAAAGCGATTATATAAAGGAAAGGGTTAACCCTTTCCTCCATCAATGCGCCTTTCTACACCTCTGTAAAAGTCACTTTTTGAAACCATTGTGATAAATAGATCATTTGCTCCTTAGGAGCAAATGCTCTATATATCACAACGGTTTCAAAACTACAAAATTCAAAGTTTTTCCTTTTCACTAGTTAATGCTCATTTTCGGTAGATTTATTCAAAGAGGTTGGATCTAAAAATAGCTTAAGTGTAAATGGGTTAAAGCACTCTTTCTGCAATTTGTGACAGGTTAAAACAAATCCCTTGTCCATGACCAATTCAAATTATTATGCCCATGAATATTCATGAGGTGATGAAATGTTTGATAAATATTGAACATGGGTGTAAAGAGGTTCTACCATTTTCTTCTACTTTATAGACATGGTATAAACAGTTTCCTCACCACTGCATCAGAGTCCCTGGCCTGTACAGTTAAGACTGAGGACACTAGTAACTGGTTCTCACGAATTGTCGTCTCATACAGTCTTGAGGTAAATACTGGTGAGAACAAGTTTCTTCGAACTGTAACGATGAGAACCTCAGTGGAGAACTTAGTTGGATTGCCACTGTCTTGAGCTCTTATGCGCAGCTGAAACAAACAATAATTGCTGTTAGTGAAACAAATGGCTTTGGTCCAAGGTTATAAAACTTCTGATTCTGAGATCATTCTCAAGTATCTGATTGGTCAGGTGCTTGAAAATGATCTCAGACTCTAGCATATACAGTAAAATCCCTCTAATGCGACCACCAAAAATGAGCACAATTCTGGATGGCAGAGGCATGTGGTTGCTTAATGCAGGACAAAAGTTATGCAGAAAGCTCCTATAGGAGCTTTCTACATAACTTTTGTCCTGCATTAAGCAACCACCTGTTTACAAAGACTGAAATGTTTATTCATTAAGTGGTCACATTAGAGCGGTTCTACAGTAGTTTTACAACCTCAGGCCTTTACTAGCCCTTATAATGTTGATTTTTTTGATCCCTCACTGTTTATAGGTAGTGTTCATTCAGTATGAAATGATTCAATTTGCTAGAGTACTTAGAAACCCTAATATCTGGGTCTACAATTATTTTCAAATCCCAGTTCAGTCATTTACTACACTAAAAGGGTTCACTTGAGTGGTCACAATTACTAGTTTTTCATTGTAATGCATAACTTTTACTTTTTATAGCTTACTGTGTCATAACAATATTTCAACAAATATGTCACAAAAGGATCAGGTTTATTTATTTCATTTTCTAAATCAAACCATTAACCCTTTCGCTGCCAATGCCGGATCTGTGACCTAAGGCTATGCAAACAGTTTGGATCCAGATGAGACGCCGAGTAACACGGCGTCTCATCAGGATCCAAACTGTTAGTTACTGTTACTATGTTTTTGAAACAAAAATGAAGAAAATAAAAAAAATGTAAATTTGTAGCAGACGAGAAAGTTAGCAGACGACAGAGTTTGGCAGCGAAAGGGTTAAAATAGCATACTTACATGCAAAGCAACAGATAAAAGTGTGTCTTTAAATACTAAAATTGTCATTTCTTCACCAAAACCCTACGTTGTGACCAGACTCTTTATTATAGTTTCATTTTTTAGAAGATTCTAAAGTGTGGTCACTACTGACACTACATAGGATTAATGTAGAAATAAAGGAGCTACTCTTGAACATAGTTTTTAATTTTAACCCTTTCCTTCATATACACATCTTTTCACACCATTGCAAACAGAGTAGACCTAGATCAGATGGCTCCTGGAGGAGCGGTCTGATCAGGGTCTGTTCAGATTGCTTTTGGAATTATTCAGACCTCACCCTACAGTTTCTATCTGAACCCAAATTTGCTGTGTATATTTATCATCATAAAAAATAATCTAACAAATATTCATAATGTCATTATTTCTTACATGAATATTCAACAGAGAAAAGATTGACATCTTTTCTGGGTATCGGTGCATTTACACATTCATTCCCTGTCCATAGCTGGATAGCATTGTTTTACAAAGAAGAATATTAACCCTTCACTGCTGAAATGTCTCCTTCTTTACCCATACCGTGTTGTATAATTACATAATATATCTTCACTGTGTACAAGTATTTCACTGTGCAAGCACTGCTGTGGAGTGCACTGGTTGCACAATCAACTTGTAAATAGTGCAGACCCTGATGAGACAGCTCCTGCAGGAGCTGTCTCATCTGGGTCTTCACTATTTACAGGTAGGTATATTGACATGAATAGCAAGCGAAGGGTTAATACAAGAACGCTGGATGTAGGTATAACAGTCCTATCATTCGCTCTACTTCTCTTCCCCATTCTAAGAGATTGTCATTAACAATTTTTTATTCAAATCAAGTTAAACATGAATTTTTCACATTATTGTTACACAGCTCTTTACTCTCATGAATATTCATGTAAGAAATAATGTCATCATGAATATTAATTAGATTAATTGTTATAATAGCAAATGTACACAAGAATGTTTGGCCATGACAGAAACTGTAGCATCATATCTTTATAATTAGCAAACAGAGCAGACCCTGGTCAGACAGCTCCTATAGGAGCTTCTGATCTTGGTCTACTCTATTTGCAAAGATATAGAAAGGCATATTTATGGAATAAAGGATTAATGGAACAAAAGATAAAGACAATACATTTGCAGAGCTTCAGATAAGATGCATAAATTTAGACATTTTCAATAATAGTTTATTTCTCTTGTGATTGTCTTGAAGAGACGATTCTAAAGAGTGGTCACAGTATAGAGTTTGGAGGAAAAATGATGATTTTAGTATTTTGGTATACACCATTATCTGCAGCTCTGCATTTGGTTATGGTTAGAGCTAAACTTGGCTTGTTCTACACTGAGTCATACTTACAACATAACGAGTCTGGCTCTCCTGAGCAAGATTTTGCTGAACTCTTACGACTCCTGTTGTCCTGTCAACACTAAAGAAAACTGGTCCATTGTTATCACCTATGAGTTCATATGTCACGACGTTAAATGGAGCTGGATCTTTGTCTCTTGCAGACACTGAGAAAATCTGGGTGCTGGATATCAGGTTGTAATCAATCTCTACTGCATAAGGCGTATCAATGAACACTGGAGGTTGGATATTTCGAATCACATTGATTTCAACTGTAGCTAGAGAAGGACCATATCTTCTAGGATAGCCATTATCATGACATGCAACCCTGAATACGTATTTACGTTCACGCGTGGCATCATTCAGGAGAGACTGACGGAGAGATACAACTCCTGTATCAGAATTGACAGTAAAATATTCAAAGTCTGCATTGGTTTCAAAATCGTACATCTCGTAAGCCACTACATTGTGAGGGCTGAAGCTGTCACTGTCTGTGGCCTGGACCTGTAGTATGTCATCAATGCTGGTCTCTGTCTCGCTTATTGTTGCATTGTAAAACAGTTGAAGGAACTGAGGATCAAACAGATTTTGCTGGACTGTAACTGCAATAACTGCAGTTGCTGTACGAGCAGGAGTTCCACCATCGATGGCCCGAATTCTCAGGTTGTAGTACGAATCAATGTTGTTATTCAACTGCAGTGACTGGGACACATTTATCATGCCAGTAATGGGGTCAAAAGAGAAAAGGTCGAGAGCGTCATCGTCACCAATAAACCTCATTGTTACGTCACCAAATGGTGCAACTTGATCGTTGTCCGCTGATGTTACCTGAATTACAAACTCTCCAAGAGGTGCGTTTCTATCCACTGATGTTCTGTATGGTGTGTTAATGAAATATGGTGAATACTGGTTCCTTTGAACACTAATTTGAACAGTAGCTGGCTGCGGTGCAGATCTTGATGGTGTGCCTAGATCATATGCTCCTATGGACAGAACATACTGTTCGGAAGCGAAGGAATCAGAATACAATGGCTGTGCCAAGAAAATCTGTCCTGTTTCTTCATTGATATAGAAAAAATCTCTGTACTGTCCAGACAAAATAGAATATCGTACAACATCATTTGGAGACACTGTGTCAGCATCTGTAGCAGAGACCTGAGCAACTTCAAATCCCAGATACATACTGTCTGGAACTGTCACGTCATACAGCTGCTGTTGGAAAATTGGAGCATTTCTGTTCCTGTCTACAGTTATAATGACAATGGTATTGTTGGTCTTACTGGGTGTACCATTATCTGATGCCGTAATTCTGAGATAATACACATTTTCAGCTATTCCAGCAAGGCTTTGCCTCATTGTAATTTGGCCTGTGTTTGGGTTGACAGCAAAGAATGCAGGTGCCTGTCCATCCCCAGTGACTGTATAGGAGACTCTATCAAAGGTATTTGGCTGGTCATCATCGATGGCAGAGACTTGGAGGATTGTCTGTGAAATAGGTGTTGTTTCCAGTATTTCCCTGGTGTATGGCACATTGAGGAATCGGGGAGAAAACTCATTTCTGATTATTGATACTGTCACTGTGGCTGTATTTGGATTCATGTTTCCAACCTGGTCTGCAAGACTTACTTCTAACTGAAAAAAAGAAAGCAAGCAGTGGTTGGTCAACACTGTAATTAAGAAGAGGTTATAAAACTGTTTGCTTGCGTCCAAGATCATTCTCAAGCATCTGATTTGAGAGATTTTGAGCTTGCAAGAGAATTTGGATGACAAACTGTGCAGACCCTATTCAGGTGGCTTCTCTAGAGTCCTCCAATCTGCATTTACACTGTAGGCAAATGTAGTAGACTAGTTTCATAACACAAAGTACCAAACAGTTTGGATCCTGATAAGAAATTGAAATACAGCATAATCTGTCTTAACCCTTTACCCAATAGCCTGTTTCTAGTTTTGAAGACATATGACCACTTAAAGCAGGTTGAAAGTAAAGCAGAATGCGCCTTAAGGCGCATTTTGCTTTACTTTCAGCCTGCTTTAAGCTACCATCTACTAGGATATAGAAAATATTTATTATGCAATATGTTCACGACTGTATAAATTTGAACTATTTTCTTCAGCGGAGGAATAAATCAAACACGCGAAAAGCCGCTTCTATCAGGTAAAGGGTTAAGTGACCATAAAATAGAGGTCTAATTATGGGTCTGTAAGGCAGGTGGCTGCTTAATGCAGGTCAAAGGTAATGCAGCAAGCTATATTAGGAGCTTTCTGCATTACTTTTGTCCTGCATTAAGCAACCATCTGCTTTTTAAGAGCCCTACCTTCAATAAATGAATGGCCACTTAAGACAGGTTCTACTGTGTGGTGTTTGAATTCAATGGCATCAGTAGAATGACTTATTATAACAGATATGGATAAATCTAACCCCCCCCCCTCCTCTTCCCTGACACTTTCCTTCCCAATTTATAAACATGAGGTCGGAAAAGAAGAATGTGTTACTTACGATAAACTGAGGAGTATTGTCTCGGTACAGTGCTGATCTCGCCACAATTTCGCCAGTTGTTTCTCTCACATCAAAGTAAAACAGGGCTGAATTTTCTCCCACCAACGTATATTTCAAGGTATTGTAAGGAGCAGCCTGAAATGAATCAAATTTAACTCCCTTTACTCCATGGAAACACTTTGGAACACCTTTATAAAACAGGATAGAACCAGATTAGATGGGTCTTGTAGGAAGAAAGGGTCAAGAGAAGCCGACTAAATTCATAAACAGTAACCCTCAGCTAAAGTGGATGTTAAAATCAGTATCTAAACTGGGCTTTCAAACAGATGGCAGCTTAATTGCAGGGTGAAAGTCATGAAATATTATGATGCAAAATTTGACAAATTTGACAGTTTTATGCTGTAGAAGTATTTCTCTTATTTAATATTGTGATTTTGTATTTCATTCAATTCTTAGTTTAGATCCCAATCATATGCAGCCAATCTTTCTACATGCTAAATGTTATTTACACATCTTAACTGGTTTCAAAAGGCTTCTTGACTCAATTGAAACAGGTTGCCCTGTATCTTTGAGTCAAAGATTACCTTGATAAGTTGATTATTTTTAATCACATATTTTCGCACCTTTTGTAATTTGGCATAAAGCCATGTTACTTGAGCATGTGTGATTTCTTCAACCTGACTGCTATAAAAGAAAGGGAGAATAAAAATAAAAGAGAAGGGAAATATAGAAGAGAATTAAGTAACAAGTAAAGAAAAGTAATTTTAGTAAACTTTGTGTTTAATACTGTGTGATACTTGAGGAACTTTAGATTTGTAACTTTGTGTCTAATGTTAAAACTTGAACTGGAACTTTGTGTGAATTTTGTTAATGAAAATCTGTTTGAGGAACTTATTAAAATATTAAAACCAGTCACTGTTGTGTGGACATTACAAAACCCCGGGCACTTTTGGTAGCAAATTAACAGCAATAAACAACAGCGTCGCCACTTATTTTTTTCAACATAAAAAAGAAAGCTGCTTCAGGAGCTTTCTGCATGACTTTCAACCTGCATTAAGCAGCCAACTGTCTAAAAATACCTAAATTGTTTTTAATAAGTTAGTTGAGAGGGGTTCTACTGTGCAGAGTAATAGATAAAGGCTGGTATTCAATACAGTGAAACCCCACTTATGCGACCACGTAATAAACAGCCACTGATGTCGTCTAAAGCAGGTGGTTGCTTAATGCAGGACGAAAGTTATGCAGAAAGCTCCTATAGGAGCTTTCTGCATAACTTTTGTCCTGCATTAAGCTACCACCTGCCTCTGCCACCCAGAATTATGCCCCTTTTGGTGGTCGCATTAGAGGGGTTTTACTGTACTTAAATCCTAAATTTCTCCATCATACTCTAGGGTGTTACCACTGTTTAGAATCACCTCAAAGTGACAATTCTAAAAAGTCATCCCATCATAGGATTTGGTGGAGAAACAAAGGAGATATTCTTGAAAAAAATTAATATATGTATCTTATTGGAACTTCTGCATATTTTATTTTGGAATAGTTAATATTGCAGTATTAACCCTTTACCTCATGAATATTCATGTAAGAAATAGAGACTGTATGAATATTAATAAGCTTGAAAATAACAAAAGGATTGGCCGCCTGTCCTTACTTGGTGGCCCGTCCCAAATTTCATGTCCCTTCTGTAACTTTTTTATCTGTTAACCCTTCTCTTGCTGAATTTTAAAATACATTTCTCCTTCTTTACCCATACCCTGTTGTATATGATTACATATATCTTCTGTGTACAAGTATTTCGCTGTCCAATCACTGCTGTGGAGTGCACTGGTTGCACAATCAATTTGTAAATAGTGCAGACCCTGATGAGACAGCTCCTGCAGGAGCTGTCTCATCTGGGTCTTCACTATTTACAGGTAGGTATATTGACGCGAACAGCAAGCGAAGGGCTAATGGATTTCAAAATAACCTGGCACAAATGTTCACCACACAAAGATGATGTGTAGCGATTAACTCCCTGGTCCATGGGTCAAAGGTCAAAGTCATCCTTCAGGGTCAAAGGTCAGGGCATAAGTGTTTCACAAACACACTCTTGTTAAACTATAATTCCATAAGCAAAATATTATTGATACTATAGTTCCATAAGCAAACAGAATTGACCTTGATCTGACAACTCCTACAGAAGGTGTCTGATCTGGATCTATTCTGTTTGCAAAGGTATGAAAAGGTGTTAATATGATGGAATATGGTAGGTCTAACATACCACATCTGAGTCGGTAGCTTGGAGAGTGTAGATAACATCGTTGGTACCAACATTCTCGAACACACTGGTAGAGGCCTGATACCCTGACTGGCTACTTGGCCGAGTCCAGAATGGAGTATTCTCATTCCTATTTAGTGTCAAGGTAACAACCTCAAAGGCCATGCGGGCAGGGGAACCATTGTCCTGGGCTCTAACATTCACCTTGACACAAATGAAGATAAAATGATAATGATAACATAAAATTACATAAACAAGAGGGCCAGAATGGCCCTGAAGCGCTCACCAGACAATCAGAGGAGAAGATTTTCAAAGTTTTCACTATATGCTTTTATAGAAAACTAGCCGGCCCTGGGGCTGGCCAATTTTGACCCCAGGGACATAATTTATATAACTTTTGTAGAGGACTTGAACATGATGCTATGAGCCAAATATGATATCTGAGAACCTTTCAGTTTCAGAGGAGAAGATTTTCAAAGTTTTCTCTATATGTTTCTACTGAAAACTACCCACCCCTGGGGCGGGGCCAATTTTGACCCCAGGGCCATAATTTATATAACTTTTGTAGAGGACCTGAACATGATGATCTGTGCCAAATATGCAAGCTGAGAGCCTTCCAGTTTCAGAGGAGAAGATTTTCAAAGATTTCACTATTTGTTTCCATTGAAAAATGCCCACCCCTGGGGCGGGGCCAATTTTGACCCCAGGGCCATAATTCATATAACTTTTGTAGAGGACCTGAACATGATGATCTGTGCCAAATATGCAAGCTGAGAGCCTTCCAGTTTCAGAGGATAAGATTTTCAAAGATTTCACTATCTGTTTCTATTGAAAACTTCCCACCCCTGGGGCGGGGCCAATTTGAACCCCAGGGCCATAATTTATATAACTTTTGTAGAGGACCTAAACATGATGCTATGTACCAAATATGCAAGCTGAGAGCCTTCCAGTTTCAGAGGAGAAGATTTTCAAAGATTTCACTATTTGTTTCCATTGAAAACAGCCCACCCCTGGGGCGGGGCCAATTTTGACCCCAGGGCTATAATTTATATAACTCTTGTAGAGGACCTGAACATGATGCTCTGTGCCAAATATGAAAGATGAGAGCCTATCAGTTTCAGAGGAGAAGATTTTAAAGATTTCACTATTTGTTTCTATTCAGAAAACTACCCACCCCTGGGGCGGGGCCAATTTTGACCCCAGGGTCAAAATTAATATAACTTTTGTAGAGGACATGAACATGATGCTATGTGCCAAATATGAAAGCTGAGCGCCTTCTTGTTTCAGAGGAGAAGATTTTCAAAGATTTCACTATTTGTTTCCATTGAAAACAGCCCACCCCTGGGGCCGGGCCAATTTTGACCCCAGGGCCATAATTTATATAACTTTTGTACAGGACCTGAACATGATGCTCTGTGCCAAATATGAAAGCTGAGAGCCTTCCAGTTTCAGAGGAGAAGATTTTCAAAGATTTCACTATTTGTTTCTATTGAAAACTTCCCACCCCTGGGGCGGGGCCAATTTTGACCCCAGGGTCATAATTTATATAACTTTTGTAGAGGACCTGAACATGATGCTATGTGCCAAATATGAAAGCTGAGAACCTTCTGGTTTCAGAGGAGAAGATTTTCAAAGGTTTACTATATGTTTCTATTGAAAACTTTCAACCCCTGGGGCGGGGCCAATTTTGACCCCAGGGGCATTATTTATATAACTTTTGTAGAGGACCTATAGGTGATGCTATGTACCAAAGATGAAAGCTGAGAACCCTGTAGATTCAGAGGAGAAGATTTTTAAAGGTTCAAATTGTTGACGCGGGACGACGGACGACGGATGACGGACGACGCACGACGACGGACGACGGACATCAGGCGATCACAAAAGCTCACCCTGAGCACTTTGTGCTCTGGTGAGCTAAAAAGGATTAAAATCAAATCAGAAAACATATTTAAGACAATGTGTTTCACCAACATTAAAATTGGGGACAAACTAACCAACCGACAAAGTTGTGACAGACAAACTAATACACACAGCAAAAACAATATCTCCCCTCCCCTATATCACAGATCTGAGGTGGCATAAAAAGATCCCTTTATTTCTCCACAAAATCCTAGGTTGTTACCACTCTTTAGAATCATATCTTCAGGACAATTCTAAACAGTGGCAAAAAACTAAGGTTTCATGGGGAAATAATGATTTTAGTATTTGAATATGCACCAAATGTTCGAAGAGGAATGCCTTTATAGTGTATCATTGTTAAACAGTAAGGTTTAACCCATTCACGCATATTGGCACCTTTTGACACCTCTGTAAAGTCATTTTTTGAAACCACTGTGACAAACAGAGCATTAATTTTTGCTCCATAGGAGCAAATGCTCTATTTATCATAATAGTTTCAAAACTACATGAATCTTCAAAATTTCCTTTGTCTCTAGTAAATGCATCCAAAGGTGTCTTTGAATAAATCTACTAAAAGGGAGCATTTACTAGGAAAAAGGAAATTTTTAGAATGATTTAGTTTTGAAACCATTGTGATAAATAGAGCATTATGCTCCTGTGAAGCAAATGTTCTATCAAACACAAAGATTTCAAAAAGTTACTTTTACAGAGGTGTCAATATGAGGGAATAAGTTAAACAGTTGTACTTTCGAAAAGAAATGGAAAACATATCAGAATTTCTGACATAATTACAACATAATCATTTTTAATTACTTTACTTCATGAATATTCACGTAAACAAATTATGACTTTATAATGGATATCAATAACCTGATTTTTTGTGGTGGCATATGATTAAGGGAATTTTTGGCCCTGGCAAAATCTGTGGAATATTTATCTCTAACCCTTTCCGTCATAAAAACACCTTTTAATGCATTCGCAAACAGAGTAGACCCTATAGAAGCTGTCTGATCAGGGTCTACTGTTTGCTTATGACATGATATAGATCCGATTCCACACTTTTTGTAAAAGCCAAAGATTCCTTTCAAACTTCCACAGTAAAATATTTAGCAAATAAATATTCATGTCATTATTTCTTACAAGAATAATGAACAAGGAATGAGATATGCAAACAGAGCAGATCCTGATCAGATCGTGATCAGACAGCTCCGGTTAGGGTCTGCTCTTTATGTAAAGAAATAACAAGAGCACCGCACATGCATGTCAACACTCCTCTTTGTAGCCTTTGTGACAGTGACTAAGTACTTGAAATTTCATAAAATTTGCATAAATAATAAAGAAGTAACAGCCAACATTAAATTTCCTGGATGACAACAACTTCATTGCAGACACCGGAGTTATGACAATAGCTCGTATTTTCTTTGAAAAAAGACAAGCTAAAAATGTGTTACTCGGCGTCTCATCTGGATCCAAACTGTTTGCATAGGTAATGATAGATGAGACATTGGCAGCGAAATAGTTGAACTTACAGTGTAGATCGCTTCAGATCTGGAAAATAGGTTTGCAGTTGTACGTATAACTCCATTTTGGTCAATGCTGAATAATGTTGATGTTGCCCCATCTCCAACTATAGAATAGCTCACAGCATTGAACTGGCTCTGAAATGCATAACAAACCAATGTCTCAAAAAAAGCAAATAAATAACAGCAAAATCTTTCGATACCAACCGCACGAAATAGTTCTAACAGTGGGCTTTTAATAAAATTGGTAGCAAAACCCATTCGCTATTCTGTGTTTATTTCAAATTTAATACCTACTTAATATTCATGGACAAAATAGTTATAAAGACATATGCAAGGTGGAACAAAGTAGCCATTTAAGAAAGTAAAGAAACTGATCTTTCAAATTCTATTAGCAATCAGAGCAGACCTTAATCAGACGGCTCCTGGGTCTACTCTGTTTGCAAATGCTTTTGTATGAAGGGTAGGGTTATGCAAAAAGCTCTTGTAGCAAACGGAGTAGACCCATATACAGTAAAACCTCTCTATAACAGCCACTAAATTATGTTAGATGCTATTTAGGGCAGGTGGCTACTTAAAGCAAGGTGAAAGTAAAAGGGGAACGCTCCTATAGGTTTTTAAAGGCAGGTGGCTGCTTCATGCAGCATGAAATCCTGTCTTTCACCCTGCATTCAGATGCCACCTTAAAGATAGGCATTGATACGAAGTTGAATATCAGTGGTTATCAAAGAAGGATATTCAATATTTACCGAGTCTTGGTCAGTTGCAGTGACTCTAAACACGTTAGTGCCAGCAGGTGTACTCTGAGAAATTTGTTGAAAATATGGTGTGTCCTGGAATACTGGTGCGAATGAGTTGCGGACAACCAATATGTTGACGGTCACCTCCTCGCTGGTCAGTTGTGGTATTCCATTATCTGTCGCTGTTATTCTCAACTAGGATATAAAGCAACAAACATTGTTCTATGTTTATTCCAAATTTCAATACTCATGGACAAAATAGTGATATAGATTAGCTTATGAGTGTTCATGGTTACTGGATTTATTAAATGAGTCTTTTTAAAACAATAGAAACTAGCTTTAGTGAGTTTTTTATTGTTTTTAAAAGCAGATTTTAATAATCAAATAATCATGAACACTCACCGTAATAAGAATCAGAAGAAAGAAAAATAAAAATACAGTATAACTTTGATGTGTAGATCTTCCAGGGACCATGGCTAAAAGATCAAGTCAAACCAGGTACATGTACTTACCCCACCTCTGATAAATTTTTGGTGAAACGCATGTGTGTGATTGGCTGAATTCTGTCATATGATCGAAAAGTAAAACTTATACATAGTCACTAGAAATTCAATACACAGTCAGTAGAAATTCAATACATGGTCAGTAACTAGGTTACTTCCCCTGCCTGCGTAGAACCCAAACTTCAGGTAATGGCTGCACAGTGTTTTTGTCAGCAAAATGGTTACTGAGTAGATTAGATTTTATTTCAAAGTTAAATACATAAAGGATTTTTGTATAAGATTTTTTTTGCGTTATAATTTTGGTAAGCTCGATTAAGCTGAATTAATGTTGGGCTGAATTGACACCGTACAATTACAGTAAGAGTTGTCGTTAGTTTGTTTACAAATATGGTGAAACGCTTTGCTGCCTTAGACGCAGATGAGATTGAGGAAAAGAAGCAAATGAGTGCTGATAGAATATAGACTGGTCATCGGTGGGTTAAATTCGTTACATAGTCATGTAGTGACCGGGTACAGGCTGATACCTGGTTAGTAAATGTTATACCTAGCTCAGCTTTGCTTCCCCAGGTATAACATTTACTAATCAGGTATCAGCTCGTACCCGGTCACTACATGACTATGTAACTAATAAAACATGTACATGAGTTTTGGTTTGAATCTTGGATGTTCATATATGCCTGAACGCATATAAAAATGTCAAGTTATATTCCCACGTACAAATTAAAGTTGTTATCAGAGGCCCTTGATCACGCCTTTACTTGTGTAAGGTGTTTGGTTTGGTTTTTATTGGGTTTTACATCATTTTTAACTGTATTTCAGTCATATCATGATGTCTAGCTAACTACAGATGGAGGAAGACCCCAGAGGTTCTTCTGTGCAGGGAACATATTGCATTGTTTTATGTACAGAAGAACATCCGAGTAGAACCAGGGACCTACCGCAAGCCATCTGGAAGGCTTCCTCACATGAAAAATCCAAATGCCCAGATCGGGATTCAATCCACAGTGGTGAGGGGCTAAGTACATTTCGGCCAGTCGTGATCATGTGAAAACAACTCAAGGCCATTGACTATGTAAACAGTTATTGGCAAATCAACTCATGTATTACAAAATTCCACTGGATCAATATGATGGAACCGAAAAAAGTGTTCAACTCATATAAGATTGACACATAAATGGAATATCATATAGAATATATTAGGAAAGACTTCAGGACTTGGAAAGAATATCGACATATCGATAAAGTTGACACGTCAAAGGTCAACACATAGAAGTTGTACTGTAATAATAAGAAATGGAGTAAACACATTATGTCCCCGCTCCAATTTTATTTGGGGACCATAACTTTTTACACAGAAATTGGTTTATATAAGTATATACACAGAAATAAGTATGTATATAATGACTCACAGTATACTGAGTAACGGCGCTTATGTCATTTTGTAATGACTGTCTCACTGACACCTCTCCTGTTGTAGGGTTGACAAAGAAGTACTGAAGGGCCCTGAATGTACCAGTGGCTGTATATATCACACTGCTTCCACTTCCCTGAAATAATAAACAAAATTGATTCGTTCGGGAGCTCTATGATCTAGGTCTACATTGTTTGCTTTCATTAACCCTTTATGTGTGGAAACCATTATTTTTTGCAATAGTGTAGACCTAGATCAAATGACTCCTGGGGGAATCCTTTGATCAGGGTCATCACCTGCAATTTTGTCATAAAAACCATTTCTTCAGTAATAAATTTTGAGTCCTTTCCTTCATATAAACGCATTTTCACACATTTGCAAACAGGGAAGATAATTATTTTGTCTATGAATTTTCGGTAGGTTCTTCCCTTAATTGAAATTTATCACAGTGGTTTCAAAACTACACAACTCTTAAACTTTTCCTTTTTTCCAGTAAATGCTCCTTCTCGGTATATTATTCAAAGAGGTTAGACCTAAAAATAGCCTATAAGAAATGGGTTAAACTTTTCAATTTGGGCAAAAAATAGATTTGTATTTGTAAACAGTGTAGACACAGATCAATAAAGTAGTTCTTTGATTAGGCACTGCATAGTTTGTCACAAAATTCAATATAGGAGGCAAACTATACCTTTCACACTGAAAGGACTCTTAACCCATTACCTCATAGACTATTTTTAGATCCTACCTCTTTGAATATATCTACCGAAAAGGAGCCTTAACTGGAGGAAAGGAAATTTTCAGAACTGTGTTGAAACCATTGTGATAAATATTTATCACAATGGTTTCAGAAAGTGACGTTTAGAGAGGCGTCAAAAGGTGTCAATATGAGGGAATGGGTTAATGTTAAATATGGACCTTTCCACTCCGATATTTGAAAGGGTCTTGCCTTTTCTCAGCCTCACAAACTGAAGCTCTGATCTGAGATGACTCAATTTGCAAAGATCACTGTTGTTAGAACCTATTTAATATTCATAGAATTGTTTTGAAATGTATTTGGAGTCAATTGGAGCTGTCAAACATGTTCATTGACTTCCATAAGTCATTGACTTTTTAAAGGATTTTCAGATTTTAAAATAATATAGCGGAATATATAAATATACTATGGGGAAAATGGGATTGAAGCATTATTGTTACCCTTTCCCTGTTCAATATTAATGCAAGAAATAATGACATCACAAATATTAATAGATTATTTTTTATAATGGCATATGAACATAGGACATTTTGGCTCAAGCAGAAAATGTAAAATCAGCTCTGTCATAATACGCAAACAGAGCAGACCCTGATCAGACAGCTCCTATAGGAACCATCTGATCTGGGTCTACTCTATTTGCAAATGAGTGAAAAGGTGTTCATATGAGGGAAAGGGTTGATGATATGAATATATTTACAAGTTATGGTGTTGATTGATTTATTGACAGAATATAACTTTAACTCTTTAGAATCAAAGCATAAATTCAAGACTTGTCTCACGTTAACCCTTTCCCTCATATAAACGTGTTTTCATGCATTTGCAAACAGAGTAGACCCAGATCAGACCGCTCCTAGAGGAGCCGTCTGATCAGGGTCTGCTCTGTTTGCTAACAGAATTTGAAAGGTCCGTTTCTTTACTTTCTATAGTGTCTACAATGTTACACCTTCCATATGTCTTTGCCAACTACTTTGTTAATGAATATTCAGTAGGTATTGCAATTTGTAATAAAAATAGAACAGGGAAAGGGTTAAACAATGGATTTGGTGGAGAAATGGTCATCTCAGTACAGTGGATCCTCGCTATCTCAAACTCTAAGTGACCATACAAATTACTTCCAGATAACGGGAGTTTGAGTAAGTCTATTTCTAACTTGGAAACATTTTCTACAGCTTAATGCAGGTCGAAAGTAATGCTGAAAGTTCCTATAAGACTTATTAGGGCACATAATTTTCCCAAATCGTCAGTGTGGTTAAATATAGCGTTATGTATAGCCATCATCTGTTTTCTAAAACATCCTACATGAAGCAACCACCTGTCTTAGAAACGCAGTACGGTAAAACCTCTCTATAATGGCCACTAAATTACATCAAGTGTTTTATGTTAAAGCCAGGTGGCTGCTTAAAGCAAGGTGAAAGTAAAACAGAACGCTCCTATAGGAGCGTTCTGTTTCACTTTCATCTTGCTTTAAGCAGCCACCTGTTCTAAATACCAACTAATTAACACAATTTAGTGACCGTTATAGAGAGGTTTTACTGTATTAGACACTGTAGACAGGTTTGACTGAACTCACAAATATGGCATCTGGATCATTGGCCTTTACTGTGGTTATGCTGGCTCCCAAGGTCTGGGTCTCCAACACAGTGACGTTGTAACTAGGCTGTGTGAAAACAGGGGGCTGGAAGTTCCTGTTGACGTTAATGATCACAATCTGTGTATCATAGAGGCTTGGATATCCCAGATCATATGCTTGAACAAGAAGCTGTAATGAAGGAACAATTAAAGCATAAAACCATAATATCTTGGGCTGAAACAGTAAATCCCACTATACCAGGCACTTAGTTGAGAAGTTAGATCTTTTTAGGCAGGTGACTGCTTAATGCAGGGTAAATGTCATGCAAGAAAGCTCCTTTGCGAGTTTACTGCACGACTTTCACCCTGCAATTAGCAACCACCTGTTAATTATAAAGACCAGCTTTAACAGTTATTTCAATTCCATTTTTAAACTGTATTCTAAGTTAGAAATATGGTCATTGTCATTTGAAAATAGTCGCGAATGAAAACTGCGGATAATTACAATTCCTACCTTGTCCATATATACCGTTCCAAGAATTATACAGACGTTCTATAAGAACTTAATCATGGAGTTCCTTCCAATGAGCTAGTTTGAAGTTTCAAAATTTCTTAACCCTTTACTCCATAAATGCACTTGCTTATGGCTTAGCAAACTGAGTAGACCAAGATCAGATAGCTCCTGTAGGAGCTGCCTGATCAGGGTCCGAATCTGTTGATAGAAAAATCTAGGTCTTATTCTACATTTCTAATGGCAAAACATTCCTTTGTTATATGCAATTTAAAAATATTTATCCAATTTATATTCATGATTTTTTTCTTACATAATTATTCATGGAGTAAAGGGTTAATTTACTTCAGTCAGAGGCCAAAATAAGATATGCAAATTAAAACATTTTCAAACATAATGATTATTCATGAAATGCGGATTTTTGTACGGTATTTGAATATGCACCTGTATCTATATTTCTTTCTTCCTAAGTGTCATCATTCTAAAGCAAGGGGCACAAAAAGGATCCCAACATCTCAAAAAGTGTTTCTATCTGGTAAAGGCTTAAACAAAAATAAACAAACAAACTAAATCAACAATGGTTGAAATAGATGGAAACTTGTAGGTTTAAACTTACTGTATATGAGGTCACTGTGTCTGCACTGACACTATTTGTCAGAAAGATTTGGCCAGTGTCTTCTCCAATGTCGAAATACGTTAAGGAAGAACCTGTTCCAACTAGTCGATACTTCACTATTCCATAAATCTGAGAAATAAAATGTGAAACAGGGTCTGCCTTGAAATATTTAATCTGGACAAAGAGAGGGTTGAGCACAAAACTGTCATCTTTAATGATAACTGAACATAGCAAGGGTTGGGCAGTAAACTCATAACTACTGAACATAGTGAGGGTGGAGCATAAACATTTCAAAACTACTGTACATAGCAAGGGTTGAACATTTAACCCTTTACCCAATAGCCTGTTTCTAGTTTTGAAGACATATGACCACTTAAAGCAGGTTGAAAGTAAAGCAGAATGCGCCTTAAGGCGCATTCTGCTTTACTTTCAACCTGCTTTAAGCTACCACCTACTAGGATATAGAAAATATTTATTATGCAATATGTTCATGACTGTATGAATTTGAACTATTTTCTTCAGCGGAGGAATAAATCAAACACGCTAAAAGCCGCTTCTATCAGGTAAAGGGTTAACTGTCATAACTACTGAACATAGGGTTGCAAATAAAACTAATAACGACTGAGCAGAAATGGTTGGGTACAAAACTCAGAACTACTAAAGAGGAGCATAAAACTGTCAACACTAATGAACATATTGGGGGTTGAGTTTTAAATCGTCAAACCGAGCTTGCAGTGAAGGTTGAGCAGAAACTGTCAAAACTACTGACCAAAGTAAGGGTCGAGCATTAAACTGTTGGAACTACTGAACAAGTTGAGGGTGTAGCATAAATCTCAAAATTACTGAAAAAAATTGAGGGTGGAGAATAAAACTGTCAACACTACTGAAAAAATTGAGGGTGTAGCATAAAACTGTCAAAACTACTGACCAAAGTAAGGGTCGAGCATTAAACTGTAAAAACTACTGAACATATTGAGGGTGGAGCATAAAACTGTCAAAACTGCTGACCAAAGTAAGGGTGGAGCATTAAACTCAAAAGTACTGAAGAAATTGAGGATGGAGCAATAAACTGTTCAAATCACTGTACATAGTGAGGGTTGAGCATAAAACTGTAAAATCTTAACAAATTGAGGGTGGAGAATAAAACTTATAATTACTGAACAAATAAAACTGTCAAAACTATTGAACATAGTGAGGGGTGAGCATAAAACTGTAAAAACTGAACAAATTGAGGGTGGAGCATAAAACTTATAATTACTGAACGTATATAACTGTCAAAACTATTGAACATAGTGAGGGGCGAGCATAAAATGTACAACTACTGCGGGTTTAGGGTTAAACTTATAACTACTGTACAATGTGCCTAGTACAATTATTTGATCCTACTGAATGGCTGAAATAACCTGTATTCTTACGTTATTTAAACTGTTGAAATCTAGATCTTGTGCTGTGACAGTTAGAATTGTCTGATCTGTAGCAAAGTCCCTGTTGATTGATGTTGTAAACACCTGATTAATAAACTGTGGTGCATTGTTGTTCCGAATCACATTCACCGTCACTGTGGCTCTCTGGCTCGTTATGAGAACTGGAGTGCCCAGGTCGAAGGCTCTGACAGTAAGCTGAAATACACAAAAGTCAATCATTTACATATGTTAACCCATTCCCTTTTGAACATTCATAATTCATATATAAACAAGGTGTGTTTGTGAAACACTATGCCCCCAATATGACCTCTGACCCTGAAGGATGACCTTGACCTTGACATTTCAAAATGTGCAACTTCATGAGATACACATGTGTGCCAAATATCAAGTCTCTATCTCTACTGGTTCAAAAGTTATGGCCAAATTGGCAATTGGCAAATCGGTATTTTGACCTTGAAGGATGACGTTGACATGTCACCCTTCAACATATGCATGCCAAATATCAAGTCTCTATCTGTACTGGCTCAAAAGTTATGACCAATGTTAAAGTTGGTGACAACAGACAAACAGACAGGGCAAAAACAATATGCCCCCCCAGATCTGATCTTGGGGCATAAAAATGACATTGTTAATAGCTGGTTTTTAAGAACGTCATTATGTACACAGGATTGTTATTATTCAGACCTATTATAATTTCATAAGCAAACAAAGCAGACCCTGATCAGATGGCTCCTACAGGAGCTTAATGATGTGGATCTACTGTTTGCAAGGGCATGAAAAGGCAACTATAAGAAGGAAATGGTTAAATTATCTCCTTGAAGCATTTTTAGTACAATGTATTTGCAAACAGAGTTCCTGTAGTAGCTATATCATCAAGGTCAGCTCGGGTTGCAATTGAATTAACCCTTCGCTTGCTATGCACGTCAATATACCTACCTGTAAATAGTGAAGACCCAGATGAGACAGCTCCTGCAGGAGCTGTCTCATCAGGGTCTGCACTATTTACAAGTTGATTGTGCAACCAGTGCACTCCACAGCAGTGATTGGACAGCGAAATACTTGTACACAGTGAATATATATGTAATTATACAACAGGGCATTGGTAAAGAAGGAGAAATGTATTTTAAAATTCAGCAAGCGAAGGGTTAATATCAATCTGATTCTACAGTTTCTACCACAGTCAAACATTCCCTAGTTCATAATTCCATTAAATACTTCAGACAATTAACCCTTTACTCATGAATATTCAGGCAAGAGAAAATGACATCATGATATTAATGAAATGAATCTTTAAAATGTCTCTACGAACAAAAGAAAAATATATCATGACAAACTGTAGAAACAGATCTATATTATATCATAAGCAAACAGAGCAGACCCTGATCAGATGGCTCCTATAGGAGCCGTCTGATCTGGGTCTACTCTGTTTGCAAAGGCATAAAAAGGTGTATCTGTGGGGTAAAGTGTCAATGTCTATACAGTAACAGTTTCTTGCATAAATATTCATCAAGTAGCGGGTTGGTCTGTAGAACAGGTTTTACCTATAATACGGAACATCATGCAGAAACTCCCATATGGATAGCTTTCTGCAATATTTTCTTTCTTTATTTACCCCTTCCTTCAAGGTTTTCTCTCATATAAACACTGTTTCATGCATTTGCAAACAGAGTAGACCCAGATCAGTCTGCTCCTATAGGAGCTGTCTGATCAGGGTCTACTGTGTTTGCTCATGGTATTATATACAGTAAAACCTCTCTATAACGACCACTAAATTGTGTTAATTAATTTGTATTTTGGGCAGGTGGTTGCTTAAAGCAAGGTCACCTTGCTGTAAGCATCCACCTGCCTTTAACACAAAATACTTGATGTAATTTAGTGGCCGTTATAGAGAGATATTATATAGATCCGATTCTACACTCTCTGCCACGGTCAAAGCTGCACCTTTTTATGCCTTTGCAAACAGAGTAGACCCAGATCAGATGATTCCGATTCCTACAGGGTTCATCTGATCTAGATCTACTGTTTGCAAAGGCACAGAAAGGCATATTAATGGAGTATTGGATTAAGGATCAAAATTCTAGCGAGATCTACCAAACATCATGTATTAATTACCACTATCATCATTACAAATTTACAAACCGTATAGGTGCTTGGATTGTTTGTATCAATGGCAACAGACTGGAAAAGACTTATCTCCCCTGTTGAGGGATTTATTCGGAAAAACCCGATGGCATTCTCTGGTCCGTTTAGTGTGTTATAAGTGGCAGTTTCAATAGCATAATTGACAGTGCTGTGTGGTGGCTGAAAGGAAAATACAACAAAACTTTACTTCAATGAAAATTTGACACAAAATCATTGATCAAATATGGCACATATGTATGCATTATCAGAGTTAACCCAGATCAGACAGCTCCTATAAAAACTGTCTGATCAAGGTCTTCTAGTTTTGCTGACAGAATTAATCTACGCCACCCCATGACAGATTATTCTGAAAAATGAACTGATCCAATCTTTTATTCATGACAATTCTTAAAGCAAATTTAAGAAAATTTGGTCAAGAAAAGAAAATGCTAGATGAGCAACAATATATTATGATAGAAGTTTAGAAGTTTTATTCAAATAATTCCATTGAGCTTTAAAGCCCATGAAGACAAAACATATATGTAAATATGACTGACAGTATGATAGAAACATTATATACAGTGCAATATTATCAATGCAACTAAAACAATGTAACAAAACATCATGGATAAGGTTTTACAGCTATACGAAAGAACATGATATTAAACCTTGTATTTACTTTGTATAAGATAGTTAAGATATAAGATAGAAGCCCAAGCTCTGGTCAGATATCCCTTTAGAACTATCCTCAGATGGCGCATTTGATGTACACTGATTCATACCAAGTTTCTGCTGGATTTACCTGAGCATCACCGTCTGTGGCCGACACCTGAACAAATGCAGCTGTTAAACCCTGGTTCTCTGAAATAGTCACTCTATAGACACTGTCTACCCAGACTGGGGCTAAGAAGTTACGCTGTATTTCTACTACAACAATTGCTGTTGCCGATCGAGGTGGGCTACCATTGTCAGTGGCTAACACTCGCACCTGTAATATCAAATCAAAACATCTGTTTATATATATATAACTCTGTCCCTGTTGAATATCCATGTAAGAATAATGAAATCATGAATATTTATTAGCTGAAGCTTTGTAATGGCATATCGAGGGCTTGGTGCAAAACTATTCTAACTCGTTCACAAGGAGTTAGAATAGTTTTGCACCAAGCCCTCGATATGTACATAGGATGCTTTGGTGTTGGTAGAAACTGTCGAGTTAGATCTGGTAATATTTCATAAGCGAACAGAGCAGACCCTGATCGGATCACTCCTATAGAAGCCGTCTGATCTTGGTCTACTCTGTTTGCAAAGGCATGTAAAAGCGTTAATATGAAGGAAAGGGTTAGCCTTTTACATGTTGAGCAATTATTTGTCTCCCTTGTGACAAGTACACAAGTTATATTCTCTTGTTAACCTTTCCTTCACATAAACATGTTTTCACATATTTACAGAGTAGACCCAGATCAGATAGTGCCTAGAGGAGCCATCTGATCAGGGTCTGCTCTATTTGGTAAGGAATTTGAATGATCTGTTTCTTTATTTTCTAAAATGGCTACAATGTTCTACCTTTCATATTTCATTGTAACTATTTTTTCAATGAATATTCAAAAGGTATTGAAATTTAGAATAAATGCAGAACACAGACCTGTTTACACCTTGTATGCTGTATCAGTAGTTTTCAAAGGGACTGTCAGTAGTTTTTGAATGTCCATCAGTAGTTTTAACGTTTTACATAGTTTGCCTCATTAAAACATGTGTAGACATTTTAATTATCTCTAATTGTTCTGCTAATTTGTTTATACTTATCCTCCTGCTTAAGTATATATATTCAAAAGAAGAATACAAAGAGTTAGACACTGCAGAAAAATAAATGATCCATAGCAAATAGTGCTGATCCTGACCAGTTCAGTTCTTGAGGAACCTATCTGATCTAGGTCCAGTGGAAATGCACTGCTACGTCAACATGTAATTATTATGTGACAAGCGAATTCTCAAGTGATATAACTTGAAAATTGAATCCTTTGCTTGATGAATATTCATTTAAACAAGATGTGTTTGTGAAACACTATGCCCCCTCATATATTTGACCTCTGACCTTGACCTCTGACCTTGACCTTGACATGTCACCCCTCAAAATGTGCAGCCTCATGAGATACACAAGCATGCCAAATATCAAGTCTCTATCTCTACTGGTCCAAAAGTTATGGCCAATGTTAAAGTCGGCGATTTGACCCATATATTTGACCTCTGACCTTGAAGGATGACCTTGACACGTCACCCCTCAAAATGTGCGGCTTTATGAGATACATATGTATGCCAAATATCAAGTCTCTATCTATACTGGTTCAAAAGTTATGACCAATGTTAAAGTTGCTGACAAACAAACAGACAAACAGACAAACAAACAGACAGGGCAAAAACAATATGCCCCCCGACTATCGTCTATGGGGGCATAAAAATGTATGCCTTCATGAATATTAACTTAATTCTATATAATGACCTAAGAAACAGGGGATTGTTTTGCCACAATGGTTAGTACAGAATCAATATGTTAGCAAACAGTAGTTGTCTGATCAGTGTCGACTCTTTTTTCAAGAAAGTGCAACATGGTGTATTTATTAAGCAAATGTTTATGCATTATATACTAATCAAACAAACACATTGTTCATGCAGAAATCTTAAGTAAATACTTTCAGGGCTTTTTAAGGCCATATCCCCCAAATTTAAGGTCCAACAAGATCAGTGAACTTACTTTAAGGTTTTACAGTCTTATCAGACTCTCATCAAAAAGTACAACAAACTTGAACAAAGTAGCTTATAATTTCCTGCAGATCTAACAACATATAGTTTTAATAGTAATATGTTCTGCTATAACACTGTTATTATAGGTCTTTGACCAAAGCACCATATGCACAACGTCTTTCTCTCTCCACAAGAAAGAAATCTCAGCAATCTGACCGTCAGAAAACATCATCTTGAACAGTTTTGAAACAGATTTTCATTTGATTTATTGAAATAATGAGAAACTATGGTTTGAATTGTCCATAATAGTTCTGCTATCAAGCATATCAGTAGATCGTTCGTTAGGGCAAAACTTGACATTGAGCGACATGGCTCGCATGCATGATGGTGCAGAATTCAACATTGGGCATGAGGTGGGTGGGGTATAGTCATTTCAGCAGTCGGCGGTGAAGAGATCTATTTGGGAATTGGGATAACTTGAAAAAAAGTTTGCCATACCAGTTATTGACTTTATCTGTTCCCGGTATTTTTGGAACCGCTGACCTTTCGCATGTGACTTTAAGTTTACTTCGACCGAGTTCACCCAATTTTACACAACTTTCACTTTCAATGGCTTTCTTACATACGTAGCGAGCAGAGTGCTTTGTACTTATTATCCTTACACTCTCTGATCCATGAATACTGCTAAATCCAATCTTGATTGCACTTTCTGGCATGATTATGTTCATCGAGTGCATCCTATAATACACTGGAGACCCGTTACAACGCGGGTATGGGGGGACATAAAATTCAACCCGCGTTATATACGGAACCGCGTTGTAACGAGTTTTTTTTATCTGGGTACTTACATAATTCCCCACCTTCCTAAATAAACTAATTTCGAACGAAACTGACTTGTTTACTTTGTTTCCCCACCCACTCACATAGCTCTTTCAAACTCTGTTAGCAAACAGAGTAGACCCTGATAGGAGCCGTCTGATCTGGGTCTACTCTGTTTGCAAATGCGTGAAAACACGTTTGTATGAGGGAAAGGGTTATACAAAATTACAAATAAAATCGTGTATGTTTTCAAGCAACCAAGTACATTTCATAATACAAGCCTGTTGAAGGGATGTAATTGCCCCTGGGCCTGTCAAACCCCTAATCCAATTAAACCTGCTGTGTAAAACAATAAACATGGCTGTCACTGTTTTCAGAAAATGAAAGGTCACATGTGATGTCGCGTGTGATTTGTTGGGGTTTTAAATTTCATTTGATTGGTCAAAGGGTACACACCCTTTTCTGTATTAGCATATAACCTCCAACCCCGCACTGAGAGTTAGGGGTTTATACTTCTAATGATGTTTGTTTTTCATAATTAAAGTGCGAACTTTTGTGGCTTTGACAGTGAAAAAATTCAGTACATGCGTATCTCAATTATACACACAATTACTTTGTAATGAAAGTTATGCAGTTAAGATTTTACTGGTTCCCGCCATGCGCATAGTACGAACCGGTAATCAGCTGTGTGTATTACATTCATGGCGGCATATATACGAGTTGACAGTTGTCAGTTTTTCACACGTAAGATTGTCTTCAATTGTTTATGTAGGGACCGGTGTTTGTTTTCATCCTTTAGCCTGCTGCGGGCGGATAAGTTTACCTAAGTTTATTTTACGTTTCATTGGGATATTCAATCATATTACTATAAATGAGGTATTTACAAAAAAAAAATTTCGGCGACACAGACTACCCGCGTTATATCGGATACCGCGGTAAAACGGTCCGCGTTATAAAGGATCTCCAGTGTATCATTATTTTATTGAAATATTGATGATTCAATTTTTTTCCGCCACTATTAGTCAGCATCCACTAAGGAGAAACGGGAAAGCTGCTCGCTGATTGGATAATATTAACTACATCCTACATTTACGTCACAGGTAATCAAGGATGCTTTTTAATGCCGAAAAAGATTATTTGCAGACATTTTCACAACAAATTGATTAATGATAGAGTGTTCAAATAACTTATACATGTTTGTTTTGAGCGGAAAGGTACTTTAATACCGGAAAAGAGCAAAAAGGGAGGAAAAATCCCAACTTGAACAGATCTGTAGCAATTTCGTTCTTAACTCTTAGTGCGTCGTTTTCCAAAACGTAGAAACTATGGCCAAAACGTACGCCTTTTAACCCCTTTGAAAGCAGAGAGCTGTCTGATCAGGCTTTGCCCTGTTTACTGTTATAAGATCTTTATCATCCTACAAAGTTTCATGACTGTAGATAAAATACATGTGTTGCACAATTAATATGCACTACACAAAATGCATGACAGACAGACAGACAGACAGACAGACATATGGATGGACAGACAGGCAATTCTGAATGACCCATCTCCCCTCTCTTACACAAGTGGGAGCTTTACGACAAAAGCAAGAGACAATTTTTATCATATTTACTTACATAATAGGTATCTCTGTTGTCATTGGCTAGGTTGGCTCTGATCCTGACCTCACCTCGACCTTGAGCCGAAGAGGTCACCACATTGAAGTAATCAGGTGCTGTGTCATCCCCAATAACTTGGAAAGTTAGCTGGTTAAACTGTGCCTAATGATGAAAACAGTATATAAGCTTTGTCATGTGTCATCTTTTTTAAGGAACTCTGTGTCCGAGTTTCCCTTGAATCCATCTTTAAATAAAGATTTCATGCATAAAAACAATGTTTTCCCGTTGTAAACACGTCAATTTAAAATTGCAAATGGCAGACGATTGACGTCGAGTGGAACGTCCGAATTTAACTAGGGGTAATTATAGCTCTTAAAAGTTGACGTCATACACGAAATTACGTCATTTATTTCATATCAGTATGCAATTCACCCCTGTTGAAAAATAGCACGCTCCACGATCCATCCATACGGCGGCCATTTGCAAAGAAACAGCTGATCGAATTAACATGTAGAAAATGCATTTTCGGCATTTTGTTCCTTGTTACTGCATGATATTGAGGGATATTTAGCATGGGAGTTCCTGAAAAACGATGCGATCAAATGAAGCATATTTAAGGTCAGTCCGACTCGAAATGAAAAAAATATCGACTAAAATTCAGTGACAAAATAAACTGAAATGGACTCTAGGACCAAGACGAGTCTCTGAGTAACTCATTCCCAATCTGACTTATCAGATACTTGAGAATAAACTCAGATACTTGAGAATAAACACAGAATCAGAAGTTTTATAACCTCTCACCCCAGTCTGAGATCATTCTCAAGCACATGACTGGTCAGATTGTGAATGAAACTCACAATCTGACTAATCAGATGCTTGAGAATAATATTAGATTCCAGCAAATGTGTTCTAAATTCCGTCCTAGGTACTGTTTCTCATGGAGAGAATCACATTCCATCAAATTTATATATAGTAGGTATAAGAACAATTTGTTTACCAAAGTATCTCTGTCTGATGCCGAAACTTGTGCCACTAAGGTGCCAACTGCACTGTTCTCCAGAATTGTAGCAAAGTAGGTAGAGTTGAAGAACAGGGGAGAGAACTCATTCCTGTTCACATTGATTGTCACTGTTGCTGTCTGTGTAGCGGTCAGTGAAGACGGTTGACCCTGGTCACTCAACTGAACAGTGAACTATGGAAGAGATTGAGATGAAAAGATTGAACTTTTAATGAATTTTCACACCTGAGAGCTGGCTTCAAGGTTATAAAATAAAATTTGCTTGAGTCTAAGTAGCTTCATTCTCAAGCATCAGATTGGTCAGGTTGTGAGTAAACTCAGAATCTTACCAATAAGATACTTCAGACTGACTCAGACTCAGCTTCCAACAGAACAATTTGATCAGAATTTACACTATTTTCTATTATGTCAGTCTACTTTTAACCCTTTCCTCAATAAATACGCCTTTCTATGCCTCTATATAATAGTCACTTCTTGAAACCATTGTGAAAAATAGAGCATTTGCTCCAAAGGAGCAAATGCTCTATTTATCACAATGGTTAAGTACCACACTATTCTAAAATTTCCTTTTCTCTAGTAAATGCTCCTTTTCGGTAGATTCATTCAAAGAGGTTGAGTCTAAAAATAGCCTATGGAGGAAAGGGTTAAGTTGCCGAAATGGTACCAGTGCAGAGGGGCAGCTGGGTTTCTGAATATTTACAGTAAATAAGGATAGCAAAAGAGATTTATATTTATAAACTGACTGAATCTTTAACTCTTTACTAATGATAAATATTCATGATAACGACAACTCTCATCAGGGAAAGCATGAATTGAGCCAGTAAGAGGAAAAATTATATCTACCTTAGAAATAAATTAACCCATTACCTCATAGACTATTTTTAGATACAACCTCTTTGAATAAATCTACCGAAAAGGAGCACTAAAAAAAAGGAAATTTGTAGGAATTTTGTAGTTTGAAACCATTGTGATAAATAGAGCATTTGCTCCTATAGGAGCAAATGCTCTATTTATCTCAATGGTTTCACAAAGTGACTTTTGCAGAGTCGTCAAAAGTCATCAGTATGAGGGAATGGGTTAACAGTGAAGTGTCTAATGGTACTTACTTCGAAAGAATCCCCATTTGTCTCAACAAGTGACCTCTGAAGAACCAGTATACCATTACTGCCTATTGAAAAAAGGGTATTGGCATTGTCAAAGCTTGTAATTGTATACACCAGTTGATTGTGAGGAGCCTGAGTGTCCGTATCACGGGCTTGAAGCTGCAACACCGATGTCAAAAGTGGGAAGCCTTCATTGATGGTGTTGGAGTAACTCGTCTCAAGCCACTGAGGGTTGTTCAAGTTTCTGTTGACAACAATCTGGGCAGTAGCAGTAGAAGAAAGCCCACCAGAATCTGTAGCCCTAATTTGAAGCTGAAGTATAAAAGGATACATACAACATCTGCAACTTCTTCCAATATTTACCCTGGGCATCAACTCTCTTTTCTATAAAGCTGACTACAGTAGTACATATGTCCTAAGCCGCAGTGGCCACTCATTTACTGAACATAGGAGTGTTAAAAACAAGGTGGCTGCTTAATGAAGGACAAAAGTAATGCAGAAAGCTCCTATAGGAGCTTTCTGCATTACTTTTGACCTACATTAAGCTACCACCAGCCTTACAGACATAATATCAAACCTCTTTTTGAAGGCCGCTTAAGATAGGTTCAACTGTATATCAGTTGGGCAACCTTTGATAGCAGTAAATGACAACAATAGAATAGCACACAGTGTAGACACCGATCAAATTGCTTATTCTGGAGCATTTAGACCTGGGTGTGCACTATTTGCTCCTGGGGGCATTATATTTTTAGAGGAGCTTTTTTTGCACTTAAAGGCGGTTGCTTAATGCTTAATGAAAGCAATGCAAAAAGCTCATAGACAAGCTTTCCGCATTGCATTAACCCTTTCAGTGTGGGACACGAGTCACTAAAGTCCTTTGCATACAGTGTAGACCCAGATGAGAAAGTTCCTAGAGGAGCCCTCTCATCAGGGTCTGCACTGTTTGTCATGTAACACTTTTCTTTAGAAAAATCCCTAAATATTCATCATAAGCTTGACCTGTTTGAATTTTGGAATAGTCCATTTGAAAACTCAGCGTTGTAAGAGTTAAATCTGCATTAAAGATGTATTCTGCTCATAATTTCGCAAATTCTGGTGTAACAAAATAACTTCAGAATTGGGAGCTGTGTGACTTGACACTAACTATGTGCTAATGCACATGGCGAGGAAAGAGTTGTTTGTATCAAAAAAGATCATTTCTTATTATCTCGGAAACCAGCAGGAAGCATGTGTGCCATACACTGGAATCTGTTGTAAAAATCAATCATTTTTACCAGACATACTCTATATACATGTAGGTAAAGTGGTACACAGCAGACATTCTCATTTCGTGTTTTTTCTCTTTTGACAGAACCACATCAGTCAATGTTGTGAAAAACTTATTAATGTACAAAGTGTTGTTACTAAATCGAAGATTGGTGAACATTCTGTGTGCAATCAACAAAATTTTCCATCTCTCAAAAAAGTTTGCATCTTTTTAAGGATTTTGCAGGATTACTATATAACTGAATATATATAAATTGTTGAAAAATGGACTGTTAGCATTTTGTTTAAAGTGCATGACTGTATGGGTATAACTGATGATATTGAATTTCAGTAAATGGCGATAATCCAAGGACTGTCGGGAACTGAGAAAATGCTCGGATTACCACTACCCTCAGATTATCCATGAAATCATAGTTTATGGATTCAATGTGTCAAATCTATCTTATAGTGTATGCACGAATTTGTGCTTTTTGCCTGCAGAATGCTAAACAATTAATTGATATGTTTGCATATTTTAAGACAAGTCTCGTTCAACAAGGCGCTTGCTACGAGAGATAAACAATCTTTATAGAGTATATAAAACGAACAAAGCCGGGTGTTCCGATTATTAATGAATTCAACTAGCCCTGATTTTCTTATCACGAAGCAGCACGGGAGCAAAGCGATGTTGTTTGTTAACATCCATGACTAAATGAAATGTCGACGAATGGAACATTAGGCAAACTAAAATCCATAAGTATAACTAAATTCAATAAGTATAAGGTTATAAGTTGCCACTGTTCTATGTCTAATGGTTTGAGAAAAAAATTAGGTTTATAGTGAAGGGCCTGTTAAATGGACCAGAGTGCAACTTCGGTCATAGTTGTGAATGTTGTTTACCGTTATCACTTATATAAATATAAGTAAAGAATCAATGCATTTTATACAATTATGCATTGCACAGGTTAAACTCACAACTACTGCCTGTACATACATGTATACTGTTGGACCCGGTGTTATTCACAGATAGTTGCAAAACTAACACAGCGGCATCTCTGATTGCTGGGGGCACATGGAGTCGCGAGACATCAACAATGGACATGTGATAAATTGATTTCAAAGGGTCCTCGATGCATGCTCGGATTAGGCAGGTAATTTAATGAAGCAATTGATTGAAGGGATCAAGGAGTGTACTCCAAAAATCAGATTGTCGGGACTCAGATTACACTGTACATAGTAGTATTGAAGTAATAGATTTCATGTACGGACCATACAAATTCCCTCTGATTAGACCATATACTCGGAAAATCACTCTTCGGATTATTGCCATTTTACTGTAGTTATATTAAAAATGGGCAAAATATAAGCAGATGTTAGACGCTGAACATTTTAAGTGGAATGGCCAGTTCTACAGAGAAAAAGAAAAAGGTGAATACTCAAATACTAAAATCATCATTTCTCCATCAAATCCTATGTTGTGAACACTCTTTAGAATCATCTCGAAGGGTGGTCACCACAACATAAGGTTTGTTGGAGAAATAATGCAGCTATTCTTGAAAATGTTTTAACCCTTTCCCTCATATAAACGTGTTTTCACACATTTGCATCCAGAGTAGACCAAAATCAGACTGCTCCTAGAGGAGCCGTCTGATCAGGGTCTGCTCTGTTTGCTTATGTAATTTGATAGACCTGCTTCTTTAGTTTCTAAAGTGGCTACAATATTCCACCTTGCATTTTTCTTTATATCTTTTTTGTTAATGAACATTCAGTAGGTATTAAAATTTGGCCTAATTACAGAACAGGGAAAGGGTTAATTTACACAATGCCTCTCAGCTGGGTTCAAAATCAAGTATGAAAGGCTTAAATTTGCTAGAGGATTTCTGTTGACAGTGCAGACCATGATCAGAAGGCTCCACTAATCTTGGTCAACACTGATTGCAAATGCCAGCACAGTAGAACCTGTCTTAAGCTGCCTTTAACCCTTCTCTTGCTGAATTTAAAAATACATTTCTCCTTCTTTACCCATGCCCTGTTGTATAATTACTAGATATTATAGTTACATATATCTTCACTGTGTACAAGTAGTTTGCTGTGCAATCACTGCTGTGGAGTGCACTGGTTGCACAATCAACTTGTAAATAGTGCAGACCCTGATGAGACAGCTTCTGCAGGAGCTGTCTCATCTGGGTCTCCACTATTTACATGTAGGAATGTTGACGTGAATAGCAAGCAAAGGGTTAAAAAGAAGTCTAAATCTGGATTTCTAACACAAGTGGTAGCTTAATGCAGAATGAAAGTAATACAGAAAGGTGTGCATTATTTTAGCCCTGCATTAAGCAACCGCCTGCTTTTTACAGGGGTTATTCACCTTCTATAATAGAGGCCTATAAAAGGCCACTTCCCAATTGAAAATTTCTTTAAAATCATGCAGTTTCCCAAAAATCCAATCTTACACCAGCTTTTTTGTTTCCCAAACCAGCATTTTTAGCGATAATTCTTCCCAAAATCAGCAGGCTAAGGCCCCTTCCCAATTAAGAGAGAAAAAGCCCTGTTTTAAGACTCCTATATTCAATAAATGAATGATACCTTAAGATAGGTTCTAGTGTACACTCAGTTCCCATATTCAAAAGGTAAATCTACTCTATATTAATTTTCGATATCCAACAACGCTTACATCACGCAAGTGTTTGCTAAATTATCCCTTTACTCCATTCATATAACTGAAACTGTATAAAGGCAGTATGAACAAAATAATTTTTTATCCCAACAGAAACTATAGAATCAGATCTATATTATATCAAAATCTATATTACAATGTATATCAAAAGCAAACATAATAGATCCTGAACAGATGTCTCCTATAGGAGCCGTCTGATCTGGGTCTATTCTGTTAGAAAAGGCATAGAAAGATGTATTTATGGAGAAAAGGGTTATACAGTAGTATTATTGACACTTACAGAGTATGACAACGAACTATCCTGGGTCAGCAAGTTCCTAACAGAAACCAGGCCACTGACTTCATCCACTGCAAAATAGTAGGCGCCCACCGTAAGCTGTACCACAGAGTATCGCACAGTGTTGTCCTAAAAAATAAATAGCAAAATATTATCAGCACACAGCCTGTAAGTAAAGCTGATACAGAGTGTCAAAGGTTTCCATCAAGACATTTTCAAACACAATGGAACTTTGATTTCTCAAACTTCAAGGGAACATATAAATTTCTTCAATATAATTTTTTTTTCCGAGTTATCCAATTTCTAATCTGGACAAATAAGTTCACAGCTTAATGCAGTTCTAAAGTAATGTTGAAAGTTCCTGTAGCAGCTTTCAGCATTACTTTTGATCTATATTAATCTATCACATGTGTTTCTAGATATGCAAATTGGTGACAAGTAAACATGATTTTTGAAATGCTGGTCAAATGTGGAAAATGTCAGTATGCAATCATTTTAGGTGTAAATGCAATGAAAATGTGTCCTTTTTTAATAGCTTTAATTCCATTAAATAGCAGTATTTCCATTAATACAGGGAGAATAAATGTTTGATTATAAAAGAAACAGGTGTTAGTATTGCAATGCAATCCTTTATTCCACAAATATGCCCTTAAATGCAGACCAAGATCGGTACTCCTATCGGAGCCACATTATCAGGGCCTGCTCCGACTGCTTATGAAATAATAAGGATTTTAATTTAAAGCTTCTGCTACGGTCATAAAAACTGTTCATATGTAAATATAAAAATTCTGCTTATTAATATTTATGATGTCATTATTTCTTTCATGATTATTCATTGAATAAAGAGTTAAGTCTGAGATGGTCCAACTACTGATACAGTCGCAATAGTCATACCTACTACCCGCTTCAAACTTTGTTTGTGGCAGTACATGTATTATAACAGTCTTGTTAAATACTCTTGGCTTAATTGAACCCTTAACCCTTTCCCTCATATGAATGTGTTTTCACGCATTTGCAAACAGAGTAGACCCAGATCAGATGGCTCCTTGAGGAGCCGTTTGATCAGGGTCTACTCTGTTTGCTAATGGAATTTGACCGGGCTGTTTCTTTACTTTCTAAAATTGTTACAATGTTCTACCTTCCAATTTTCGTTGCAACTATACTTTCCATGAATATTCAGTAGGTACTGAAATTTGGAATAAACCTAGAATAGGGAAAGGGTTAACTCTATAAATACGCTTTTCTCTGCTTTTGCGAGCAAAAACAACCAGATCAGACGGCTCATAAAAGAACTGTCTGAGCAGGGTCTGCTCTGTCTACTTATTACATATTATAAATATGATTCTATAGATTCTACTATGGTCAAAAATTCCAATGTCCATGAGCCATCATACTTATTCAAATTAATACTCATGATGTCATTATGTCTTACATGAATATTCATGGAGTAAAGGCTTAAATTTAATAACTTCAGATAACTGTTATATGTTACTTACAACTGTGTCTGAGTCTGTAGCTGTCACTGTGAGAACGCTGGTTGCCGTAGCATCAGTTTCATCAACTGTTCCAAAATAGTTGCCGATGTTTGTAAACACAGGAGGTCCTTGGTTCAAAACAACATTCACAGTAATTGTTCCTGTGGTAGATCTGGCAGGAGTGCCATTATCCTCAGCTTGCACTGTGATCTGTCATAAAGAAAATAGAGTGTGCTCTCGAAGCTGTTGTCAACCTATTCCCTCATAGGCTATTTTTTATACTCATCCTCTTTGAATAATCTACTGAAAAGGAACATTAACTAGAAAAAAGGAAATAGAGCATTTGCTCACATGCAGGAAATGCTCTATTCATCACAATGGTTGCAGATAGTTGCTTTTTCAGAGGCGTCAAAAGAAATGAGTATGAGGGACTTGAATAAAGGTGCATATTCATATACTAATATCATTTCTCCACCAAACCCTATGTTGTTACAACTCTTTAGAATTGTCTGAAAGAGACAATTCTGAAGAGTGGTAACAACATAGAGTGTGGTGGAAAAACAAATTAACCCTTCGCTTGCTATTCCGGTCAATATACCTACCTGTAAATAGTGAAGACCCAGATGAGACACCTCCTGCAGGAGCTGTCTCATCAGGGTCTGCACTATTTACAAGTTGATTGTGCAACCAGTGCACTCCACAGCAGTGATTGCACAGCGAAATATGTGTACACAGTGAAGATATATGTAATTATACAACAGGGCATGGGTAAAGAAGGAGAAATGTATTTTAAAATTCAGCTAGCGAAGGTTTAACTTTTCCTTTTTTTTAATTCTTCATAAAGTAAGGAGTTAACCCTTTCCATGTTCTATACTTCTTCCAAATTTCAATACCTACTGAATATTAATGGACAAAATAATCAAAATGAAATATGGAAGGTGGAATGTTGTAGCCATTTTATAAACTAAAACAGATTTATCAAATTCTAATAGCAAACAGAGCAGAGCATGATCAGATGGCTCCTACAGGAGCCATCTGATCTGCGTTTACTCTGTAAATGCATGAAAAAGTGTTTATATGAAATAAAGTTTTAAACAATATGGTATCATAACAGAAGATTAACCCATTACCTCATAGGCTATTTTTAGATACAACCTCTTTGAATAAATCTATCGAAAAGGAGCATTAACTAAAGAAAAGGAAAGTTTTAGAATTTTGTAGTTTGAAAACATTGTGATAAATAGGATCAAATGATCTATTTATCCCAATGGTTTCAAAAGTGACTCTTACAGAGTCGTCAATATGAAGGAATGGGTTAAATAAACAATAACTTTATGCATAAAAAGATTGAAGGAAGTGAGGCAAAATGAAACTAAATTTATCACAATGGTTTCAAAATATGACTTTTACAGAGGTGTCAAAATGGGTCAATATGAGGGAATGGGATAACCATAAGTATTCAGACACACAATCTCCCTCTCCCTTAGGAGCTGTTTGATCTTGGTCTGCATTATTTGCCTACGTTTGTCTGTCAAAATACTTAACCCTTTACTACATAAATACGCCTTTCTATATGAATGGAGTAGACCAAGCTCAGATGGCTCCTATAGGAGCCGTCCAATCAGGGTTAGCTCTGTATGCTTATGAAAAAAATAGATATGATTATATACAGTCATTTTGTCAATTTGTTATGAAAGTTAATCTAATTAATATCCTGATGTCTTTATTTCTAACATGAATGTTTATGAAGTAAAGGGTTAATGCTATAGAGTTTACAGTTATTTACATACAGTAAAACCTCTCTATAACGACCACTAAATTGTGTTAATTAGTTGGTATTTAGAACAAGTGGCTGCTTAAAGCAAGGTGAAAGTAAAACAGAACGCTCCCATAGGAGCGTTCTGTTTTACTTTCACCTTGCTTTAAGCAGCCACCTGCCTTTAACACAAAATAATTGATGTAGTTTAGTGGTCGTTATAGAGAGGTTTTACTGTACACTACTCCGTGTGTCAAACAAATAGCAAAGAGAAGAATATGCCTTCAGTGCACAAAAGACTACAAAATGGAAGAAAACAGTCCTCAAACTAATAATTCACATACCGTAAACTGGTTATTCCTGGTAGCATCATTAAGCAATGAGGAGATGAGGTACAGACGTCCATCGGTGGGGTTTAGAGCAAAGAAGTTGGAGAAAGTAGTTGGAAATACACTGGTAATTTGGAATGTTATTCCACTCTGCTGTAAATAAAACGAAGTACATAATATTACACAAATGAACACTACAGGTCAGTAACTCTTAAACATCAGTTTCCATGATTGTATCACTAATCTGGGTCTAGATAAATTGGTTCCGATGAAAACTTTCCTAGTTCTTAGTGAAAATTATTAGATAAAAAATTACAATGGCCAAGTTGAAGGTTAAATATGGAATTCTAATAAATTACCCCCAGCCCCCCAAAAAAATTAAAACAAGAGCACCGCAAGACGGGGCAATATACGCCCGAAGGCTGTTCTATATAATTATGTTGAAAAATAAAGGAGGAATTAGTTGCACAAGAAATTGCTACCCGAAACTATCAAAGGGCAATAACTCCAGAATGAAAAATAATATAAGAGTTATCTCACTGATATGCACAACTACACATCAATATCTATCATTCCTGAAAGTTTGAAGAAATTATGTTGAAAAATAAAGGAGGAGTTAGTTGCACAAGAAATTGCTACCCGAAACTATCAAAGGGCAATAACTCCAGAATGAAAAATGATATGAGAGTTATCTCACTGATATGCACAACTACACATCAGTATATATCATTCCTGAAAGTATGAAGAAATTATGTTGAAAAATAAAGGAGGAGTTAGTTGCACAAGAAATTGCTACCCGAAACTATCAAAGGGCAATAACTCCAGAATGAAAAATGATATGAGAGTTATCTCACTGATATGCACAACTACACATCAGTATCTATCATTCCTGAAAGTTTGAAGAAATTATGTTGAAAAATAAAGGAGGAGTTAGTTGCACAAGAAATTGCTACCCGAAACTATCAAAGGGCAATAACTCCAGAATGAAAAATGATATGAGAGTTATCTCACTGATATGCACAACTACACATCAATATCTATCATTCCTGAAAGTTTGAAGAAATTATGTTGAAAAATAAAGGAGGAGTTAGTTGCACAAGAAATTGCTACCCGAAACTATCGAAGGGCAATAACTCCAGAATGAAAAATGATATGAGAGTTATCTCACTGATATGCACAACTACACATCAGTATCTATCATTCCTGAAAGTTTGAAGAAATTATGTTGAAAAATAAAGGAGGATTTAGTTGCACAAGAAATTGCTACCCGAAACTATCAAAGGGCAATAACTCCAGAATGAAAAATGATATGAGAGTTATCTCACTGATATGCACAACTACACATCAGTATCTATCATTCCTGAAAGTTTGAAGAAATTATGTTGAAAAATAAAGGAGGAGTTAGTTGCACAAGAAATTACTACCCGAAACTTTCAAAGGGCAATAACTCCAGAATGAAAAATGATATGAGAGTTATCACACTGATATGCACAACTACACATCAGTATCTATCATTCCTGAAAGTTTGAAGAAATTATGTTGAAAAATAAAGGAGGAGTTAGTTGCACAAGAAATTGCTACCCGAAACTATAAAAGGGCAATAACTCCAGAATGAAAAATGATATGAGAGTTATCTCACTGATATGCACAACTACACATCAGTATCTATCATTCCTGAAAGTTTGAAGAAATTATGTTGAAAAATAAAGGAGGAGTTAGTTGCACAAGAAATTGCTACCCGAAACTATCAAAGGGCAATAACTCCAGAATGAAAAATGATATCAGAGTTATCTCACTGATATGCACAACTACACATCAGTATCTATCATTCCTGAAAGTTTGAAGAAATTATGTTGAAAAATAAAGGAGGAGTTAGTTGCACAAGAAATTGCTACCCGAAACTATCAAAGGGCAATAACTCCAGAATGAAAAATGATATCAGAGTTATCTCACTGATATGCACAACTACACATCAATATCTATCATTCCTGAAAGTTTGAAGAAATTATGTTGAAAAATAAAGGAGGAGTTAGTTGCACAAGAAATTGCTAACGGACGGACGGACAGACGGACAGACGGACATACTAACAAATGGGTAGTTGTGTGACTTTTTCCTTTGATCTTTTCTTGTGGGACTAGTCCCACAAGAAAAACTATTTTTGGCTCTAACTTTGGAAAAGAATGATCTGGAAGCTAACCCTAACCCTAACCCTATGTCCCACAACTGGCCAGGTTAATGTCACAAGAAATGGCCAGGTTAATGTCACAAGAGATGGCCAGGTTAATGATTTTACTTGTGCGACTAGTTAGAAAAAGTCACACAACTACCCTTTGGTGAGTGCGGACGGACGGACGGACGGACGGACGGACGACATGCGCCATACCATAATACGTCCCTTCGGGCGTATAAAAAATTATGAGGTCCTCATTGTAACAGCAAACTAGCTACTGGTTTCCCTGTTCTATGTTTATTTCAAATTGCAATACACATAATGAAATATGGAAGGACTGATCTGTTGGCTAATGGATTGCTATAATATTCCACCTTCCATATTATGTTCCACCTTCCATATTTCGTTATAACTATTTTGTGCATGATTATAAATATAGAACAGAGAAAGGGTTGATGCAGGGTAAAAGTAATGAAGAAAGCTCCTCTAGGAGCTTTCTGCATGATGTTCAAGCTGCATTAAGCAGTCATCTGCATAATATGATGTCAATTCTTCATTATTAAAATTTCGAAGTACAGTAAAACCCCGCTAATGCGACCACTTAATAAACAGCCACTGGTGTCGTTTAAAGCAGGTGGTTGCTTAATGCAGGACGAAAGATATGCAGAAAGCTCCTGGAGGAGCTTTCTGCATAACTTTCGTCCTGCATTAAGCTACCACCTGCCTCTGCCACCCAGAAGTATGCCCCTTTTTGGTGGTCGTATTAGCGGAGTTTTACTGTATTGAGTTTTTACTGTATTTGCTTGAGTCTAAATTTATTCTCATGTCTCTGATTGGTCAGAATTTGTGTTCACTCTAAAAGTTACTAGAAAGTTAATTCAGACTCAAACTCAGAAGACCTGGGCCAAGTAATATTAAGTTTATTTAAAATTGGAACTTTTCAATAACAGTAAAACACAAGCTCTGCAGGACTTTTAAACTGTCTGGGTCTGAGGTTATAAAATCTCTGAGTCAAAGAGATCATTCTTAAGTATCTGATCGGATAGATTTTAAGAAAGCTCATCAGGACCTGATATCAAACAACATATACTCCATTCTATAAATGCCAGTGCCCCACTTACTAGGGGGATGGAGGTGGGGTGGGACATAAGGAACAAGAGCACCGTATGCAGGTGCAAAAGCTTGTCTATCGAGACATTTTAAGTTATTATTTCCTAAGTCCATAAAGGAGCATAATTTTGTAACAAGAGTCGTGTGCGGCGCCAACACTCATCTGATTTGGTGCTTGTCCAGCTAAATTCAAGGGCCATAACTCCAAAAGTTTGAAATCAAGAGTTATGGTTCTTATGTAGAGGCCTTTCCCTCAATGAGATCTACTAACCTATGAAGTTTCATGTTGATACCTCATACTTTTCAAGTAATGAGCTACATTAAAGTTTTTGCACACCGCAGACGACGGCGACAACAACGACAATGCCTATGACAAAGTGATCACAATAGCTGGACTTTTCTTCAAAACAGACGAGCTAAAAAAAGCCTCCCAGAGTTATGGCCCTTGGTAATATTGTAGCCCTTGGGATGGTGGAAAAGTGTTTGAAGCTTCGTAACATTTCTTCGAAAAGTTTTAAAACAATAGCAATGTTAGTTTTTTGTTAAACTTTTAAAAAGTAGGTCAAAGGTCACCCCTTTTGATTATGGTTTCAAAATGACAGACATCTTGAATATTTTATTACCTTAGTCCATAAAGGGACATAAATTTGTAAAAAAAAAAAATAACATTACAGAGTTATGGCCTTTGGTCAGATTTGAACCTCTTATGAAGATAAATAAGTGTGTGTAGTTTCATAAAATTTGCTTGAATAGTAAAGTAATAGTTAATAGTAATAGTTTCTGGACGACAACGCTGACAACAATGACAACGTGAATGCCGGAGTTACAATAATAGCTTGTATGTTTGGATCCTGATGAGATGCCAAGATACGCTAAATCTCTTCTGCATCTAAACTGTTTGTGAAGGTTATCACAAAATTAGTCATTGTGTCAGAGCAACATATAAATGTGCATACTTAAATTCTAAAACCCTATGTTGTGACGCCCTCTTCAGAATCGTCTGTTTGAGACAATTCTAAAGAGGGGGTCACAACATAGTTTGGCTGATAAATAAAGAAGTTACACTTGAAAATGTCCTCTCTGGACCTCTAAATGTTCTACAGATAAATATCATGCCTTACGCAATCACAAAATATTCCAACACTTACCTGACTATTGGCTGGGTTATCTTCATCAGTTGCCGACACTTGGGTCAGAACAAATCCAACCACTTGGTTTTCCACCACAGAAATGACTGCATTTGGAATAATCAGGACAGGGGAGAACTCGTTCATATCCTGCAAAAAGAGTAGGTCATTTACAAACTGGAAACTGAAATTTGTATTGAAAGTCTGATCTTTGTTAATCCTGATAGAGACACCTTTTGATGCCTTTGCAAACAAAGCAGACCCAGATAAGATGGCTCACTCAGATAAAGGTCTGCTCTGTTTGCTTATGGAATTATATACATCTAATTCAGTTTCTGCCACAGTCGAAACATTCTGAGATTGTATACTATTATGAAAATTTAGTCAACAAAATCAATATTGTCATGATGTCATTATTTCTTAACTCTAATGACAATATGAATATTTTATTAGATTAATTTTACTTAGGCATATAATCATACAAATGTTTGGCAGTGGCAGAAACTGTAGAATAAGACCTATATCATTTCATAAGCAAACACAGTAGACCCTGATCAGACGTAATTAATTACAGTCTAATCGCGATACTGCAAATCGGGACCGGGTCGGGCCGATTTTTCGTAGTTTCGCATTTTCGTATTAATGCATCTTTAGGATACGAACTAATTTCCACTAACCTTTTCTCGGTTTCGTAGTGAATGCATACACATACCATACATCGATATTGTATTGGTCATTATATGTAATAATATTGTCGCCATTTACTGTTGCATAATAAAGATATTCCTGTACATGTTTGTGTTATATTTAATATATTTTATGCCTCGTTTGACAATCTACTCAGATTCCCGCTTACTACAGTGTACATTAATGATTTTGTATCACACGCCTCACGCAAGAGGTGGTCAAATCATAATGTGTAATGTCAGTGCATAACGGGTTATGTAAAAAACACGAACCGCGCAATGCCAGCTCATCAAACTCTAGATAGGAGGGAGTAAACGAGTCATTTCCAAAGATTCTGTTCGTTCTTTTTCATCAAACCATATTCTGTGACGAACGTGAAGTGACAACATAGAATTTGGTGACAGCATAAGGATTTTAGTATTTAAATGCTCCCTTTAACCAGAGACATGAACTCGAACTTTCTAGCAATCCATAAGGGTTATGTATAAAACAAGAAAAGAATCAATACATTCATATTTTTATTCAGGAATAAAAAAAAGGCATAGAAAACTGTGATATCGTTTATATGCGTATAGAAGCAGAGTAGACACAGGTTTGATGACCAGTGTAACGGTTGCAAGTTTTATATGCTATGAGACATTGACTACAAACAAACACGTCCGTATGCCTGTATGCTAATCATTTATAACACGATGTGTGTGAAAACGTAATTGTGCACAATTGCACAATACAAGCTTTAATCATTTGCGACATTTGATATGTAGTTGGTCTAATCCTGTCACAAACAAACACAGGTGCTGATCATAACACGCTACGTGTTAAAGCGTACGGCCCAGGCCAGATGTGTCAACAATGGATAATTATGCTGACTGTCCAGAGCGACGAATGTCTCTCAGAAGTGTGAAAACATCGCACAGGTGAGATTTGTAAAAATGCATCTTTTTGCTACTGTTTTTGTGTTTAAGGGACTACGAAAACCTCTCGCAATAACGTGTTTTTCGTAGTTTCGCATTTTCGTACTTTTGCATCTTTTTGCAATTGAAACAAGAACAAAATCGGCCGGGATATGGGGTGTTATTGGTAGCAAACCGGTATTTCGTTCGAACGTGATCCGTAGTATCGTGATTAGACTGTACTCTTAAGAGCCATCTGATCTCGGTCTACTCTGTTAAGGCGTATTTATGGAGAAAAGGGTTAAAATATACCCCAATATTTGATAAATTTGTGGATCAATTCATGACTTACATCCCCTGATTTGTGAATTTGCTCATGTGTAATTGCCATGTATCAATCTTAAATAATTTTTCACAAAAAACCGACCACTTAGTGAATAAACATGTGACTTAACCCTTCCCCCACAAAGCATCAAAATTTGGAAACTTTGCAAATAGAGTAGCCTAAGATCAGGTACCATGCTTATAAAGCTTTTTAGTTGAGTCTAAAAAGCTTTATAAGCATGTACCCTGACAGCTAAGTCTTTAGGAGCCATCTCATCAAGGTCTGTTCTGTTTGCTTATGACATAATATAGATCCAAAATTACAGTTTGTGTCATGTCAAACATTTCCTGTGTTTATGTGCCATTATTGAAATTAATCTAATTAACCCTTCGCTTGCTATTCATGTCAATATACCTACCTGCATATAGTGAAGACCCAGATGAGACAGCTCCTGCAGGAGCTGTCTCATCAGGGTCTGCACTATTTACAATTTGATTGTGCAACCGGTGACCTCCACAGCAGTGATTGCACAGCGAAATTCGTGTACACAGTGAAAATATATGTAATTAAACAACAGGGCATTGGTAAAGAAGGATAAATGTATTTCAAAAATCAGCAAGAGAAGGGTTAATATTCATGTCATTATTGCTTACAAATATATTTATGGAGTAAAGGGTTAAGCAACTACCTGTCTTCAACCCTTTACTCCATGAATATTCATGTAAGAAATAATGTCATATTATGAATATTAACTGAATGGAAAATAAACACAGGAGGTTTGGTCATGGCAGAAACTGAAGAATCAGGTCTATAGAATACTATAAGCAAAGAGTGCAGAGCCTGATCCGACAGCTCCTATAGGAGTATCTGATCTGGGTCTACTCTGTTTGCAAAGGAGTAGAAAGGCGTATACATTTATGGAGGAAAGGGTTAAGACTCAGAATTACATCTTTTTTTGTGGTCACTTTTGAGGGGTTTTACTGTACCTTGTGACAAGAAGCCAACTTACATTTATGTTAATAGAAAGTTGAGCAGTAGCACCGATAAGATTGCTACCTTGCCCGTCAGATGTGGTCACACTGAAGCTGTAGAAAGGCCTTGTTTCGTAGTCTAGTGGCCTGGCAGTGACAACATTAGCAATGCTGTTGAAGGTTGTCTGTATATTGAAGTCCTCACTGTTTAAGCCTGACAGAATGTAGTTGATGTTTGGAACACTGTCAGGGTCTACTGCCTGGGAAAAAAATAATATTCAAAAACATTAACCCTTTCTGCCATGAATATTCATGTAAGAAATGATGTCATGAAAATTGATTAGATTAATCTTTTATAATAGCACATGTTTAAATTCGTTTTGATAAATACAACATTTGCTCCATAGGAGCAAATGTCTATTCATTGCAATGGTTTCAAATTCAGTTTTACAGACATCAAAAGGTGTCAATATGAAAGAAAGGATTATTAAACCATCCACTCTATTGATTATGCCTTGTATGCTATATACCTCTGCAAACAAAGTAGACCCTGAACTGATGGCTCTAGTAGGAGAAATCTGATCAGGGTCTATATTTGATTATGGAGGATATATATCTGATTCTACTTTATTCAAAAGCCAAAAACCATTCTGGTTCGTATTCAACTATAAATACTTAACCATTTCCTTCATACAAACACCTTTTCACACATTGCAAACTGAGAAAACCCAGATCAGATGATTTCTCTAACTAGAGGAGTCATCTGATCAGGGTCTGCTCTGTTTGCTAATGGAATTTGATAGATCTGTTTCTTTAGTATCTAATATGGCTACCAGTTTCCACCTTCCATATTTCAGTATAACAATTTTGTTAATGAATATTCTGACAGTAGATTTGGACTAAATATAGAACAAGGAAAGAGTACATGTGTACAATATTAACCCTTCACTTGCTGAATTTTAATACACATTTCTTTTTCTTTACCCATGTCCTGTTGTATAATTACATATATTTTCACTGTGTACAAGTATTGAGCTGTGCAATCACTGCTGTGGATTGCACTGGTTGCACAATCAACTTGTAAATAGTGCAGACCCTGATGCAGGAGCTGTCTCATCTGGGTCTACACTATTTACAGGTAGGTATATTGACGTGAATAGCAAGCGAAGGGTTAATCTGACGTGAATATTCAGGGTGTAAATTGTTAACCCTTTCCCTGTTCTATGTTTGTTCCAAATTTCAATACCTTTTCAATATTCATTGACAAAACAGTTATAATGAACTTTATAGCCATTTATGACTATAGGAGTCATCTGATCTGGGTCTACTGTGTTTGCAAATGCGTGAAAACACATTTATATGAAGGAAAAAGGTTTATATGCAACTCAGTTCTCCTAGTCAAAGGATTTGGCCACTTATTCTTCAAATGAAAATAAACAAGAAACCGCCAATGTCGGTATGGCCGGATTGCCGATTAAAGTGATATAGATGAACAGTCAATCATTATACATTTCTGCATCAGCAGATGCTGAAGGCATAATAAATACTTAAACATATTCCAATTGCATGTAATGAGGTCCTCATTATGACTCCACATGTTAAAAAGGTCAATCTAGAAATTCATTGAAGCATAAAAAACAAGAGATGTTTGTAAAACATGTATACCCCCAGACCCTCTGACCTTTGATCTAGTGACCTCAACTATAGAGGTCATCTAGTGGTCATGACTAATCACCACAGCAACTTTGACGATCCTAAGCCAAACCTATATTATCATTTATGGATCTGAAAACATTTCACAAGTTAAGGTAATGGTGACCTTGACCTTTGACCTCAACAACTATAGGGGTCATCTATTGGTCACGACCAACTACCACATCAAGTTTGAAGATCCCCAATCAAACCATTGAGCAGTTATTAATCGGAAACCATTTCATCAGTTAAGGTCATGGTGACCTTAATCTTTGACCTAGTGACCTCAAAAACATTAGGGGTCATCCAGTTGTCATGACCAACCGCCACAGTAAGTTTGAAGATCCTAAGCCAAACCCTTGAGCAGTTATTAATTGGAAACCATTTCACCAGTTAATGTCAAGGTGACCTTGACCTTTGACCTAGTGACCTCAAAAACATTAGGGGTCATCTAGTGGTCATGACCAACCACCACAGCAAGTTGGAAGATTCTAGGCCAAGTCGTTTATTAGTTATCAATCCGAAACGAAAAGGTCAACCTGGAAATTCTCTAAGTCAATGAAGCGTAAAAACTAGGTCAAAAAGGGGTCATAGTAACCTTCTAACCTATGACATGTAATGTGACCCTCATTATGAACCCACATGCCAAGTTTGGTTACTGTAAGTGTTATACTTTGGCTATTACTAACACAAACAAAAAGGTCAACCTGGAAATTCTCTAAGTCAATGAAGCATAAAAACTAGCTCAAAAAGGGGTCATAGTAACCTGCTAACCTATGACATGTAATGTGACCCTCATTATGAACCCACATGCCAAGTTTGGTTACTGTAAGTGTTATACTTTGGCTATAACTAACACAAACAAAAAGGTCAACCTGGAAATTCTCTAAGTCATTGAAGCATAAAAACTAGGTCAAAAAGGGGTCATAGTAATCTGCTAACCTATGCGACCCTCATTATGAACCAACATGCCAAGTTTGGTTACTGTAGGTGTTATACTTTAGCTATAACTAACTTAAACAAAAAGGTCAACCGGCCGGACGGTCGGCATTTGCCAATCTATAAGCCTAGATTGCGAGCAATCCAGCCAATTAATTCTGAGGGGATAAATACTACTTACTGTAAGACTTGCCACCACTGTGCCAATTGGAACATTTTCATTCACACTCTCAGAGATTGATATCTCAGTAAACACAGGTATCTCGTCCTGTATATCGTTGACGCGTACTGTGATGCTAGCTGTTCCAGTGCGTGGGTTTACAGAACTGTCCCTTGCCTCAACCTTCAGTACATACTGACTCTGAACCTCATAGTTAAGCTCAGATAAGGTTGAAATCTCCCCACTCTGTGAATCTATGCTGAACCTTGAAAAGAAATGAAGGTCAATGTCAGATCTAAATCAGCATCTTTCTCATATCCCCTATCACAACACCTTCTCTCCCCTACCACACATTTCACGAAGTAAATTTTCTCTCTATTGGTTTTGTCTCTCCATTCATATCTATTGTACCTTTTTTGCTATCTGTATTTATGCTCCTTATGAGTATGTTCTCTCTTTTGTCTGTCAAAAAATTATTGATAGGAAGACCAAAAGAAATGAGGACACACACACAAAGAGACAGAGACAAAGTGACAGAGACATATAGACAGAGACAGACAGACAGAGATTGGAGGGGAGCAAAAAAGCAAAAAAATGCAAGAGAACATGTAAAGTCGAACTTACAAGTTGTTGTTGTTGTTTGGCAGAGAGTAGAAGATCTGGGAGTTGATTGTTCCTGGCTCATCATTATCTCTAGCCTAAAATTATACACACACCTTCCTAAACCAGTTCACCCTTTCCTGATTAATATTCATTTAAGAAATAATGTCATGAATATTTATGAGGTTTTTATAATGGTATATGAAAATAGTCTTTTGTTTTCTAATGGCTGGTCAGGCCTGGTCAATTTCACTCGTCTGTTCGCCATGACAAGTAACTTTCTTTCAGGACAAGTAGTTTCTGGAATTTTAACAAAGAGTTTTATAGATAAAATAAGACAAAAGCAGCTGGCAGGACGTGTAGAAGTTTTAGTAGTTTTCCAGCCGTGCTAGTGACCACAAGTTGTTTTGGCAATGATAAATACTAGAACCAGATCTATATACATGTACAGTATAATGGTGTTACTTCGACATTCTTTCTTCAGAGACATCCGAGGGATTTTTCAGGTCCCTGCTCAAACTCTTACAAATCACATTGAAAATACCTGCATTCATCCGAATACTGATAATCCGAAAATTCAAGCATGTGTGCCGGTTAAAAATGGCTGAAAACTTTTTTCCAAAGTCTATGACAATATTCATCCTTTTTTAACCACAAAATACATTACATCATTATCATTATTATAACACCACATTTATATAGCAATCTTTTAATACAGAATATTTAAAACAAAAAGATGTTTAAGATACAGATATCGATAAGAATAAAAAAAAATAATAAAAAAAAGAAAAACTCACTAAAACTTCTCCGACAACTCTAGGCTGCAAGTTCTCATCGACATTAAAAAAATATGGTGAATTCAGGAAGAAAGGGTCATTGTCATTGATGTCTGTAATGGCTATACTCAGTGTAGCGGTGGCTGTCCGAAAGTTATCCGAGGCAAACATGGTGTACACATAGGAATCACGACCTTCCCTATTCAGGATTCTTACAAAACCTGTATTCACATCATTTCTCACTGTTACCAACCCAGTGCTGCAATAAAAACATTCATAATAATTTCTTTGACAGGAAAACAATTTTCTATTTAACCCTTTTGGTGCCAAATAAAGTTTATCAGTTAAGCCTATTACTGATAATTTACTCCATGAATATTCATGTAAGAAATAATTACTCATGAATATTGATTAGATTATTTTATATAATTGCACATGGACACAAGGCATATTAGCCATGGCAGAAAATCATACCTGTATTAGGTATGTATTATTTCATAAGCAAACAGCGCAGACCGTGAATTTAACAGTATTCTTATCAAGGATTTTTTTTAATGTGGCAGAAACTGAAGAACCATATCTTTATTATTCCATAAGCAAATAGAACACACCCTGACCAGACAGCTCCTACGGGAGCAGTCTGATCCAGGTCTACTCTGTTTGTACAAGCATGAAAAAGCATTTATATGAGGGGCAGGGTTTAGTCTTATCTTTTCCCCTCATACGAATGCCTTTTCCTGCATTTGCAAACAGAGAAGACCCAGATCAGATGATTCCAATAGGATGTAGTCTGATCAGGGTCTGCTCTGTTTGCAATGGATTTAGATAGATATGATTCCTTAGTTTCTAAACTGGCTACAATGTTCCAACCTCCATAATTCATTATAACTATTTTGTCCATGAATAATCAGTAGGTACATGTATGGAAAGTAGGAAAAAATACAGAACAGGGAAAGGATTAAACACAACTTACTTGGAGTTCATGACAAAGTCTGGAGTTAGCTGCTGATTGTTGAATGACTGAATCATTGTGAAGGTCAGTGGATCTCCATTTGGGTCTACAGCATCACTCTGGAATACCGACGCTCCTGAAAGGACTCCCTCACTAACGACAATGGCATAATTGGTTGCTAGAAAGAACGGGGATTCCTGGGCGACATCTGTCACTCGCACAAAGACAGCAGTCTTTGCAACCCTTGAAGAATGACAAAAAAGTGCTGTTAACAATTTAGAAAGATATCTCTTTCTAAAAGCTTAACCCATTCCTCCATAGGCTATTTTTAGATCCTACCCAAGGAATTTTTTTAGAATTTTGTAGTTTGAAACCATTGTGATAAATAGAGCATTTGCTCCTATAGGAGCAAATGCTCAATTTATCACAATGGTTTCAACAGGACTGGTGACTTTTACATAGGTATATAAAGGCATATTTATGGAGGAAAGGATTAAAAGAATTATTTGCAAAAAATACACATTTTTCAGAAACATTTTATACACAAGTATAGACAGAAGAGAGAAAAACAGACATGTTCAACAAATAACCTTATACTATATAAATACTCCTTTCGGTGCCTTTGCAAACAGGGTAGACCCAGATCATATGGCTCCTATAGGAGCCTTCTGGTCACTGTCTGCTCTGTTTGAATATACATATGATTCTACTGTTTCTGCCATGTCCAATAATTCAAAAATGGGTTTGGGGTGGATTTTTTGTTTTATATTGCTTTAACAGTATTTCAGTCATATAATGATGTCCAGCAAATAAAATGTGGAGGAAGACTCCAGAGGTTCTGTACACGGAACAAATTACACAGTTTCATGCACAAAAGAACATCAGGGTAGAACCACCAACCTACCGCAAGCCAGCTGAAAGGCTTCCTCACAAGAGGGGACATGTGCGCGCAAAAAAAATTAGTCTAATAAATATTCATGATGTCATTACTTTATATATAAATTCATCAGGTGAAGAATTAACCCATTTCCTCATATTGACGCTTTCTGACGCCTCAGTAAAAGTCACTTTTTCAAACCATTGTGAAAAATAGAGCATTCGCTCCATAGAAGCACATTCTCTATTTATCACAATGGTTTCAAAACTGCACAAATTTATCTTTTTTATTTTTTCTAGTAAATGCTCCTTTTCAGTAGATTTATTCAAAGTGTGTGGGTCTAAAAATAGCTTAAAAAGGAATGAGTTAACTTGGAATAGCTTTATGCCTCCGCCTCCTATCTCAAAGGGACATAAAGTCTCAATAACTATGCCTACCTGTCTCCATCGGAAGCTTGGACAGTAACAGTGTACACGGCTGGTCCTACAATAGTTCCTGATCCCGTGATCCTTCCTGTACTAGATCCAATTGAGAAAAACCCAAGTGCACCATCACTGACTGCTGTTATGGAGTATGTAATACTACTGAACTGAGAGCTTGCATCTGCATCCGTTGCTTGAATCTGTGCAACATCTATAGCGGTTGACCCTACGATGGATCCGAATGTGCCTTCTGGTATGGTGACATTGTAAGCTGATGCAGGAAATCTAGGGGTGTTATCATTTGCATCTTCTATTTGTATAGTCAGAGTGAGAGTGGAGCTGAGCTGGGCAAATGTGTTTGTCTCTCTGACCACAACCTTAAAAAAACAAGGGCATGTTGTATTGCTATGCAAGACATGAGTCCCCCACCGGACTGAAAAAAAAAATCCACTCTCCCCACCCCACCCACCCATGGTGTGGTTGACCATGGTGTATACATGTGAAAAAGGGGAATAACTCCAAAAATATTGATGCTAGAGTTATGGCCCTTGTGTATGACACTACCCCTCACTATAATTGTTCCATATGTGAAGTTTCAAATCAATTGAAACAGTAGATATAGAGTTATTGTCCTGACAATAAAGTTTCAGAAAAATTTGTGAAAAACTTTAGAAGATGTCCGTAGGAGATATGGCCCGGACAAGAATCGTGACAGATGGACAGACAGACGGACGGACGGACAGACGGACGGAATCGAGCAAACCTATAGTCCCCCAACCGGTACCGGGACTAATAATTCAGATCGATCTTCATGCATCTGTATTGGTCAACATATTAGCGAGATACTGTTGCCATTTTAGTGAGATACTGTTGCCATTTTAGTGAGATACTGTTATACTGTTGCCATTTTAGTGAGATACTGTCGCCATTTAAGTGAGATACTGTTGCCATTTTCACTGAAGTCATTGGTGCCATTTTCACTGAGATATTGAGATGGTATTAATAATAGTAGTCCAATCTTAATGAAAAGCACAGATTCAAAGTTCCTCATCTTGATTGAATCAATATAATCTGTATAGAGGAATGCAAAATTGTCCATTAGTTCACAAAGGACCATAACTCATATAAAATGCAAGTCAGATATACATACAAAGAACTATAATTCTTACATGTCAGAGTAATGGCCAGGGGTGAGAATGGCTGTTTGATAAAAAAGAGGAAAATTGGCGGAGGTCAAAGGGGTCGCCTAGGCCCCTTGCAGGACAGGGGCAACGCCCATGTGGGGGGTTCAGGGGGGCAAAGCCCCCGACACAAAATGAATTATAGCTTTCCTAAAACTTCATGAGCCTTCTCCTGCATTTTCACTTGGGTCTGTCATTCATGTGTTTTTTTCAATTATATTTGAGTTGTATGTCATGAATGATGAGCTGAGGTATTTCAAACAAACCAATTGTAGAACATGTCCATACAATTTACATTCAGTTTATTATTGGATCCATTCAACATTGCCAGATTAATTTCTTGTCAAACACAAGCAATTAAAACTCAAACATTTTAAAAATGAAATCAAATGGAACTTGGTGATCACAGATAAAGATGTACAAAATTTGTTTAAAGTTGGCATGGTATTGTAACAGTTATCATTATTTAACTTTCTAGACAAAGTTCACCTTTTTATACACATTACAGTCACAATTTCTAGTCAAAGTTCACATTCAAACTCTGATTCTCATTACTTTTCTATGTCAATAAACCATCTTCTAATTCATTAAACTGGTTTATTATAACAAAATATAACTTTTCTGAATCGATACATCTTGACCAGTTCCTTTAACATAACCTATGAATAGCTATTGACAGACAACTCTCTGGTGAATACTTTTACCTGTGACTGGAAATCTGCTGTTTCAATAACTGGACATGTTAAATGCTTTTCAGATGGTTCTTGAATGCTACGCAGTCGCGTTTTCCGTAATTCATTTGTTTGTATTGAAGTTTACAGTATTACACAAGGACCCCTCGTCCGAGAAGGTTTACTTTCAGTATCACGAAATCGTTGCCAATTATCAATTTTCTTGTTTCTTTACCAAATGTCAACGTAATTTCTTTCTGTAGCCATCTTGGGTAGAGCTCATTTTTCACACTGTTATAGTAATCTTTGCCTATGCTTCTTATTTTTGTCTTAAATTCAGATTAATTGACAGTACAAATACAGAATTTCATGTCATGGACACCATATTGAAAATGTTGAACAAACACTGCATAATACAACTGTAGGATAAGAGTCTCCTTATTCGATTAGCTAAACCGAAATCTCGCTGTAAACGTGATAAACGTTATTACCACGGATTTACTTGGAATAGTGGAAGAATATATCGGCGAATAACAATTTCCTGAATGAAAAATTGGTGAAAAACTGTAGAAGATGTGATGACAAAACTCTGTTTATGGACACAGAGACAAACAAAGTTTTTATTTGAAGAAGATGGCCCTTTATCTCTGGCTCTGAGAGACCATGACAGAATGTCAGTAGATACTGTTGTAGCGGACAAAGATATTTCCTGCTATTTATCTAAATATTTAACCCTTTCCTCCATAGGCTATTTTTAGATCGAACCTCTTTGAATAAATCTACCCAAAAGGCCAAAAAGAGCATTTACTAGAGAAAAGTAAAACTTTAGAATTTTGTGGTTTGAAACCATTGTGATTAATAGAGCTCTATTTATCACAATGGTTTCAAAAAGTGGTTATTACAGAGGTGTAAAAAGGCGTATTTATGGAGGAAAGGGTAAAACACACAATCTCCCCCTGAACACAGGTTTTATAAAAGGAAGTAAAACTAATTGACACTATTTTGACAAGAGTAGAACACAGTGTTGATCTTGATCTGGGTCTACACTATTTGCCTAAAATTTGACTATTCAAAATGGTAAAGAATCGACTTTCTCAGCTTTTCACATGCCAAATATCACTTCAATATCTGTTAAGGTTTAGAAAAAAAATCCGGAAAATCTGAATTTCCGGAATTTTTTTAACAAAAATCACTGTATTTCCGTGAAAAATCAATGAAGCGTAATGAAATTCAAACTTCTGTAACTCATTATAATAAAGCCACATACTCATATCACTTCAATATCTGTAAAGGTGTTGAAAAAAACTCCGGAAAACCTTAATTTCCGGAAAAATTCTAAGTAAAATCACTGTATTTCCGTGAAAAATCAATGAAGCATAACGAAATTCAAATTTGATCTGTAATTCATTATAATAAAGCCACATATCACTTCAATATCTGTAATACTCTGGAAAACTGAAAAAATAACGAAGGGCGATAACTCTAAACATACTGAAGACAGAGTTACAAACCTTGTACACTGCATTTGCGGTCAATGTGATCTATCTATATATGAAGTTTGCAGTCAATAGCTTTTATACTTTGGAAGTTATGATTAGGACAAGCGTGACGGACAGACAGACAGACCGACTGACATGGTATACCCCCCAAATAATATAATAATAAATAATATTTTTTATATATTATATAATATAATTTATAATAATAAAGAAGTAATTCTTGAAAATATTTTTATTTACGTATCTTATCTGGACCTCTGCTTGTAAATGAGTGCATTGATTCAAAGTTCCCATTTTTCAAAAACTTACTTCTAGTATCAGTGGAGTGTTTTGGGCTGTCTCATAGTCTAATCCCTGTCCCACAAGCTGGATGAAGCCCTCTGAGGTCACAGAAAACAGGTTTGAGTTGGTGGTAAATGCATAGTCGATAGGCAGAATCTCATCAGTGAACTGTAATACAAGCAAATAACATAGGAAATACACACATGTAACATTATTACCTTCATCCTGAACCCATTACCTCATAGGCTATATTTAGACTCAAGCTCTTTGAATAAATCTACCAAAAAGGATCATTTACTAGAGAAAAGGAGAAATTTAGAATTGTGTAGTATTGAAACTATTGTGATAAATAGAGCATTAAATTTTGGTCCTGTGGAGCAAATGCTCTATTTATCAATGGTTTCAAAACGTGACATTTACAGAGGCATCAAAAGGCGTCAATATGAGGGAATGAGATAACCCTTCACCTGTTGAATATTCATGTAAGAAATAATGAGTGTATGGATATTTAACCCTCTCCCAGTTCAAAATTCATGTAAGAAATAATGACACCATCAATAATTGTTAGCTGAATTTTTATATTGTAAACTTTTCAAGGGAATATTTTGCTTTGGCAAAAACTGTGAAATCAGATCTATATATAATGTCAAAAACAAACATAACAGACCCTGATCAGGGACCCTGCTTATAAAGCTTTTAGTTGAGTCTGAATTTCGTTCTCAAGCTTTTGATTGGTTAGATTTGAGTTCTCAAGCTTTTGATTGGTCAGATTTGAGCCAGAGGCTCAAATCTGACCAATCAAAAGCTTGAGAACGTACTCAGACTCATCTAAAAGTTTTATAAGCAGGGACCCAGATGGCTCCCTATAAGAGAAGTCTGCAAATGTGTGAAAAGGCTTTTATAAGAGGGAAAGGGTTAATTGCTGGGGGGTTTTATGGTATCACGAACAATGGAAGTTTTAACCTTGGCAGAAACTGCAGAATAAAATCTATTATTTCATCAGTAAATGGAGCAGACTCTGATTAGATGACTCCTACAGAAGCCATTCGATATACAGTGTTCAATCTAGCCCATGGACTTCCTTATAGGGGGCCAGCCATATAAGTGGGAGGCAAAAGGAAAAATGTTATATGAAAATTTTCATATGAACAATTTATTGAATCCAAGACTTTTGTTTTGGTCTAAAGTGCTTTTTTGATGGCAAATGTCTTGTCTTTTTATGCATTTCATCACAATTTGTCTGTAGCCATGTTTCCTGTTTAGTGATGTTTGGGTGACACGACTGTTTTTCTCACGTATTTTTACCCTTGTCTGTCTGCAACACAATCTTTGATTGTCACAACAAGCGAGTTCGCCATAACGAGAGTGGACTGTATTTGTATATGAAAACCATACTTCTCTCCTTAACCCATTTCCCTCATAGGCTTTTTTTAGACCCAATCTCTTTGAATAGATCTACCAAAAAGGAACATTTGCTAGAGAAAAGGGAAATTTTAGAGTTGTGTAGTTTTGAAACTATTGTGCTCCATAGGAGCAAATACTCTATTAATCACAATGGTTTCAAAAGGTGACTTTTACAGAGGTGTTAACCCTTCGCTTGCTGAATTTTAAAATTCATTTTTCCTTCTTTACCCATGCTCTGTTGTAAAATTACATATATCTTCACTGTGTACAAGTATTTCGCTGTGCAATCACTGCTGTGGAGTGCACTGGTTGCACAATCAACTTGTAAATAGTGCAGACCCTGATGAGACAGCTCCTGCAGGAACTGTCTCATCTGGGTCTTCACTACTTACAGGTACATATATTGACGTGAATAGCAAGCGAAGGGTTAATAGGCTTCAATATGATGGAATGGGTTAACAAAGCCCATTCTGTAGTGTTTTATATGTTATGCGCATCAAAGGCTCAATTTTGAAAGAAAAATCAATCACCTAGTTTGAGATCCCAGTCACCTACTACAGGCAGCATAAAGATAGATAAAAGAAAATAAAATTATGTTGCTCATGAATACTTACAAAATCTTGATCATTTAGAATTACTTGTAGAAAATCTGTTGATGATATTCGCACAAGGTCACCGATCTCTGCATTTTCTGGAAGTAGTCCATTGCGGATGCCATTTGCTGGGGAAAGTGTTGGAGCATTTTCATTGGAGGGTACTACCACAACATCCACATAGGCATACGAAGAATAACCCATCACATTCTGTTCAACAGCCTATAAAAAATACAGACAGAAAACATGACAAATGCCAGTATGGTTTGTTATTCTTTTACTCCATGAATATTCATGTAAACAAGAGATGCATGTGACACCAACGCTCTACTGATTTGGTGCTTGTCAACTGAAAACAATATTGGGCTATTACTCCAAAAGTTTGTAATTAATAGTTACTGTTCTTATGTAGGGACCTTCTCCTCAAGGAAATCTATCCACCTATGACATTTCATGTTGATACTTCATATACTTTTTTTTATTAATCAGCTACATTAAAGTTTTTGCATACTGACAACAACACCAACGCCAACGACCCAGTGATCACAATAGCTCGACGTTTTTTCGAAACAGACTATCTAAAATTGATATCATGAATATTAATCAGATTAATTTTTTATATTGGCAGATGGACACTGGCATTTTTAGCCATAGTAGAAACTAGAATCATTTCTGTATTATGCATTATGCACAAGCAAAAAAAGCAGACCCTGATCAGACAGCTCCTACAGGAGCCTTCTGATCTGGGTCTACTCTGTTTGCAAAGGCAAACATAATTTTTTATCTATGGCAGAAATTGTAAAATCTCAAATAAAATATAAACAGTTTGGATCCTGATGAGACACCAAGTACCTCAGTCTCTCATGAGGATCCAACATGTTTGATATTCTTACCCTGTAGTTGAAAAGAAATGCAAGATTAATCAACTATGACAAGTGAAGTCAATGACATTTTCTACAGACAATAATTTGCTCAGTAGGTTAACGTTTAAGAGCGGGTGGTTTCTTATTGCAGAATACAGTAGAACCTCTCTTAAGTGGCCATTGAAATGTCTAATAATGGATCTGTAATGCAGGTGGTAGTTTGATGCAGGTCAAAAGGAATACAAAAAGCTCCTACATTACTTTTGCCCTGGATTAAGCAATGACCTGCTTTATATCTATGTTCAAAAAATGAATGGCCGCTCAGGACAGATTCTGCTCTATAACTTTTCACCCCATTTTCATTCAGTATAACAAAAGTACAGTGGAACCCCTCTGATGCGACCACTTAATAAATAAATATGGGTGTCTTTATAAGCAGGTGGTAGCTTAATGCAGGATAAAAGGTAATGCATAAAGCTCCTAGGAGCTTTCTGCATTACTTTTGTCCTGCATTAAACTACCACCTGCATCTAGCAACTAGAATTATACCTCTTTTAGGTGATCACATTAGCTGGTTTTTACTGTATATGGCAAACAAATCTAGTTTCTGTTTGTATGCCAAATGTGACAATATCAATTGCATACTTATATAGAAACTAATAAATATTGTGTGAAATGAAGAAAACGAAAAATTGTTAGAACAAAATTTTGCTCTGACCAACTTAATGTTCAGCTACAATGTTTCGTACAGACTGTTATGTCAGTGAAGCATCAAAGCTAGATTAATAGATTTGAGATGAAATTTTAACACTTTAAATTTGTGTCAAGCTAAATATTGTCCGATTTATCTTGCAAAACAATTAATTCGGTACCTATACAAAGCATCATCAGAGTACGAAAAGGTTTGAATCCTGATCTCATCTGGGTAAAGACTTTGTGCAGAAGGTAATCTTAATGATTTGTCCTTCGTGAAAAAAAGGAGTAAAATTGGCAAACTGATCCTTTACTTAACCCATTCCCTCATAGGCTATTTTTAGATCCAACCTATATGTATAAATCTACAGAAAAGGAGCATTAACTAAAGAAAAGGAAATTTTTTAGAATTTGTAGCTTGAAACCATTGTGATAAATAGAGCATTTGCTCCTATAGGAGCAAATACTCAATTTATCACAATGGTTTCAACAGGTGACTATTACAGAGGCATAGGAAGGCGTATTTATGGAGGAAAGGGTTAACCCATACCGTGATGGATATTCAGTCATGTTATAAATATTGACAGCATGAATATTTATTAGCAGACTTTTATAATGGCATATGTACAAAGGAGATTTTGGTATTGGTAGAAACTGTTGAGTCAGATCTTTTTTTATAAGCAAACAGTTTGCAAATGCATGAAAACATGAAGGAAAGGGTTAATGAATATTCATGAAATTATGACTTTATGAATATCAGTTGGCTGATTTTTCATAATAGCATTTGAACACTGGGATGTTTGCAATGGCATAAACTGAAGTCATATCTATATTATTCAATAGAAAAACAGAGCAGACCCTGAGCAGACAGTTCCCAAAGCAACTGTCTGATCTAGGTCTACTCTGTTCACAAATGCATTTAAGTGTGTGTCTTTAACAAGTAAATAGTTGATGTTTGTGACTATATTAACCCTCTCCCTATTCAATTTTCAATACCTACTGAATATTCATGGGCAAAATAGCTACAATGAAATATGTAAGGGGCAGTGATCTGCCAAGGTTGATAAAATGTGGGGACAATTGTCTCACCAACCCTCAAATGTAGGAGACATTTTCAAAATTGATGAGACAAATGATTTTCTTAAAGCCATTGAAAAGCAACAACAATGGCTGACTCTTGATCGGTGAAAACCTTATCAACAGACTTTTTCAACTGGCTCTGCAACAGTTCGGCTTCTACACTCTGTTTATGATCGGAACTGTCAGCATGGCGATCTAATGTAGTTGTTCGAAAGTTTGTGGGTTTTTTCAGTGAAAGCATTAGTTTTTTGTGTGTTTGATGCAAAGCTTACATGTCATTGCGTTTTCTTCTCGGTTGAAATCCAGCCACGAGTAATCACGCAGCCAACTATTCTGGAATTTACGGTCGGTCTTTTTCGGTGCCGATTTCGATGTTGAAGGAGTAATGGAGCTCTCGTGCAACGCAGAACTATCAGTGGCCTTTTCCGGTATGGCCTGTTGCGACACATCTACTTGACTTTTATCACTTTTAGTAAAGAAGCTCAATATTTTACGCGCTTTTTTTTTTTAGCGGCCATGATTAACTCTTGAATTTGGAGATAGTTCGGGAAAATATGTCGTGACCTATACATGTGAACGGAATCAACCAATCGGATGCAATCTCAGTGCGGTCGCTTGGTAACCACTGACTGCATGCGCATCTGGTGTCATTATAATCGCTTAAACGTACAGTAATTACACTATTTTACCGATTCGGCCCCAGCAAAATTCGCCGCGACAATTTTCGCACTTAGACGTTTGGACGTGAGACATTTGTAATTTTTTCGCGACAATGTCGCAGAACCGTGGCCTTGGCAGAACACTGAAGGGGTAACACTTTAGCCATTTAAGAAACTACAGAAACAGATCTATCAAATTCAATTAGCAAACAGAGCAGACCCTGATCAGACGGCTCCTCTAGGAGCCATCTGATCTGGGTCTACTGTTTGCAAATTGCGTGAAAACATGTTTCTATAAGGAAAGGGTTAACCTTTTAACTGTTGTACATTTATGCATGAATTAACGATTTCATTTTTCCAACACCAACTGAATATTCACGGCGAAAATTGTAATAATGAAATTTGAAAGTAAATAAACAGATCTTTCAAATTCCAATAGCAAACAGAGCAGACCCTGATCAGACGGCTCCTATAGGAGCCGTCTGATTTGGGTCTACTCTGTTTGCAAAGGCATGAAAAAGTGCTAAGATGAGGGAAAGCTTTAAAATGTAAATCATTGTTCATGTTGACCACATTATCTGCTAGGATAATACCTCTACAACAATGGTGATGGCTCCATTAGTTGATATCAGGTTATTTCTGTTGATTGCCTGTATCAGCTGCATTGATGCGGTGTAGTAACCGTTATTCAACAGTTGGGACTGGCCAATCCGGAATGAGCTCTCGTAACCAGCAGGGCGAGCTACAGAGGAAAACATGCTCATAAATGATATAACCCTAATCTCCATGAACTTCGTGTATGAAACAATGAATAGTCATCTAAGAAACTGAAACTGAAACTGAAACTGAAACATTTGGTTAAACGCCTATTTTTGCAAATAATGCATTCAATGGCGTTGTACATTGACATAAATAAAATCAGAGACAAATAAAAATCGATAGAGGATATACAATACACGAATATACATTTAAGAAAGCATAAAAACTAATACCCATAAAACGATGGTTAAAAAACTGTTATAATATACTAAAACCCAGACTTTATGTAAAGTACTTTATACATCTAAAACACACGGACAGTGTCTACGAAATATTAAAAAGTGAGTTAAAGTGTCTGAAATAATGTGTTTTCAACTTTCTTTTAAAAGATTCAACATTTTCTGCTCTTTTAATCTCGCTAGGAAGTCCGTTCCAAAGTCTGGGACCTGCTGTCCCAAAACTTCTATCACTAAAGGTCTTTCTCTTGTTGAAAGGCACAGCATACATCTCTTGGGCTTTGTCTGCCGATCTCAGACAGCGTGTTGGTGCTGGCTTTACGAGAAGTTCTGTCAGATAAAAAATCTGTCAGATAAACGGGAGCGTGGTTGAAAAATAAGAAATAATGACACCATGAATATTAACTAGATTAACCCTTTCCTCCATACATACGCCTTTCTACACCCCTGTAAAAGTCACCTGTTGAAACCATTGTGATAAATAGAGCATTTGCTCCAAAGGAGCAAATGCTCTTTTTATCACAATGGTTTCAAATTACAAAATTCTAAAAACAATCTTTTTCTCTAGTTAATGCTCCTTTTCGGTAGATTCATTCAAAGAGGTTGGGTCTAAAATTAGCCTATGGAGGAAAGGGTTAATCTTTATAATTGCACATTGACAAAGGAATATTTGGCCATGACAGAAACTTTGAAATAAGCAAACAAAGCAGTTATTGATCAGACGGCTCCTGTTTGCAAAGGCATAGAAAAGTGTACTTATGGAGTAAAGGGTGAGAGTTTGTACTTAATAAAGAAAAAATTCCATTTTGTTTGACTATGTACTGTTATCCCTGGCAAACAAATGACAGAAAAGTTATAACAAGTTGAATGTGTTTTCAAAAGATGATTCTTTCAACTAAATGGGGTGAAAAATTGATCATGTTTATGCAAAGAAATGGAAGAAAAAATACTTTGAGAATTGAATAAGGCAATAGTCTTTGCATCCAAAATACTCAGTTGAAACAGTTTAGGGAAAACACTTACTGCTGAAGATATTGAAGGAAACTGGATCAAACAAAGTGTCCTTGTCCCTCGCTCGCAGACTGTATGGAAACAGGTTCAACTGGTTGTTCTGAAACAAGCAGGACAATGTTAATCCCTTTCTGCCTCATTTTTTAAGTATTGTAGTAGTAAATATATAGATTTATAGATTTCCCTGTTGAATATTCGTATAAGAAATAATGACATAAACATTTATTTAGCTGAATTTTTATAATGGTGTATGTACACAGGATTTTTTTGTATTGGTAGAAACAGTATAGTCAGATCTACTTTAATATATAGCAAATAGAGTAGACCCTGATCAGATGGCTCCCTCAGGACCTCCCACAGGAGTCATCTCATCTGGGTCTACACTTTTTGCAAAGGCGTGAAAATGCATTTGTATGAGGAGAAACAATAATCATTTATCATAGTATAGATATATACATGTAGTATATAGTAGTATCGATTTATAGTTCTTATTTAGTTATTACAGTAAAACCCCTCTAATGCGACCACCAAAAAGGGGCATAATTATGGGTGATGGAGGCAGGCGGTAGCTTAATGCAGGATGAAAGTTATGCTTTCTTCATTACTTTCATCCTGCATTAAGCAGCCACCTGCTTATAAAGACAACCATGTTTATTCATTAAGTGGTCACATTATAGGGGTTCTACTGTATGTATCCTGTTCTGACCTGTGCAGTCAATCAAAACCTAGGTGGTTCAAATGATAAACAGCATAATAATAAACTTAGAATCTCGCCATAACACAATCTTGCCATAACACAATAAAAAGCCAAAATCTAGGTTCTCAATAGAAACCTGTGATCTCAAATGAGATTCTAGGTTTTCAATTAAAGTGTGCATTTGACATGTTGAGACACTAGATACAGTAAACCCTCTCTCTAACGACCACTAAATTGTGTTAATTAGTTTTTTATTATTTTGGGCAGGTGGTTGCTTAAAGCAAGGTGAAAGTAAAACAGAACACTCCTATAGGAGCGTTCTGTTTTACTTTCACCTTGCTTTAAGCATCCACCTGCTTTTAACACAAAATACTTGATGTAATTTAGTGGTCGTTATAGAGAGGTTTTACTGTACTGGAAATTATTGTGTACAAGCCATGGTATCTTGATCAAAACTGATTTTAAATTACATGACCAATTAGCCAGCAGCATGTTAAAGGTTTACTTACAGAGACTCCAGAAACTATAGAGGAAGAATATCTAGCTGCCACACAAAATCCACGGTAATCAATTTGACAGTTGGTTGACAAAAATGCAGCAGACTGGGTATTCCTATCGAGAAGCGTAATGTTCAATCGAGATGTAGAGCTCAGTTGGTTACCTACGCCATTGTCCTGAAAGAAAAGAAACGCGAATATTCCAACATTTATTTAACCATTTACTTCATGAATATTTATGAAAAAAACAACGACATCGTGAATATTAATTAAATTAAGCTTTAAATTCATAATGGCACATGGATGTTTTTGCCATGACGGATCCTATAGTTGTAAAAAATCATATACTTACATAAGCAAACAGAGTATAATATAGAAACTGTTTAATCTGGATCTTCTCTGTTTGCAATGCCATAGAAAGCTGCATTTATGCATTAAAGGTTAAAGCTGATGTCTGTCAGACTTTCTCATTTTCAGTTTAAACTTCATTACTTTCTTAACCCATTCCCTCATATAGATGCCTTTTGACGCTTCTGTAAAAGTCAAATTTTGAAACTATTTTGATAAAGTGTGCATTTGCTCCATAGAAGTAAAATTAAAGCTCTAATTATCACCATGGTTGCAAAACTACAAAATTCTAAAATTAACCCTTTTGGTAGTAAATGTTCAGTTTCGGTACATTTACTCAAAGAGTTTGGGTCTAAAATTTGCCTATCAGGGAATGGGTTAAAGTTGGAAACTCATCAGCTGATCTTGTTGTACATTGTTTGTAAATATTAAAGTGGCCCTCTGACGAAAAAAAATAAATTCTGGAACACAAAATGCTTCACGACATACCTCAGCTTGTATTATGAGGGAGTAGAATGGAAGCTGCTGGTAGCTCACTCGCTCATTCACCGACACAGTGCCATCAGTAGAATCGATGCTGAACTTTGGGTCCGTTTGCTGTCAAAAAACATTATTCATATCATATTCTATTAAATCATTTCCATAAGAAATGGTCAATCTGTAATGACCTTTATAAATAATTTGGATCCAAACAGGATGCAACATAACCCAACTTCTCATTAGGATCTATACTCTTTGACACCCTTATAGTATTCAATCAATCAGAGCTATACAGATAACAGTGCTTACTCAAATATTAAAATCGTTATTTCTCCACCAAACCCTTTGTAACGTGACCACTCTTTAGAATTGTCTCTTCGAGATGATTCTAAAGAGTGGTCACAACATAGGGTTTGGATGAGATTTACATGCCCTAAATGAAGTGCCTAGTTCATGTAGATCATAAGTTATAACATCTTAAAATTTATTAAAAACGGCAAAGTTTTCAAAACAGTAATCTTGACTCGATTTCATGCATCCTTGTATCAACTGAAACACCTTCACCCAAGCTATATGCATACCAAATATAAATTGTCTAGAATAATTTATGTAGTTCAGAAGTTATAACAAAATTTTAATGACAGCCAAGTTTTCAAAACAGTGACTTTGACCTTGACCTGATTTCAGGTATCTTTATGTCATCTGTAAGGTCCTTACCAAAACTATCTGAATACCAAAAGTGAATTGGCTAACGTTCATGGATCAGAAGTTATAGCAAAATGTTAAAGTTTGTTAAAAACAGCCATGTTTTCAAAATATTGACCTTGACCCAATTTCATGTATCCTTGTATCACCTGAAAAGTCTTCACCAAAGCTATATCCATACCATAGCTGAGTTGTGTAGTATAATTATGTGGTTCAGAAGTTAAGACAAAATGTTGAAGTTTTAAATGATGGCCAACTTGTCAAAATAATGACCTTGACCGTCATCTAATTTCAAATACAGTAAAAACTCGATACTATGAAATTTTAATAATGTAGAATGTATGTCTCTGTTGGCAGGTGGCTGCTTAATGCAGGGTGAAAGTCATGCAGAAAGCTCCTAGCTGTCACCTGTGTTAAAGATCAATAACGGTACGTAATTGAGTGTTCGTAGTATGGAGATTTTACTGTATCTTTATATAAACTGAAAGGTATTTATCTTGACCTGATTTTATGTATCCTTGTATCAAGTGAAAGGCCTTTACCCAAGCTATCTGCATACTAAATATGAATTGTCTAGCTTAAGTAATTCAGAAGTTATAAGAAATATTAAAAAAAAATTAACGACGGCATGCCACCAGCTGAGCTCCCACAATTAGTGTACAAGAAAATCTAGATTATTGGAACACTAAAATACTTGTTATTATCGACCGGTGGCAGCTTAATGCAGGGTGAAAGTCATGCAGAAAGCTTCTAGATAAGAAAATTGGACAGGGCCTTGTAAATTGTGTCATTAATGGAGGGTAAGACAGACAGAAGTTTGTATTCGCAGTAATGGATCTACATGCACATATACAATTCTTATATACACAGAGTGTGAATCCTTTACACAATGTGAAGAGTAAATTATACAAGCACAAATATGACTCTAATATGGCAGCTTGTTTAAGGTGAACGTAATGAAAGAAACTGTGTTTTAGAAAATGGCATAGTTTTTTGTGTGTGTCAAACTCTCATTGAGTTGAAGTTTTAAATGTGTCCCTACAAACTCTATATAACGAGAGTTGACTGTACATCATCCAGACAATTATTTACTAAAACTGAGGTCAAGGTTATATAGTCACCAAAGTACAGTAAAACCCTGCCAATGTGACCACCTAAAAGAGGTATAATTCTGGGTGCTAGATGCAGGTGGTAGCTTAATGCACCTCCTAGAGGAGCTTTCTGCATTACTTTTGTCCTGCATTAATCAACCACCTGCTTATAAAGACTGGTATGTTTATTCATTAAGTGGTCGCATTAGAGGGGTTTTACTGTATTATGCAAAATCTCCCCTTCCCAAGATGCACCCACACAATAAATGTCAAACTCCTCTCCTAAGGGGTTGAGGATATATCATCAGGACAATTTCAGATATTTTTTGTTTACTCAAACTGAGGTCATGCTCAATGTCAAGGTCACTGACACAAGAAAGTAGTATGTGACACTTTACCTCTCCAAGATGCACTCACAAAATTAATTCGGAAATCATCCAGACAAATTTCAGACATCTCTAATAGCACTGACTGAGTTCACAGTAAAAGTCAAGGTAACAAAGACACCAAAGTAGTATGTGACACTACCCCTTCCAAAGATGCATTCACACAATAAATTTGGAAATCCCAACCTGAGGAGTCAAGGATATATAACCCAGACAAATTTCAGGACAAATTTATACTTAGAGGGGGACTAAAAAGCATTTAAACATAAAGTGAATTCATAATGAATAAGATCTCATTGTAATGCATTCCGTTACAGGATGTACTCCAAACAGAACAGACAAAAGGGTCTGCTCTCTTTACAAATGTACGAAAAGGCATGTCTATGAGATAAAAGATTTATATAATATATAGTGCTCATACCCCTCCAATGATTGAGTAAGACACACGTCCATTGTCTGCCTGGTCCACATCAAAAGCTGTAACCCCGTAGACAGATCGTCCGACAACTGTTAACTACAACAAAAAATCAAAACAAAAGGACAATCAAAATGCCACTGACTTTTAAAATTTAGAACTACAGAAGAGACCAAATAAAAGACTAGAGAGCAATACATAACCTATTCCCTCATATAAACAACTCTGTAATGGCCACTTTTTGAAACTATAGTAATAAATACAGCATTTGCTCCATAAGAGCAACTACTGTATTTACCACAATGGTTCCAAAACTACAGTAAAACCTCTCTATACGGCCATTTAATTGTGTTAATTAGTTGGTATTAAGGGCAGGTGGCTGCTTAAAGCAAGGTGAAAGTAATACAGAACACTCCTATAGGCCACCTGCATGCCTTTACATAAAATACCTGATGTAATGTAGTGGTCGTTTTAAAGAGGTTTTACTATATACAAATCTAAAACTTTCTTTTTTTTCTAGTAATGCTTGTTTTAAATCTAAAAACAAATCTAAAACTTTTTTTTCTAGTAATGCTTGTTTTCAGTGGTGGGGTCTTAAAATAGACTATGAGATACAAGGATAAAAGTGAATAATAAAATATTCATTTCTCTACCAGGCCTCTCAGAGAGGCCATTCAAATGTGAAATAAAAATAATGTTCAACCCTTTTATTCCATACATATACCTTTCAATGCCTTTACAAACACAGTAGAACCAGATCAGACAGCTCCTGCAGGAGTCTTCTGATGTGGGTCTGCTCTATTTGACTGTTCATGGAATATACAGTAAAACATCTCTATAACGACCACTAAATTACATCAGGTACTTTGTGTTAAAGGCAGGTGGATGCTATAGGAGTGTTCTGTATTACTTTCACCTTGCTTTAAACAACTACCTGCCCTAAATACCAACTAAATAACACAATTTAGTGGTCGTTATAGAGAGGTTTTACTGTAGATCTTATTATAATAGTACCATCTCTGCCCTGACCAAACACTTTTGTGTTCATACGATTCATATTCACATGAATAATTATTCATGTTGCCATTATTTCTTACATAAATATTCATGGAGTAAAAGTATAAGATAAGGTTTTTTTTCTGAATATATATGTAACATGGTGAAAAAGTTGTGACTCAACTGGGACTCGAACCGAAGGCCTCTGGCTTAGCATGTCAACACTCTACTGACTGAGCTACCAAGCCACACAGTAAAGCCTATCAACTTATTTCACCCCCTCTACACAAGAATTTGTCCCAAATTCTTACTCAAAGAACACTCCATGAGTTTTTTATTACCACAAATTATCTTCATATAATCTTCATATTACCTTCATATAAATCACCCAGTGGGTTATTTAAGTTGGGCGCCAAATGTAACATGGTGAAAAAGTTATGACTGGTCTGGGACTCGAACCGAAGGCCTCTGGCTTAGCATGCCAACACTCTACCTACTGAGCTACCAAGCCACACAGTAAAGCCTATCAACTTATTTCACCACAATCTCTACCCGATTACAAATACATCTTATGTATGACATCCTCATACCTCACTGATAGAGATCGCTGCTGCCAAATTGGTGAACTGTGGCGTATTGTCGTTCACATCTCTCAGAGTGATCACCAGGTCGTAGTTGGTCTGTTAAAGAAAATAATTAGATAAACATAAATTAATAAGATAAGCATAATAAATAATTAGATGAGAACAAACGCCTTTTCACAGTTTCAAACAGAGTAGACCCAGATTAGACAGCTCCTGTTGGAGCTATCTGATCAAGGTCTGCTCCATTTTCCTATGACATGATACAATGTCACAGCAAAAGTTTTGCTTGAAAATTAATCATTATAAAAATTCAGCTGCAATATTTCTTACATGAAGATTTACCCATTCCTTAACCCATTCCCTCATAGGCTATTTTTAGATCCAACGTCTTTGAATAAATCTACCCATAAGGAGCGTTTACTAGATAAAAAGAAAATTTTAATATTGTGTACATATAGTTTTGAAACCAGTGATAAATAGAGCATTTGCTCGTTAAGTAACTTTTACAGAGGCGTAGAAAGGCGTAGAAAGGCGATTTTTTGAAGGAAAGGTTTAATGTTGACGCCTTTTGACGCCTCAGTAAAAGTCACTTTTTTAAACCATTCTGATAGAGCATTTATCATAATGGTTTCAAAACTACAAAATTCTAAAATTTTCCCTTTTTTCTCTAGTAAATGCTCCTTTTTGGTAGATTTATTCAAAGAGATGAATAGCCATGCAAGACTCTGCTCATTATGAATTTTAATCAAATTGATTCTTGTAATGAAAATTTATATAAAATAAGAAAAGAAATTCATTGCCATGGCAAACTGTAAAGAATAAATGACAGACAAGCTGAGCAGACAACAGTCTGAGAATTCTCTGAATGCAAAAGTATAAAATGTGGAACAATCAGGCACAGAGTTAAAGGATGAACTTTGTACACCAATAATCTTTTCAACATATATAATTTGAATTGCTGATCAAGATCTGCTCTAGTTGCTTAATAAATGATATAGATCTGATTCAATTTCTGCAGATGGCCGGAATTTAACCTTATCATATAATGTTTGCTTTATGCTTTAGTTATCATACTTACATTATTTCTTACATGCATATTCATAGAGTAAAAGTGTTAATGAATCACCTTTCAACATCTCAACGCAACCACTTACAATACATATCAACCTTTTACTTCATTAACCCTTTCCCTCATATTGACGCCTTTTGACGCCTCTGGAAAAGTTACACGTTGAAACCATTGTGATGAATATAGCATTTGCTCCTATAGGAGCAAATGCTCTATTTATCACAATGGTTTCAAACTACAAAATTCTAAAATTTTCCTTTTCTCTAGTAAATGCTCCTTTTTGGTAAATTTTTTCAAAGTGGTTTGTTCTAAAAATAGCCTATGAGGTAATGGGTTAAGAATCATGTAAGAAATAATTATACCATGACCATTAATTCAGTGCATTGTTATAAAGCACAAAGACACAGAAATTTTCGACCATGACAGAAACTGTAGAAATTGAATCATATCTATATTATATCAAAAGCAAATAAAGCAGACCCTGATCAGACGACTCCTACAGGAGCCGTCTAGTCTGGGTCTACTCTGTTTGCAAAGGCATAGAAAAACGTATAAGGGCAAATAGTTAATAATTTATAACATCGGAGATGTATATAATACTTTCTGTATATTTTTTTCCACTGCTACCTTGATGGTACTCATTAGAAAAGCCTTGGTGTGCGAATTCTAATGAGTTCCAACAAGATAGGCTCTGGCGCAGAAATAAGCAATTTTGATAGACCTGTATGTCTCTAATTTAACCCTTTCCCTATTTAATATTCATGTATGCAATGATATCATGAATATTTATTAGCTGAATTTTCATAATGACTCACATACATAGAATTGTTTTGCATTGATAGAAAGTATAGTGTCATGTCTATTTTAATTTCATAAGCAAACAGAGCAGACCCTGATTAGACAGCTCCTATATTAGACAGCTCCTATAGGAGCTGTATGATCTGGGTCTTCTATGTTTGCAAATGCATGAAAAGGTGTTTATATGAAGGAAAGGGTTACACCTTTGGCTTTCCCCCATTAACCCTTTCCCTGTTCTGTGTTCATTCCAAATTTAAATACCTACTGAATATTCATAGATAAAATGATTATAACGAAATATGGAAGGTGGAAAATTGTAGCCATTTTAGAAAGTAAAGACAGATCTTTGAAATTCTATTAGCAAATAGAGTAGACCTTGATCAGACGGCTCCTCTAGGAGCCGTCTGATCTGGTTCTACTCTATTTTCAAATGCGTCAAAACACGTTTACATGAGGGAAAGAGTTAAGACGACTTTTGGCACCTTTGCAAAGAGAGTAGACGCAGTTTACTGAGATTAGTAGACAGCTCATGTAGGAACTGTCTGGTCAGGCTCTGATCTGTTTGCTTATAAATGAATTAATAGAGGTCCGATTCTGAAGTTTCTGTCACAGCCAAATATTTCCTTGTTCCGGTATAATTATTAAACTAAAGTCCATGAATATCCATGCAGTAATAAATTAATAGATTAATATCCATGGAGAAAGTTAACACTTTCTCTTATATAGACTTGTTTTCATGCATTTGCAAACAGAGTAGACCCAGATCAGACGGCTCCTAGAGGAGCCGTCTGATCAGGGTCTACCCCGTTTGCTAATAGAACTTGATGGATCTGTTTCTTTGCTTTCTTAAATGTCTACAATGTTCCACCTTCCATATTTCTTTATAACTATTTTGTTAATGAATATTCAGTAGGTATTGAAGTTTGGCCTAAATACAGAACAGAGAATGGGTTAAAACAAATATACATACAGTGGCTCCATTCCATACACAGTTTAACCCAAAGGTAATACTGTTCCTCTCTTGGACATTGTTGAGTGCATTGCCCTGAAAAAGAATATTGACACTAGTAATTTCATCTGACCCTTCATAACTTATAGCTGAATTATAAGTCAATTTGCACCATTTCGATAACATTAAAGTAGACTTTCATTGTAGCAAACACTGTAGACTTCTTTTGCCTCAGTTTGCTTTTCTGAATACTCAGAGTAATTCGGGCATGCATATATCACTTCATCCTTCAGAAACATTTTTCAGTGGGACTGGCATGCATCGCTTCAATGTTACAGTAAAACCTCTCTATAATGGCCACTATATTACATCAAATATTTTGTGTTAAAGGCAGGTGGTTGCTTAAAGCAAGGTGAAAGTAAAACAGAACGCTCCTATAGGAGCATTCTGTTTTACTTTCACCTTGCTTTAAGCAGCCACCTGCCCTAAATACCAACGAATTAACACAATTTAATGGCCATGATAGGGAGGTTTTTACTGTACTCCCCTTTCTAGAAAGCATATTAAACCCTTTCTACTCCTTTGCAAACACAGTAGACCCAGATCATATGGCTTCTATAGGAGCCTTCTGATCAGGGTCTGCTCTATTTGCGTATGGAATAGAATATAGATCAGATTCTATAGTTTCTGTTTCAGCATAAAATTCAAGTGTAACTTAATATGCCATTTTAAAAATTATTCTAATTCATATTTATGATGTCATCATGAATATTCATGGAGTAAGTGTTTTGATTTTCACCTCTATTTCATTATCTTTTTAAAGGAATCTCTTTCAGATAAATAGTGAAGGAACTATGAATACCCCTAATGATTTGATGCATATTTCCAACAAATATGACGTGAACTCTTTCGCTGTCAAAATTGGAGTCTGTAGATGGGATAAGTGTGTGGTTGGACGTGTGCCCTCATGGTTTAAACCCCCAATGGTAATTTATCTGTGACCCTTCTATTGCGGTACTCCCGTCTTCACCCTATTTTGTGTTTGTATTGTGCATCATTCATACCTCTTTTTGAATGCGTATGTGTGATATTTGTGTGTATGAGTGTTCTTCTCATCTGGATCCGAAATGTTTGCATTATATGTTATCATAGATACAACATTGGCAGTAACTATTTATTTTAGAACAAGATTCTTATACTTGACTTACATCTCTATCAAGACTGCTTATGAGACGAACATAAATCCCTTGTGAATTAACTGATTCTAGATTGAAGAATAAATTGGGATTCAAATCTGCTGTTCCCTGGCTCAGTTGCACTGAGAGACCAGACTGTCCAATGGACCCTGCAAGGGGTAGGCTCGCTCTGTAGGGAGTCACATCTTGAGCAAACTGGGGATCTGCAAAATGTAAGGGAAATGAAAGTCATTAACCTCTAACACTGACATCCTGAATATTAATTAGCTGATTTTTTATTATGAAAGCAGCAATTTTTTTAACCATGGCAACAACTGCAGAATCCAACCTAAAGTATTTCATAAGCAAACAGGACAGACCCTGTTCAGATGATTCCTAAAGAACCATCTGATCTGGGTCTACACTGTTTGCAAAGGCATTATTAAAATGTGTATATATATTGAGTTAACCCTTTCCCTCATATAAACGTGTTTTCACGCATATGCAAACAGAGAAGACCAAGATCAGACGGCTCCTATAGGAGCTGTCTGATCAGGGTCTGCTCTGTTTGCTAATGGAATTTGATAGATTGGTTTCTTTTGTTTCTAAAACGGCTACAGTGCTCCATCTTCCATATTGCATCATAACTATTTTTTCATGAATATTCAGTAGGTATTGAAATGTGAAATAAACATAGAACTGGGAAAGGGTTAAGAGTTACTTGCTAATAATATTTATAGAACCCGTCTAAAGTGGTCACCAAAAGGTTGTTTAATTATGGCCTTTAAGCCAGTTGGTCAGATTAATGCAGGTCAGATGTAATGCAGAAAGCTCTTGCATTACTTTTGCCCTGAATTTAGCAACCACCAGCTCTTTTAAGATTCCTATGTCCAATAAATGAATGGTTGCTTAAAGAGGAAGTCCCTACATTCAAAGCGTTTCAAAAATAACTAAAATATATAAAACTCACATGTTTATATGCTAAAAAGTAGTTTATCCCAAGAAAACCTATTGAATAAACGTTGAAAATGACAAAACATATTTATGTTTGATATCTACGATCCCGATTTTATTCTCAGAAATTTCAGTTTCATTCGGGTCGAGTTTTTAGATTCGTATCAGTCCGCGCTAATCTCGTCTCTCTGACCACTTCCGAAAAAAGCCGTTACGTAAACAATGGAGAGATCGGGTGATCATCGGCAAAATGCAGAAAATTTGAACGGAAAAGACTCATAATACTTTGTGTGTAGAACGAAAATTGGTGAGATCAATTTATTTTGTATCACAGGGGAATTTTTCGATAGAAGTTCAATCTTCATAATAAGGATTGAGCATAACAAAAACTAGGTTTTATGATATTATTGAATATATGGATTCATTGTAGGGATTTCCTCTTTAAGACATGTTCTACTGTACATGTTTATATATAAATTAACTAAACAAATTTTTTCAATTGTGTTTAAAGAGGAAGTCCCTACAATGAACGCATATTTTCAATAATATCATAATACTTGGTATTTGTTATGCTCAATCATTATTATGTTGCCAATTTGAACTTATATCGAAAAATGCCCCCGTGATACAAATCAACCGATTTCATCAATACTTATAATTTTTGTTCTACAACACAATATTATCGGCATTTTCCGATAAAATTTTCTGCATTTTGCCGATGATCACCTGATCCCTCCATTGTTTACGTAATAGCTTTTCTCGGAAGTGATCGGAGAAACACGAATAGGGCGAACAGTTACGAAATTAAAACCCAACCCGAATAAAACTGAAACATCGGGGATGGGTTTTCTTGCAATATACTACTTTTCAGCATATAAACAAACGAGTTTTGTATATTTTAGGCGTTTTTGAAATGCGTCAAATGTAGGGACTTCCCCTTTAACCTTTTCCTTCATATAAACACATTTTCACACCTTTGCAGACAGTAGACCCAGATCAGATGACTCCTGTAAGAGTCATCTGATCAGTCTGCTCTATTTTTTATATGATAAACAATTAGATCTACATATGATTTTACAGCTTTTGTTAATTTTAGCAAAAAATACCTTGAAAAACTTCAACTATTTACGCAAGGAATTATATAGGCCCTATGCATGTCGAAAAAGAATATGATAGACACAATGGATTGGATTGATAGAGAGACAATGGGAATCAAAACCCTCCATGAAGGAGAGGGCAGCAGTAAATACGTACCAGGGGTACAGGGTGTAGTTTTGAATTAATTTTCACAATATTGGCGTTTTACATTTTGAAGGGTCAATATGAGGGAAGGTCCCGGGTCGTTTCGGACCCAATCCGTTTCGGCATTGGTTGTTTCGGCCTTGGTCGTTTCAGCCACATTTGGGACCGAAACGACCAAGGAATACGTGGAATATATCAGCAATAGACATCAAATTTTATTTTGTTCTCTGTTTAAGAAAATTGACAATTAACAAGAGACAAGAAATAAAGAAAGCAAAGAGATATCCAGTCCGATTTGACAGTTCCCTATGTCTAAAATCCTATGTATTGCTATTGCACTTATTTGTTCTTCATCAAGCTCCATCTGTTTCCACCCTATATGAAGCACATATAACCCCGATAAGAATAAAATGTTTAATATTTGCTGGAAAAAATGCTGCACATATTGATAATTGTTTAAATTTGTAATTAAATTAATGTTTTTGTAAACTCTTATTGAAAGAATTTATTGAATCCATGAAATCAAAGACCTATGATAACACATATCATAGGTCTTTGATGAAACAGACAATGATAATGTTAATTATCAAACAACCAGAATCAATTGCAATGTTGTTTGAATGATAAAATAATAACAAATTAAGTTTTAATTTGTAGCCGGGTAGAGATTATGGTGAAATAAGTTGATAGGCTTTACTGTGTGGCTTGGTAGCTCAGTCGGTAGAGTGTTGGCATGGTAAGCCAGAGGCCCTGGGTTCGAGTCCCAGTCGAGTCACAACTTTTTCACCATGTTACATTTGGCGCCCAACGTAAATAACCCATAAGGTGATTTATATGAAGATAATATGAGGATTATATGAAGATAATGTGTAATAATAAGAAACTCGTGGAGTGTTCTTTGAGTAAGAATTCGGGACAAATTCTTGTGTAGAGGGGGTGTGTGTAGCCGGGTAGAGATTATGGTGAAATAAGTTGATAGGCTTTACTGTGTGGCTTGGTAGCTCAGTCGGTAGAGTGTTGGCATGGTAAGCCAGAGGCCCTGGGTTCGAGTCCCAGTCGAGTCACAACTTTTTCACCATGTTACAAATTAATGGTAGTATACTTGTTTGAGCTAATCTCATCAATAAGATGTTTATAGTCACGATAGTTTGTACTAGTTATTCCATTTGTTAATTCTTCAATCACGTATCACCCAATAACAGCATGTATGATCGGATTAATTTTAAATATGGATGCACATTCTAAATTTTCATAAGGTAGCATTTTCAAGAGAATTATTGTCGTCTGATCTGGGTCTACTCTGTTTCCAATTTAATTTCCTGAAAAGGTGTTTATATGAGGGGAAAAGTTTAAAAAAAAAAGGCCTGTGTCAGTTTCCAATGGAATTATATTGTGGTTTGCAGAAATAATCATTCATCGGCAGGCCAAAGGTTAATATCTAACCTATCATCTGACCTCTGTATTGGATTCAATTCTGCGTATTCCGCTCAATCATATCACAAGTTCCATTTATACCTTTGAATGCAAATTTTATAATGTGGCCGAAACGACCAAGGCCGAAACTACCAAGACCGAAATGGATTGGGTCCGAAACAACTAAGGACCGAAACGGATTGGGTCCGAAACGACCAGACACCATGAGGGAATGGGTAAAAAGCTTACATGGCAAACGGAGCATTTATCAAAGTCTATATATACACCCCTAACCTAATTTTAACATATAAGTTAATTTTGTCCCATTTGGTCATAATATTGTGTTCACCTTTCAGATCGATGTTACGCACGTGCGTAAGTGCGTATCGCTAACTCGGGTGTCCCACCAGAATCCAAACAGTTTTGTTTGGGGACAGTAGAAAGCATTGAAAAATGCAGAAGATAATTGCCGTTACGGTAAAGGATTCCTGAAGGCACTTACTTGTGTTACTTTCATCTACACTGACACTTATTGTGTTTCCAACAGCGAAATCTGTCCTTGTGCAAGCTGGAAGTAAAGAGCATAACAACAAATAAGAAACATACAAACAGTAATTATTAATAAAAATTATGGATCTATAATGGATTTTCCCGCCAACTGACGAGTCGTTAACCAGTCTCCGGAAAAGTTGTCAAATATATCGGTATATCACTCAGGTTTAATGGAAAACAAGAGGGCCAGAATGGCCCTGTCAAAGCGCTCACCAGACAATCAGAGGAGAAGATTTTCTAAGTTTTGACTATATGTTTCTATAGAAAACTAGCCTGCCCTGGGGCGGGGCCAATTTTGTCCCAAGAGGCACAATTTATATAACTTTTGTAGAGGACCTGAACATGATGCTATGTGCCAAATATGAAAGCTGAGAACCTTCCAGTTTAAGACGAGAAGATTTTCAAAGTTTTCACTATATGTTTCTATTAAAAACTAGCTACCTCTGGGGCGGGCCAATTTTCACCCCAGGGCCATAATTTATATAACTTTTGTAGAGGACCTGAACGTGATGCTATATGCAAAATATGAAAGCTGAGAACCTTCCAGTTTCAGAGAAGAAGATATTCAAAGATTTCACTATTTGTTTCTATTGAAAACTGCCCATCCCTGAGGCAGGGCAAATTTTGACCCTGGGGCCATATTTTATACATTTTTTGTAGAGGACCTGGACATGATGCTATGTGCCAAATATAAAAGCTGAAAACCTTCAAGTTTCAGAGGAGAAGGTTTTCAAAGTGTTCCCTACATGCATTTATTTCTATTGAAAACTGCCCACCCCTGTGGTGGGGCCAATTTTGATCCCAGGGTCATAATTTATATGACTTTTGTAGAGGACCTGAACATGATGCTCTATGCCAAATATGAAAGCTGCAAGTCATCCAGTTTCAGAGGAGAAGATTTTCAAAGATTTCACTATTTGTTTCTATTGAAAACTGCCCACCCCTGGGGCGGGGCCAATTTTGACCCACGGGCTATAATTTATATAACTTTTGTAGAGGACCTGAACATGATACTCTGTGCCAAATATGAAAGCTGAGAGACTTCCAGTTTTAGAGAAGAAGATTTTCAAAGATTTCACTATTTGTTTCTATTGAAAACTGCCCAACCCTGGGGCGGGGCCAATTTTGACCACAGGGCCATAATTTATATAACTTTTGTAGAGGACCTGAACATGATGCCATGTGCCAAATATGAAAGCTGAGAACCTTCTGGTTTAAGAGGAGAAGATTTTCAAAGATTTACTATATGTTTCTACTGAAAACAAGGCACCCCTGGGGCGGGGCCAATTTTGACCCAGGGCCATAATTTATATAACTTTTGTAGAGTACCTGAACATGATGCGCTGTGCCAAATATAAAAGCTGAGAGACTTGCAGTTTCAGAGAAGAATATTTTCAAAGATTTCACTATTTGTTTCTATTTAAAACTGCCCGCCCATGGGGCGGGGCCAATTTTGACCCCAGGGCCATAATTTATATAACTTTGTAGAGCACCTGAACATGATGCTCTGTGCCATATATGAAAGCTATGAGACATCCAGTTTCAGAGAAGAAGATTTTCAAAGAGTTCACTATTTGTTTCTATTTAAAACTGCCCACCCCTGGGGCGGGGCCAATTTTGACCCCAGGGCCATAATTTATATAACTTTTGTAGAGCTTCTGAACATGATGCTATGTGCCAAATATGAAAGCTGAGAACCTTCTGGTTTAAGAGGAGAAGATTTTCAAAGATTTACTATATGTTTCTACTGAAAACAAGGCACCCCTAGGACGGGGCCAATTTTGACCCCAGGGGCATAATTTATATAACTTTTGTAGAGGACCTAAAGATGATACTATGTACCAAAGATGAAAGATGAGAACCCTGTAGATTCAGAGGAGAAGATTTTTAAAGGTTCAAATTGTTCACGACGCACGACGCACGCTGACGGACGACGGACAACGGGCGATCACAAAAGCTCACCCTGAGCACAAAGTGCTCTGGTGAGCTAAAAAGATTCTAGACAAGCGTTTATCAATGTGTAGGCTAGCTTAAATAATAAAGTTAAAGATGTTTACACGTTTGCTAAATATTAATGATATTTAACAGATGTTTATATAGATCTATTAAATATACTATTATAGTTATGACGTTAATAATCGAAGGCTTTAAAATTTTCTAAACGAGGCCGAATGGGCAATAAGACGTCGTGATATTTTTTCAGTGTTCCGTATAGGCGATCTATATGAAACGCCCGGTAAAGTAGCATCTCACCCAGATCTTTCAGTCTGTTCTTTTCCTTTCCTTGTTTAGTGTATGTACATTGTGTGTTTTTTATATGGCAGCACAGCATAGAGATCACTTACGTGTTTGTGCCTCGGCTTTCAGAAGTAGAAGTAGGACCACAAGATATCTGAGGTTGCCCGCCGAGACAGGAAATGACGCCCCGAGCGTCATACTGTCAACTGCTAGGCCTGGAATAAAAAGAAATGGTAACCCTTTATTTGATGACTATTCATGTGAGAAATACTGACATATGATGAATGTTGATTAGCTGAATTTTTGATACATTGGCATATGAACACAGGAGTGTTTGGCCGTTACAATATAACGAAACTGTAGAAGCAGTCTGTATAATATCATAATGCCATTAGCAAACAGAGCAGATCCTGATCTAGTTATACTTATTGCCAAGGTACCAAAATGCGCCTCTGTTTGGTAATAGATTAATGCCAGTCTAAATACCCAATCATCAGACTTAAAGAATAGGTGACCGATATTGTAAATAAGGGAAATAGGTATGTATTAATAGCAAATGAAAAAATGAATTAATTACTGAACAATACGGTGGATAAATCGACGTATTTCTTTAACCCATTTCCTCATATTGACACATTTTAAACCTCTGTAAAAGTGACTTTTTGAAACCACTGCGATATATAGAGCATCTTGAAACCATTGTGATAAAAGAGCAGTTGTGCCATAGAAGCAAATATTCTATTTATCACAATAGTTTCATAACTACAAAATTCTGAACAGTTCCTTTTCTCTAGTAAATGCTCTTTTCCAATATGCGGGAATGTGTTAAACTGGTCTTAATACTGTATGCTAGTTATAAATAAAATAGAAAATGAAATTTGCATCACCCAATAGATGGATATCCCCGATGTCTTATTCAAAACGTGTGTACAATATATTATATTTCAGGGCTCTTATGGCCTTGGGCTCATATGGGCGTTTACAGCGTCTCATGTGACCGTCCAATGTTAAAATAGGTGTCAAGTCACCATACTGGCTCATTCTTTAGCCTCTACCTCGAAACTTTCAATATAGTCTGCAGCAGAGTTGTCTGCTTCGTTTTCCACAGTTGTTTTTACATTTTTTTTTTATTTTTGATCCTGCCTAGAAACAGATTTTTATCCGCTTTTAATTGCAAATATTTTAGTTAAAGATGACAAGACGATTGGCTTGCATGCTTTTAATTAGAATAAACGACAAATGGAGCAGATAACAAGTTTACAGATGGCATGAGATGTCTGTTTGTAATTTTCTTATTTTTTACCCTTTCCTTCAAGAAATACAGTAAACCCTCTCTATAGCGACCGCTAAATTACAACAAGTATTTGGTGGTAAAGGTAGGTGGATGCTTAAAGCAAGATGAAAGTAAAACAGAACGTTCCTGTAGACGCGTTCTGTTTTACTTTCACCTTGCTTTAAGCAATCACCTGCCCAAAATACCAACTAATTAACACAATTCAGTGCTCGTTATAGAGAGGTTTTACTGTAATCACCTCATGAACAATCATTTACCGGATTTGTATAGCGACATATGAAGAGAGTAATCATTGACACTGGAAAAAACTGTTGCAACACATCTATAAAGTAGTCCATAGGCAAACAGAGCAGACCTTTGTTAGATAGCCCTCATTCACTTGCAATGTTAAGTTTGTAGGGGGGGGGGGGGTGTTACTAATGGTAGATATTGTGGTCCAACCCCCTTCAATCTTTATTGAAATAAAATATGTTTTAACTAGACAACCCTTACATTTATTATCTGATCTGGATCTACTTTGTTTGCAATGGTGTAAAAAGGCGTAGCTGTGGTGTAAATGGCTAAGTTTTAATATTGCCAAAAACTACAAATCGAAAACCTAAGTTGGTTTACATGACAGAGCTTCTAGATAAAGGTGCATACAAAAATATCAAAATGGTCATGCCTCCACCTCCAAACCCTATACTGTGACCACTCTTTAGAATCGTCTCTAAGAAGGTAAACAGTTATCCTCATGAATATTCATGTAAGAGATAATTACTTCATGAATACTAATTAGGTACATTTGTAAGTGGTATTTAAGTTAGTGGCCGTTGTGGAGATGCTAGTGGACTATAGTTTATATGTTAAATTTATTATAAATATCGTCCTTGGAGACATGTGGCAGCTTAATGCAGGATGGAAGACATGCAGACATCTTCTGGAAGAGCTTTCTGCACGATGCTCATTCTACATTAAGCAACCACCTGCATAAAATATCTAAATTCTTTTTTACCAGAATTCTGGTTTAGAGGGTTTTTACTGTTCAATTTGCGACTTCTAAACCGACAAGGATAACTTAACAAGGATGGATTTATTCTATAAAACAAACTCGCAAGTAACCTACTGAACATATCTGTTGTATGTTGGTTACTTCTTTTATCATATCTGCTCTTTTAACTCCTTGCACGCTAGCGGCAAAACTGTGATTACCCATGCAAACAGTTTGGATCCAGATGAGATGCCGCATAATGCGGCGTCTCATCAGGATCCAAACTGTTTGTCATCTTGAACATGCTTTTTAAAAGAAATGAGAGAATTGAAGCAGACGACAATTGTTGCAGACGAAAATTTATTTAGCGTGCAAAGAGTTAACCTTTACAAACAGGTTGAATCCACAGGGGAGAACGAGTAACTCGGCGTCTCCTCGGCATCAAAACTGTTTGACACTCTGGAGCAGACGACAAACCTGAAGCAGACGACAGACGTAACAGACGAATGGCGGCAAAAAGGGTTGACCAATTTTTGTCTGGTGCAACTTGACCCTTTACCTCATCAATATTCTTTTAAGAAACAATGTCATCATGAATATTTATCAGCTGAAAATCACAATTATGACGTCTATTTTATTTCATAAGCAAACTGACCAGACCCTGACCAGACGGCTTCTTAACAGGAGTCGTCTGACATGAGTCTACTAATTTTCAAATGTGTCAAAAGTTGTATCTGTGGACCTAAGTGTTAAGTTCAGGCGAACACAAAATGTGTGAACTGAGTCAGACATAAAATTTGGTGAAAAAAGTAAAACAGCTCGTTATGAACATCGTTAACGATTTTACGCCAATCCGCACGCCTAAAATATATGACCTATAGTCAAATAATGACCAGTTGTATTTTGAAAATCCGGTCAAGCATACAGTAAAATTTCTCTTCAGAGCAGACTCAAAAGGACTCTGGGGTCTTTAACATGTCACTATTATCCCGCTCTCTGTGGTATGAATCGCATTTTCAAACAGTTTGGATCCAGATGCGACGCCGAGTAACTCGGCGTCGCATCAGGATCCAAGCTGTTTGAAGCTCGGTCAATAGTTTCTCAAAGTCTTCACCGAACGAGACGTAGTCAATATTTGTCAGATCCTAACATCAGCGGACATTGTTGTACAGTAATCCCTCTCTAAACAGGAATTATAGTAAAGAAGAATTTAGATACTTTTATATATAGGTGACTGCCTAATGTAGGATGAAAGTCATGCAGAAAGCAACCGCCTGTCTCCAAGATCGAACGTCCGGCGCCAACTTTCTAATTGTCGTCTGCAATCCAAGTTTGTTAAAGCATTCAGTAAAATAAGAAAATAAGATAAATAAATGCAAATTTCAAAGGAATAAAGCACATAGAAATAGAGACTCAGACAAATAGTGAAGTCCCTGATCAAAGGCGGCGTCTGGTCTGATCTGGGACTGCACTATTTGTTGTGGTCCATTTATGCGACTGCGGCGGTGAAAGGGTTAAAGGGTTTTACTGTATTGCACAGTGGGGGTAATGCTTCAAGTGGGTGGTAGATCCTGGCCTAAGAGGCCATTCATTTATTGAACGCATATAACGTCTTATACAACAGATGGTTGCTTAATGCAGGGCAAAGTAATGCAGATAGAACCTGTCCTTAGTGACCATCCATTCGTTGAACATATGAGTATTTAAGCAGGTGGTGGCTTAATGCAGGGCAGAAGTAATGCAGAAAGCTCCTACAAGAGCTTTCTGCATTACTTTTAACCTGCATTAAACTAGCACATGCCTTATAGACCCATGATTAGACCTCATTGTCATGGCCTTATAACCCTTCCCTTCATATATACATGTAAACGCCTTTTCACGCATTTGTAAACAGAGTAGACCCAGATCAGACGGCACCTATAGGAGTCGTCTATAATATCGGTTTGCTATGTTTGCTAATGAAATTTGATAGTTCTGTTTCTTTAAATTCTAAAATTGCTACAATGTTCCACCTTCCGTAATTCATTTGTCTATGAATATTCAGTATGCATTTGGAATTTGGAATAAACATAGAGCCGGGAAATATTTAAGACTGGTTCTACTGTATATCCGAATACACTGTTCGCAGGTCATTATTAGTGTCGGGTCAGTGAAAGAGCTGCTCGTCCATGCTGGGAATAGTATTTGTTATAATTGTGGATTATAACAGCGGGTGTGTTTACTATAAGTAGACCTTCCCATGCTGAAAATAATATGGCCCGCCCAACTCTAATCTGGTACATCTATAACCCTTTCCCTCCCAGTCTAGATTTAGTCCAAATTTCAATACCTACTGAATATTCATGGACAAAATAATTGCAATTAAATATGGAAGGTGGAAAATGTAGCCATTTTAGAAACTAAAGAAACAGATCTTCAAATGTCGTTAGCAAAAAGAGCAGACCCTGATCAGACGGATCCTCTAGGAGCCGTCTGATCTGGGTCTTCTCTGTTTACAGGCAAAGACGTTCGGCTCATGAAATATATCTAAAATAAGTTAAAATGTTCCTAAATTGACGTTTTGTAACATTTGGGGCCGAAAAAATAATGCCTGGGGCGTTTTGAGACAAAGCTGAAATTTCGTATATTCCATATAAGATTATATAGAATAGGCCTAACCGAAATTTCAGCTTTGTCTCAAAACGCCCCAAGCCTTATTTTTTTCGGCCCCAAATGTTACAAAACGTCAATTTAGGGACATTTTAACTTATTTTAGACATATTTCATGAGCCGAACGCCTGTGTTTACAGATGCATGAAAAAAGCATTCATATGAAGGAAAGGGTTTTAACTGACAATCTACTGACTGGGTAACAAACAGTAACTCGGCATCTCAACCGGTTCCAAGCTGTTTGCAAATGTCAGTCACGCAAGTTGTGCTAAGCACGATGAAGGTTTGCCTTGAAAGAACGGAATGATGCGTACCACAATGTTATCCCATTCCCGCACATTGACGCCTTTTGAAGCTTCTGTAAAAATCACTTTGTGAAACCATTGTGATAAATAGAGCATTTGCTCCACAGGAGCAAATGCTCTATTTATCACAATGGTTTCAAAACTACACAATTCTGAAAAATCCTTTTCTGTAGTTAATGCTCCGTGTTGGTAGATTTGATAAAAGAGGTTAGGACTGAAAATAGCCTAAGTGGGAATGGGTTATCACTCCAGGGGCTTGACGGTAAACGTATTGTTCAGTAGAAACCGTCTGACCAAGGTCAGCTCTGCATGCTTAATGTTTATGGACTTTTACTGAACCCATTCTACAGTTCCTTTCATGGCCAAAAGTTTCCTTTTAAACGTGACCTTATAAATATTCAATTGATAAAATTTTATGAAGTAGCCTAGTTAATTCTTAACAGAGTAGATTCAGATCGGACGGCTTTTATAGGAGCCGTCTGAACAGGGTCTGCTCTGTTTGCTTATGGTATAATATAGATCTGATTGTACAGTTTGGGTCTACTATGTTTGCAAAGGCGTAGAAAGGCGTACTTATTGAGAAAATGGTTAAAATGTGTCTGAGTGTCAAACAAGTTGGATCCTGGTGAGATATCTCTTATCTGCATCTTATCTGGAGTCAAACTCTTTGCGAAAGTTCTTACAAATTTCCCCAGGCGGTGCTACTGGTTACGTCCTAAGACCCTGGTCAACTTGTGACGTAATTAGGGCCAAAACATACCACATACCGAAATGTTGACGTTTCAAACTTTCATACAAATTAATCCCAGTGGGAGGAAATGTGTGAGCAAATGCAGAAACATTAACATCAAACTATAAGTCAGTGCTTCACATGCTTGCTGAACACACGATTCGTTCAAGTTTCAATAAACTGTTGGCATAGCGTCAAACAGCTTGGATCCAGGCCCCGTGTTCATCTGGATCTAAGCTGTTTGTAAATCCCAACCAGGCCGCGCTTAAGCATGAGCAGGGATAAAACACGAGCTGGTGACTCGGGGGCGAGATTGCGGTTTCCTTATTCAATAGCTCGCCGACTGAATTGTTATTGTTATAGATTATTAGGTACATTTTTCACATATGATCGCATTAAATACCCTTATTACTCTATTCGCGACTTGGCTTACACTTGCAAACAGTTTGGATCCAGATCAGATGTCGATTAAATCGGCGTCTCATCAGGATTCAATCTGTCTGACACTCGGTCAGCGATTTCTCAAAATCTAGAATGAATTAGAAGTAAGTGAAATTGCTCAAAATCTGAGATTTTTTCTCTGCATAACAAGGGTCAAACGCCCACCCGGCATTGTTCAGTAAAACCCTTCTAAACCGGAATTCTAGTAGAGAATAATTTAGATACTTTTAGACAGGTGGTTGCTTAATGCAGGTTGAAAGTCATGCAGAAAGCTCCTCTAGAAGCTTTCTGTATGACTTTCACCCTGCATTAAGATGTCGCCTGTCTCCGAGACCGATATTGATACTAAATTGAACGTCCGGTTTGGAGGGGTTTTACTGTATTTGTGCAATTCCTTCTACCTGTACAATATACACTAGAGTATCGTTAACCATTTCCCTGTTCTATGTTTATTCCAAATTTCTATACCATATTCGATATTCATGGAGAAAATAGTTATTGGAGCTGTCTGATCTGGGTCTACTGTGTTTGCAAATGCGTGAAAAGATGTTTATATGAAGGAAAGGGTTAATATGACCACTTGAAAGACGTACAATCCTGGACTTTAAAACAGACGGCAGCTTAATGCAGAACAAAAGCGAGCTTTTTGCATTACTTTTGTGCTGCATTAAACAGCCACCTACTTTTGCAGACTCTTGTGTATAATAAATTATTTGATCAAATGAGCGAGAGCCTGCTTTACATGGGAGCTTCTGCATTACTTTTGCCCTGCATTAAGCAGCCACTTACTTTTACAGACTCCTGTGCTTATAGATTATCTGGTCGATTTAGCAAGACTCTATATATTCTAAATCCGCTACACATCCACCACTCGTAAGAAGTCGAATTATAGGTCATTATGAGAGAGAGAGAGAGAGAGAGAGAGAGAGAGGGAGAGAGAGAGAGAGAGAGAGAGAGAGAGAGAGAGAGAGAGAGAGAGAGAGAGAGAGAGAGAGATCCCGTTATTAAAGGAACCTCGTGTTCATGGATTGCTTGTTGTTCTGGATTGAAAGCAATGTGTCTGTTAATGTCTATTTTAGAAGTCCTAATGTGGAATAAAAAATAAGCTGTTTGACCCTTTACTGAATGAATATTCATGTAAGAAATAATGACGTCATGAATATTAATTTAATTATTTTTTATAAAAGCACACCAACACAGGGCTTTTTGGCAATGGCAGAAACTGTAGAATCATATCAATATTATGTCAGAAGCAAACAGAACAGATCCTGATCAAACGGCTCCTACAGGAGCCGTCTGATCTGGATCTACCCTGTTTGCAAAGGCGTAGAGAAGCGTATTTATGGAGTAAAGTAGTAGGCTGAATCCTATGAAAGTAAGTAGTCACTTCACCTTTAGCCTGCTGCGAGTGGATGTGTGCTTACCGTTGCCAACAATTTGGATCCAAATGAGACGCCGAGTAACTCGGTGTCTCATTTGAGGAGCCAAACTGTTTGATGAACGTGACCGTGTGGTTGTAAAGTAATGTGAAATAAATCAACTGTGACGGCCGATGACATTTTCTACCAACAAACGATTGTTCAAATAGCGAAAATTCGACGTAGCTATAATTCGTTCGTTTTTTGTGCAAAATTCGAGTGTTCTTTTTTATTCCCATAGGTTCTCTGAATTGTTTCATATGTGTCCACGTATTCTGGGGAAAGCAAGACATTACAAATGGCGTTGAAAAACCGGTACATGTATTGTTGGTTCACAAATTTATGTGTTTTTACGATAAAGGCGGTTAGGGAAACCTTCAAAAACAGTTTCAATAGTAACGAGATACTTTCAAAACCGCGCTACGTTTGAAGAGAAAAAAGAAATACAGTAGAACCCCTTTTATGCGACCACTTAAAATAACCATAGCTGTTTTTATAAGCAGGTGGTTGCCTAATGCAGGACGAAAGTAATGCAGAAAGCTTATATAGGAGCTTTCTGTCTAACTTCCCTCCTGCATTAAGCTACCACCTGCCACTGCCACCCAGAATTATGCCCCTTTTTGATGGTCGCATTAGATGGGTTTTACGTTAGTGACTTTGAGATTTGTAGAAGACGACATGAGTTACTTGGCCAGCAAAGAATATAGGAACCACGTGCTTAAGATAAAATAAAATAACATTCTCGCTGCCAACTTTTGTCGTCTGCAAAAAATTATCGTTTCGTACACTTTTCACTTTTTACATACTAGTAAGTTTTGTTTTCATAAAAAATACATAGCTACAGTAACATGATTACGAGCCGATTGCTCGGTGTGTCTTCTGGATCCAAACTGTTTCAAACTTTGCATTGGTAACGACAGGTTCGCATTTGCCACTGTGAGTCCCTATATAGTCTACTTAACTACATGTATGAGGTAATCATTAACCAGTGCCCTCATAGAAACGGTCTTTAACGCCTTTGCAAACAGAGTAGACCCAGATCAGATGGTTCCTACAGGAGACGTCTGATCAAGATCTGCTCCGTTTGCTCTGTTTGCTTATGAACTCATAATAGGTCTGGCCATACGGTTTCTACCAATACCAAACATTTCATGTGTACATATGCTATTAAAATAACAGCTAGTACATATTCATGGTGTCATTTTTACATGAACTATCATCAGGGAAAGTGTTAAGAAATTATACTTATAGTATGTCAACATTTTAATTTATACTTAAATAAATGCTTCACTTATCGATTGTTGGCAATTGAAAATTCTCTGTCATGGAGTGAAGTGGTGCCAATGTATGCACTGTCTAAAGTGGGTTACAATAGAATCTGTCCTAAGCGGCCTTTCATTTATTAAACATAGGAGTCTTAAAACTCAGGTGGTTGCTTAACCCATTACCTCATGGGCTATTTTTAGATACAACCTCTTTGAACAAATCTACCGAAAAGGAGCATTAACTAGAGAAAAGGAAAAATTTAGAATTTTGTAGTTTGAAACCATTGTGATAAATAAAGCATTTGCTCCTATAGGAGCAAATGCTCTATTTATCACAATGGTTTCACAAAGTGACTTCTACAGAGTCGTCAAAAGTCGTCAATATGAGGGAACGGGTTACTACAGGTCAACAGTAATGCAGAAAACTCTTATAGGATCTTTCTGCATTACTGTTGACCTGCATAAAGTTACCATCTGACGTATGGACCCATATCTAGACCTCTTTTTTATGGCCGCTTAAGACAAGGTCTACTGTAATTAATTTACATGAATACTTAGTGGCCGTTTAAAATATGCCAATAAGTTGCAGACCAACACAGGTAGAAACACTTCAAACAGGAACCCCTCTTAACTATTTGCATGTTGAATAGTTATATAAGAAATACAGTAGAACCTCTATAATGGCCACTAAATTGTGTTAATTAGTTGGTTTTAAGAGAACTTGGCTGCTGAAAGCATGGTGAAAGTGAAGCAGAACGCTCCTATAGGAGCGTTCTGTTTTACTTTCACCTTGCTTTAAGCAGCCACCTGCCTTTAACACAAAATACTTGATGTAATTTAGTGTCCGTTATAGAGAGATTTTACTGTGGTGATATAATGAATATTTATTAGATGAACTTTAATAATGACACATGGACACGGATATTTCAGTATTGGTAGAAACTAAAATCAGGGTCCATGCTTATAAAACGTTTAGTTGAGTCTGAGTTCGTTCTCAAGTTTTTGATTGGTCAGATTTGAGCCTTTGGCTCAAATCTGACCAATCAAAGGCTTGAGAACTCAAATCTGACCAATCAAAAGCTTGAGAACCCAGATTTATTATGATTTCACAAGCAAACAAAGCAGACCTACTCCAGAGGCTCCTACTGGAACCATCTGATGTAGGTCTACTCTATTTGAAAATGCGTGAAAATGGGGTTAGGCGTGAAGGGAATGGTTGGGCGACCATTTAATATTCTTATCTGGGTCTATTCTGTTTGTACATAATGGCTTGAACAACAAAGAAGTGTATATGAAGGAAAGGGTGTATCGACCATTCATTGATCGAAAATAGGAAACATTTAACACGTGGTTGCTTAATACACCGCCAAATTAATGCAAAAAAAGCTCGGTCGCTTAGACGGATTTTACTTCAATAGTTACAACGCCCACTGGCTGAGAATTCCTGCTTCGAAAAAACATGCATATCATTGCAAGACGTCCTTGAGTAGAATTAGGTACCAGTCAAACCCCTCTCAACCGGACGTTCAATTTAGTATAATATCGGTCTTGGAGACAGGCGGCAGCTTAATGCAGGATTAAAGTCATGCATAGAGCTCCTTTAGGAGCTTTCTGCACGACTTTTACCCTGCACTACGCAGCTACCTGCCTAAAAAGACCTAATTTCTTGTTTATTAAAATTCCGGTACAGAGGGTTTTCAATGTATCACTGGTGTCTGATAACTTTACGGCTCGTCAGATACGAAAGGATTTAACATTTCTTTACAATATGTTCCTGTTTCAGAGACATTCTTAACTCTTATCCCGCTATTCACATCATAAGTCGTATTTGCAAGTACAGTAAAACCCCGCTAATGCGACCACCTAAAAGAGGTATAAGTCTGGGTGCTAGAGGCAGGTGGTAGCTTAATGCAGGACAAAAGTAATGTAGAGGAGCTTTCTGCATTACTTTTGTCCTGCATTAAGCAACCACCTGCTTATAAAGACACCCACGTTTATTCATTAAGTGGTCACATTAGAGGGGTTCTACTGTACCTTGGTACCAGATGAAATACCGAGTAATTCGTCGTCTTATCAGGACCCAAGCTATTTGACACTCGATCACAAGTGTCGCAAACACTTCAAGGAACAGATCGTCAGTAAGAACATAAACAGATCAAAGTATGAGCGGGCTTTTTTTAACAACGGGACAAAAGTTAATAGTATGTATGTAACGAGATACATTTTACATTGTATATGTTAAAATTTGAATACATATATAGTTGTGTCTTGATATTTTGAGAAAAAATAAAAGAATGAAAAACGAACTTTTGGGATTGGTGTGAACGACAGTAGCACAGGATGATGATCGCTTATAAACATTTAACCCTTTCCTTCACACACAGTTTGACTTATTTATTCACTGCGTCCTTAGAGAAGGGGCGACGAGTGTCAAACATGTTGGATTCTGACGAGACGGTGAGTTAGACCGTGCCTCATCTAGATATTTAAGCTACAGAAGAACAGATCTTAAGCGGCAATTCATTTATTGAAGACAGGAGTCTTAAAAATCAGGCGGTCCCTTGATGCATGTCAAAAGTAATGCAGAAAGCTCCTACTGGAGCTTTCTGCATTACTTTTGACTTGCATTAAGCTACCACCTGCGTTACAAACACATAATTTCACCTCTTTTTGGTGGCCCTTTAAGACTGGCTCTACTGTATTTATAAACGTCGCTAAGATCTTATTTAACCCTTTCCCTCATATAAACGCCTTTTCACGCAAATTGCAAACAGAGAAGACACAGACCAGACGGCCACTATAGAAGCCATCTGATCAAAGTCTGCTCTGTTTGCTTTGGAGATGATACGGATCTGATTCTACAGCTTAAAATTGTCAAAGCAAAAGCAAAAACATTGCAAAGTTTATATTGTAAAATTTCAGCTAATAAATATGCATGATGTCATTTCTTACATGAATATTGAACAGGAAAAGGTTAACCAGCAGACATCTACAGCACATATCTAAACAAGCAGAATACACCAACAAACATCTAGAGCATACCAACAATCAACTAGAGCACACCAGACGACAACTAGAGTACACCAGCAGACAGCTAGAGCACACAAGAAGACAACTACAGTACATCAGCAGACAACTAGAGTACACCATTAGACAAGTAGAGCACACCAGACGATAACTAGAAACATCAGCAGATAACTAGAGCACACTAGAAGACAACAAGAGTTCACCAGAAGACAACTAGAGTACACCAGCAGACAATTAGAGTACATCAGCAGACAACTAGAGTACATCAGCAGACAACTATAGCACCAGAAGACAAATAGAGCACACCAAAAGACAACTAGAGCACACCAACAGATAACTAGAGCACACCAACAGACAACTAGAGTACACGAGCAGACAACATAAGTACACCAGTAGACAACTAGAGCACATCAGAAGACAACTAGAGTACATCAGCAGACAATTAGAGCACACCAGCAGACAACTAGAGCACATCAGCAGACAACTAGAGTACACCAGCAGACAACTAGAGTACACCAGCAGACAACTAGAGCACACCAGAAGACAACTAGAGTACATCAGCAGACAACAAGAGCACACCAGAAGACAACTAGAGCACATCAGCAGACAACTAGAGTACATCAGCAGACAACTAGAGTACACCAGAAGACAACTAGAGCACACCAACAGACAACTAGAGCACATCAGCAGACAACTAGAGCACATCAGCAGACAACTAGAGCACACCAACAGACAACTAGAGCACACCAACAGACAACTAGAGCACACCAACAGACAACTAGAGCACACCAACAGACAACTAGAGCACACCAACACACAACTAGAGCACACCAGCAGACAACTATAGCACACCAACAGACAACTAGAGCACACCAGCAGATAACTAGAGCACACCAACACAACTAGAGCACACCAACACACAACTACAGCACACCAGCAGACAACTATAGCACACCAACACACAACTAGAGCACACCAGCAGACAACTATAGCACACCAACAGACAACTAGAGCACACCAACACACAACTAGAGCACACCAGCAGACAACTATAGCACACCAACAGACAACTAGAGCACACCAACACACAACTAGAGCACACCAACACACAACTACAGCACACCAACACACAACTAGAGCACACTAGACGAAAACTATAGTACATCAGCAGACTATAACACACCAGCAGACAATTACAGCACACGCCCAGACAACCAGAATACACCAACAAACACCTAGAGTACACCAGCAGACAACTGGAACACAGCAGCAGACCACTAGAGCACACAAGTAGTCAACTAGAACACATCGGCAGAAAAACTAGAGCAAACCAGCAAACAACTAAAGTACCCTAACAAACAATTAGAACACACCAGAAGACAACTTGAGTAAATCAGCAGGTAACTAGAGCACACCAGCAGACAACTAAAGCACATCAGCAGACAACTAGAGCACACCAACAGACAACGAGAGCACACTAGCAGACGGCGCCTTTCTAAGTGGGACAAATTATTACGAAAGACCGTTAATCATAATTTCTTCAATACTGAAATAAAAGTTTGAACGCCACCGTGGAGTTTTTGTAGTAGAAATCCTACACATAGAAGATCTTGCTATTGTAAGTTTTTCAAAGGATCAATATGAGAGACGAGTGCACTGGTATTTGCAAACAACGTAGGCCTAGTTCATAATGCCAATACAGTGTAGATGACATTTCTAGTCATCTGCGTCGTTTCTCATTCAAACACCTCCAGCAAGATTAAGCCATTTATACCGAATAATATGTGTCATTAAATAATGATGGATCATTCCCATTTTACAAATTCTGCATTCAAAGATTTTATCTAATCCTTTTCTTTATATAAATGCCTTTTCGCGAATTTGCAAACAGAGTAGACCCAGACCAGACGGCTCCTGACCAGAGTCTGCTCTGTTTGCTAATGGAATTTGAAATATCTATTTCTTTACTTTCTAAAATGGCTACAATGCTCCACATTCCATATTTCATTATAACTATTTTGTCCATGGCTATTCAGTAGGTATTGAAATTTGCAATAAACATAGAACAAGGAAAGGGTTAACCTTTCACGTGCTGAAAACAAATATGTCTGCTCAATATCTAATTTGCTAAACTTTTTGCTGACTTCTTATTCATCAAATTGTTTCAGAAACTACTTGAGAAACAGCTTGGATCCCGATGAGACGCCGAGTTACTCGGCGTCTCATCTGGATCCAAGCTGTTTGCAAATACGAGTCTGGTCACTCTTAGCATGAGCAGGTTCAATGTCACATTATTCTATTCAATGTGTGATAATAGCTTACGTAACATCAAACAGTTTTTCATTATGACATCTCGAGATTTTGTTCAGTCAATTGGAAACTCTAGAACACAAAGCAAAATATTTGTAGTAAGATCGTATGCAGGCTAAGCTTAACGCTAATCCCGCTGTGAAAATAAACATGTCTGTCCAAAATTGGATCTGGTGGGAGTTGGTTTACTTCCGTTTCGATCAATATTTCGAGAAAATAGTGACCGAATGCCAAATAGCTTGGATCCTGATGAGACGCCGAGTTACTCAGCGTATCATTTGGACCCAAGATGTTTGCAAATGCGAGTCGGGTGAGTCGGTTCGCAAACACATTCTGCAATTAATTATTTTGTTACAAAAACGCCCCTCTGCAACGATTATGTAGGCTAGAATGTATCTTAACCTGACCTTTTATACAGGAAGTAGCTTAACCCAATCCCTCCTACTGACGCCTTTTGACGCCTCTGCAAAGGTCATTTGTTGAAACCATTGTGATAAACAGAGCATTTGCTCTATTTATCACATTGGTTTCACAAGCATACAATTCAAAAACTTTTTTCTAGTAAAATGTAATGCTCCTTCCTTTTCAGTAGATTTATTTTCTAAAAAAAACAGTCTAGAAGGGAATGGGTTAATGCAAAACGAAAGCTCTCTAGACGCATTCTGGGTCCATGCTTATAAAGCTTTTAGTTGAGTCTGAGTTTCGTTCTCAAGCTTTTGGTTGGTCAGATTTGAGTTCTCAAGCTTTTGATTGGTCAGATTTGAGCCAGAGGCTCAAATCTGACCAATCAAAAGCTTGAGAACGTACTCAGACTCAACTAAAAGTTTTATAAGCATGGACCTAGTATTGCTTTCATACTTCCTTTAGGATTCGTTTGACCAAGGTTTGCGCTGTTTGCTTATGGACTTATATACTGGGTAGTTCCGATTCTACAGTTTCTTTCATGTCAAAAACAGTCCCGTGTTCAAATACATCTATAAACGTTCATCTAATTAATATTCATGATGTCATTATGTCTTATATGGATGAATCAAGAAACATGTGCATTACTTTGGACCTGCATTAAGCTGCCTCTTGCCTTAAAATCCCGTAAGTAAACATACGTTTGATGGCCACCTAAGACAGATTGTAGATGGATCAAGGAACGTGTGTGGTGACTCATCTCCTGGACAATCAAGCATGGGCAAGATGAATAAATCTTTACTTGAGAGAGACGCTTTTAAAAAAAATCTCGGTCTCTTATCTGAATCCAGAATGTTTCAAATCCTTTACTCCATAAATACATGTACACCTTTCTGTGTATTCGCAAACAGAGTAGACCCAGATCAGAGGGTTCCTAAAGGAGCCGTCTGACCAGGGTCTGTTCGGTTTGCTTATGGAATAATATAGATATAATTCTACAAATTGGCCAAAAAAGGTAATGTTTTATTCTAATTTATAATCATGATGTCATAATTTCTAACATGAATATTCATGGAGTAAAGGTTTAAATGTCTCCAATGTGTCTGCAACCCGTTTGACCATTTACCTCATAAACATTTATGCATAAATAGATCACTTCATTAATATTCATTAATTGATATAAGGTATTTATTCAAGGTAAGTGTTTGCCTAGACAAAACCTGCATGATAAGATCTGTATACTTTCTGGGCCGTCTGATCAGGGTCTGCTCCGATTGCTTATTAATTTATAATAAAATATGACTACAGTTTCTACCAATACCAAAAATCCTGTATAAAATTCAGCTAATAAATATTCATGATATCATGTTTTTCTTACTTACATAAATTTTCAACAGGGAAAGGGTTAAATAATGCAGTCATTTGTCAGCATAGTTATTTATTCACTAGCCAATACAGAAATCATTAATATGGGTGCTTGAAGTGTCGGCTAGTAAAATGTCATTCAATTAATTTTCATGTGGCATTTTCTTCCATCGTATTTTAAAACTAACAGCCAGTGTGTCAAACAGTTTTTGACGTCTAACTACCAGATATCTGACCTGGATTAAAACTGCTTGCATAAGTTGTTACCAATTCACTGATATATCGCATGCGAAGAGCTAAACTTGACCACCAACTTAACAAACACGTTTTAGTTGAGCAAACACTATTGAAAGAAGAGCTTAAATCGAGCAACTTCAGGCTTCTTTCACATACAATATACATTGTAATAGACGAAATGCCACTTATCCCTTCACTAGGAGAATATTCACGTAAGAAATAATGACATCACAAAAGTTGTAATATGAATCAGCTGATTTTTAATAATCAAGGCAAATGAATACAGGTAGTTTTTGCCATGACAGAAACTATAGAATCATATCTATATTTTTCCATAAACAAACAGAGTAGACCATGATCAGACAGCTCCTGCAGGAACTGTCTGATCAGGGTCTACCCTATTTGCAAAGGCACAGAAAAGCATATACAGTAAAGTCTCGATATTACGAAACTTTAGTAATGTAATGAAGAATTTGTCATTGTAAGCAGGTGGCTGCTTAATGCAGGGTGAAAATCATGCAGAAATCTCCTAGAGGAGCTTTCTGCATGTCTTTCATCCTGCATTAACCCTTTCCCTGATATTGACGACTTTTGACGACTCTGTAGAAGTCACTTTGTAAAACCATTGGGATAAATAGAGCATTTGCTCCTATAGGAGCAAATGCTCTATTTATCACAATGGTTTCAAACTACAGAATTCTTAAATTTTCCCTTTCTCTATAGTTAATGCTCCTTTTCGGTAGATTGATTCAAAGAGTTTGTATCTAAAAATAGCCTATGCGGTAATGGGTTAAGCAACCACCCGTGTTAAAGGTAGATAATGATACATGTTTAGTGTTCGAACTATCGGGGTTTCACTATATGTGGAGTAAGGGGTTATACAGCTACATCGCAGAATGATAGACAGTACAATATAAGATGAAGCTCATCCCAAACTCTTCTTTACATATCAAAAAATGAGGAACAACTGCTTGATGCTTGTAAATAGTATGGACCCAGATAAAAACAAGAGTGTGTTTGTGAAACACTTATGTCCCCGACCTTTGACCCTGAAGGATGACCTTGACCTTTGACCCATGGGCAAGGGAGTTAGGCGCGACACATCGTCTTCGTGTGGTGAACATTTGTGCCAGGTTATTTTGAAATCCATTCACAGATTAAAACAAGTTACAGAAGGGACACGAAATTTGGGACGAGCGGACGGATGGACAGACGGAAGGACGGGCAAGGCGATTACTATATGCCCGCCGTTGGGGAGGGGGCATAAAACGAGTAGCACAGCTTCTGGTCTATATATATTTTGGTATGACCAATAGGCTGACATTCTTGTCTGGAAACAATGCCTTAAGACTGGTCGTGTTTGCGAAAGTAAGCTAACACGGTAGTGTTTGCCTACGGCCAACACTATTTTCATACCGTTGTACAGGCCCAAAACCTTTTCATGCTGGAAAAAAATAATGTCTGCTCAAATTTCAAATGTGTTGCACATTTTGCCGACATGCGATTTGTTCCATTTTTTTTTTAAAAAAAACCAAATGTACTGGCAGATTGTCAAACAATCTGGATACTGATGTGATGCCAAGTTATACCCGGCGTCGCATCTGGATCCAAACTGTTTGCAAATACGAGTCGGGTGGTGATTAGCACGAGAAGAGGTTAAACATGTACAGTGAAAACATGTCTAAACCGACTTAATAAGTCTCTTATCGTCAGAGTGTTTCTTAACCCATTCCCTTATATTGCCGCCTTTTGACTCATTCCCTCATATTGACACCATTTGGCGTCTCAATAAAAGTAACTTTTTTAAACCATTTTGATAAATAGAGAATTTGCTCATATTGGAGGAAATGCTCTATTTATCACAATGGTTCAAAACCTACACAATTCTGAACTTTTCATTTTCTCTAGTAATTCTAGATTTGTTCAAAATGGTTGGGTCTTAAAAACCCTATAAGGGAATGAGTTAATACAGTTATACAGGGGGGAAGTAATACAGACAGCTAGCACCTGTAGTGCTTTCTACATTACTTTCCGTTCTGCATTATATAACTACCTTCCTTTATACGTTTACTGTATGAATGTTTTCTCTATAACGGCCACTAAACTACATCAAGTAGTTTGTGTTAGAGGCAGGTGGCTGTTTAAAGCAAGGTGAACGTAAAACAGAACGCTCCTATTGGAGCGTTCTGTTTTACTTTCACCTTGCTTTAAGCAGGCACCTGTCCTAAATACCAACTAACTAACACAATTTAGTGGCAGTTATAGAGAGGTTTTTACTGTATGAATATTAATTAGTTAAATTTGTATAATGGTATGCGAACACAGGAATGCCTGGCTATGGTAGAAACTATACAAATTGCATTATTCCGTAAACAAACAGCTCTCATGACTACTGGAGCTGTGTGTCCGAGTCTACTCTGTTTGCATGGCGCTAAAGGCGTATCAATGAAGTAAAATGTTGAATAGTTTCTCCATGGTACACGTACGCATATTGTGTCAACAGAGTCTTTTATAATCGAACTATTTGATCAATATTTACCACTACTATTGACATACAACCATAGATGGCATCGGAAGAGCAGTTCCAATACTACGTCACTCTTGTTGTTTTTATTTTTAGACATGCACTAGAGTAATTTAGAGTGCCAAAAGACTTGAATCCAGATGAGATTCCAAGTTTCTGGTCGTCTCATTTGGGCTCGCTGTGCTTGGCAATTCACCCACATGATGGGCTGACCAGTACCTTCTTGTAAGAAATATGTCTGATAAAACTGATTTGCTTTATATATTTACATGTACGTACTTCCGAATCGTGCAAGCTTTTGAGTATCTATTGACCTTACATCAACGAGCTAGGACGTTGATGAGATGCCGGCTTGCTCGGCCTCCCGTTTGGATCCGAACTAATTGCAAATGCGAGCCAGGTCGATTTTATATGGTGCATTTTTGGCCAGAATTGTATTATGAAAATAGCAAATACACGTGTACAGTTAAGACTCGAAACTTCGAAATTTTAGTATGAAATGAAAATATTTTACTGTAACTGACGGTTTTTTTTTATATTACACGTTTTGATTTCCTTGTGAGACTAATAGTGGGTTATTATGGTAGTTAAAATATGTTTGGGTTCATCTGTGTGTGGCGTTCATGGCTAATCCATGCAATATTATGAAGTTATACAGATAGGTAAAACCAATCAAAACAACCTTGATTATGGGTGTCTTATTGCAAGACGAAGGTTATGTACTTGTAGGAAGTTCCAATGGGCTTCGGGTAGGTGCATTAACACTGCCCCTGTTGAATATCTATGTAAGAAATAATGGCACCATAAATATTTATTAGCTGAAAGTTTATAATGTACATATTTCAAGGGGTGTTTTACTTTGATAAAAACTAGATTCACATCTATATCATGTAGAAGCAAACAGAGCAGACCCTGATAACATTACAATACTGTTGCATGTTTGATGCATTGACGTTTTAATCCCTCGCCCATCCACACATATTTTGACACATATTTTGACACATTGACACCTTTGTGCACAGGGTAGACCCAGATCAGACCTATAGGAGATGTTAGATCTTGGTCTACTCTGTTTGCAAAGGCATATTTATGAAGCAAATGGTTAAATAGCTGCATTAAGCAGCCATCTGCCACTTTTTGTCAGTCAGATTGGTGAAGAATTGTCAACAAATCCAAGCATTTCGGAGAAACATTTAGAAATATTTGGAAGATATTTTTTTCTAAATATATAAATAAAGAAAGAAAACACCTAACTAGATTAATCATGATCGTTAGTTCACCAAAAGGAAGGAACCAATTCACAACGAACATACATGTTGCTCTACACTATGTGACTGTCATGGTCTACAGTAGAACCTGTCTTAAGCCACCAAACAGAGGTCTAATTGTGGGCCTGTAAGGCAGGTGGTTGCTTAAGGAAGGTCAACAGTAATGCAGAAAGCTCCTAAAGACACGTTCTGCATTACTTTTACTCTGCATGAATAAACCATCTGATGACGACGGCGATGATGATGGTGATGATGATGGTGATGATAATATTGAATTGTGCACAATGCGTCAAAAAAGCATCTTTACGAGTTAACAAGCTAACCCTTTCCCTGTTCTATATTTATTCCTATCTTCATTACCTACTGAATAGTCATGGACAAACTTGCTATACATGTTTACAGGGATACAGATCAGGGTCCGTGCTTATAAAGCTTTTAGTTGAGTCTGAGATCGTTCTCAAGCTTTTGATTGGTCAGATTTGAGCCTTTGGCTCAAATCTGACCAATTAAAAGCGTGAGAACTCAAATCTGACCAATCAAAAGCCTGAGAACGAAACTCAGACTCAACTAAAAGCTTTATAAGCATGGACCCAGGTTTTGATGCAATTGGGTATTTACTCTTTGATTTTTTACAGAATTGGGTATTTGCATTTTTTATTGGGTATTGGCAATTTTCGTAATTGGGTATTATTCATATTCATCATTAGGTATTTTAATTCATTTTTGCTATATTTATTTGCTTTGTGTTACTCATTGTTTTGAAAAACAATTGCTTTTTCCACAATTTTAGTTGGGTAAATACCCCAATACTCCCCTTATCTGTAACACTGTATATATGAGATATGGAAAGTGTAACATTGTACATAGCCACGTTAGAACGCAAAGAAACATCTTTCAAATTCAACTAGCAAGACAAGGAGACACCTTATGACGTCTTTGCAAACAATGTAGACTTAGATCAGACGGCTCCAGTATGCTCTATTTGCTAAATACATTACAGTAAAACCTCTCTATAATGTCCACTAAAATGTGTTAATAAGTTGGTATTTAGGACAGGTGGCTGCTTAAAGCAAGGTGAAAGTAAAACAGAGGTTTTACTGTATATAGTTTCTGTTATGGAAAACATTGCCATTTTCATAATATCATATAATACAAATTAGCTAATTATTATTCATGATGTAATTAATTCTTACATGGATATTCATGAGGTAAATGGTTAAAATTATGTCTGCATATGGGTAACAAGATATGCAATTCAGGTTTATTTCCATAAAACATGAAACTCTATTGACAAGAAAATTAGTTTAACCCAGTCTCTGTATGTGAGAAACTGCATCAACCCTTAAAAATGACATCATGAATATCTGTAGCTGAATTTTCATAATATTATATGAATATACGTATATGTTTTGGCTTGGCAAAAACTGCAAGATTCTATCTATATTATTTAATAAGCAAACAGAGTAGACCCTGATCAGACAGCTCCTACAGGAGCTGTCTGATCTGAGTCTACTCTGTTTGCAATGATGCCAAAATGATATGTGAGGGAATGGGTTAAAACTCAAATGCATTCGACATGCAACAGTACTTTAATGTATTAACAGTTACTTAGCAGGAAAAACATGTCTGCTTTAATTTGGAGCTGGTGCAATTATGACTATTTTCGATTACATCAATTATTTTGTGTTAAAGGCAGGTGGCTGCTTAAAGCAAGGTGACAGTAAAACAGAACGCTCCTGTAGGAGCGTTCTGTTTTACTTTGACCTTGCTTTAAGCGGCCACCTGTCCTAAATACCAAATGATTAACACAATTTAGTGGCCGTTATAGAGAGGTTTTACTGTATTTTCGATTCGATCCAACTCTTGAGACACTATTGCCCGAGTTCCAAACAGTTTTGATCCTGATTAGACGTCGAGTTACTCAGCGAATCATTTGATACAGGCTGTTTGCAAATGCGAGTCAAGTTAAGAATACCGGGATATTGGTAAATACAATAAAAGCTCGATGTTTCGAAATTTTAGTAACGAAGAATTGATGCTTTTTTAGGCAGTTGGCTGTTTAATGCAGGGTGAAAGTCATGCAGAAAGAGGAGCTTTCTGCATGACTTTCATCCTGCATTAATCTGCCGCCTGTCTTAAATACCGATAATGAGTCTTGGTTTAGTGTTCGAACTACCAGGGTTTTACTGTACAATAAAACCTCTCTATAACGACCACTAAATTCAATCAAGTACTTTCTGTTAAAGTCAGGTGGCTGCTTAAAGCAAGGTGAAAGAAAAACAGAACGTTCCTGTCGGAGCGTTCTGTTTTACTTTTACCTTGCTTTAAGCAGCCACCTGCCCTAAATATTAACTAATTAACACAATTTAGTGGTCGTTATAGAGAGTTTTTACTGTAGTTGTAAATTGCGCAGTATTATATTGCCAACAGGATCCTTATAAAAAGTTCAACCTAACAGGGATTGTGAAATTCATAACTAATCTAGTGATCCAGCAGAGAAGCCGTTTTCTGCAATGTAATAACGGCAGGCAATATTTTATCCTTCTTTTCTCTGAAACATTTCAAGCAAAACCAACATCCTGGTTTGAATCAAATTCAACCACGTGCAGATCAGTAAAGCGTGGCTGTCAAGGATGCATTTTACCTCTCATTATCTTGCTATAAAAGCGTCGTTTACCTAACCCTTTCCTCCATAAATCCGCATTTCTACGCCTTTGTAAACAGAGTAGACCCATATCAGACGGTTTCTGTGTCGCTGTCTCTCTCTGTCTGGCTGTCTGCCCCCCCCCTCTCTCTCTCTCTCTCTCTCTCTCTCTCTCTCTCTCTCTCTCTCTCTCTCTGTGTGTGTGCATCTGTATATCACTCTGACAACCTCTATATTTCTCTCTATCTCACTCTCTATTTCTTCCACTCTCTCTCTCTCTATATATATATAGATCCCTCTCTGTTCCTGTCGGTATGTCTCTATCGCTCACTGCGTCTCTGACTCTTTATGTCACTCTGCCAATCTCTATATTTCTCTGTCTCTCCCTCCCTATTTCTCCTCTTCTCTCTCTCTATGTCTCTCCATCTCCCTCTATGTCTATATCTGCCTGTCTCTATCTCTCCCTGCGCCTGTGCCTCTGTATATCACTCTACAAGTATCTATCTTTCTCTCCCTCTCTATCATCCCCTGTCTGTCGTTCTGTCTCTCTATCTCTGTCTCCCTCTCTGCCCTGTCCCTCTCTATCTGTTTGTCTCTTCCTTGTAAAAGGTTAAGGCACAGCACAGCCATCAGAAACTCTATATAGCGATCAGCGTTCACATAAAGTTCAAATGAATGTTGTCAGAACACGTAACATTTAACCCTTTACTCCATGAAAAATTATGTAAGAAACAATTTATGCGTGAATATTAATTAGTTTAATGTTTACATTGGCATATGCACAAGAAAAGGTCTGACTCTGATATAATCCTAAAGATCTGATCTATATTATCCAATAAGCAAACAGAGCATGTCCTAGTCAGATGGCTCCTACAAGAGTTGTTTAATCTTGGTTTGCTCTCTTTGCAAAAGCGTTAAAATGCGTATCTATGAATAAAAATGGTTAACCCTTTACTACATGAATAATCATGTAAGAAGTAATGACATCATGAATATTAATTAGATTAATTATTAATGAGACACGAAGCCAGTTATTTCGTGCCTTGACAAAAACTGTAGAATCCGATTTATATAATGCCATTAAGGAAACAGAGGCTGAGTAGACCCTGATTATTCAGGTGGCTCCTACAGGAGCCGTCTGATGTGGGTCTACTCTGTTTTCAAAGGTGTATAGAGGCGTATTTAACACTATTTATGGAGTAAATGGCTAATGCATATTTCGCAATGCGGCTCTATTGTGAATAAACCATTCACCCGCTAAGCGCCACCTAGTTGTCTTTTGAAAACATCCTTGGTCCAGATGAGACGCCGAGTAATAGGATCCTAATTGTATAACTCTTTCCCTGTCATATTTTGTCGTCTGCTAACTTTGTCGTATGCTCCAAATTTCCATTTTGATTTTTCTTCATTAACACTCACAGTAACAAACAGTTTAGATCCTAATAAATCGACGTCTCATCTGGATCCAAACTATTTGCATACGTAATTAAAGATGCGACATTGGCAGCGAAAGAGTTAATATTCAGTCAGTAGTTTCTCAAAAGCTTGAACGAATCAGAAGTAAGTGAAACCTGTAAGGTGCATGGTTAACCCTTTCCTCCATGAATATTCATGTAAGAAATAATGACTTCATGAATATCTATAAAACTGAAGTTTTATAATGTAAGCATTTCAAGGAAACGTTTGCGTTGACAAAAGCTGTAGAATTAGACCTGTATCATATGAAACGCAAACAGAGCAGACCCTGACCCTATATGAGCTGCCTGATCTGGGTCTACGCTGTTTGCAAAGTGGTAGAAAGGTGTATTCATGGAGTAAATGGTTAAACAGACATCGTTATTAAAGCGGGCTCAGGATTTGTCTTTTATATAAGCTATCATCATAAATATGTGCACATATTTGGGAGAGTTCTCCCTCTTGGAACAGTAGACCTATAGCACGCTCTATTAGAAATAATCAACGTTATTTCAGTATTTGAAGCCATGGCGAAGTTGAACTTGGTTTGTTGGCAGATTCGCCACTGATACCCCACCGCCTAGTTGCAAACTATTTATTCCAAATATCCCATGTGCAAGTTTTCTTGCAAAATAAATAGCAGACGACGGCTTTTGCAGACGACGTGTGTTTCCTGGAAAACAGTTTAATCCCTCGCTGCCAAAGTCACATCAGTAAGTTATCATGCAAACAGATTGGATCCAGATGAGACGCCGAGCAAATCGGTGTCACATAGGAATTCAAACTTAACTGTTTGTTACTGTGACTGTTTTTTGATGTTTGTTTAAAATTAAAATGCAGAACAACTGAAAATTGCAGCAGACGACAAAGTTTGCAGACGATAAAATTTTACAGCGAAATAAAATATATATTAAAACTATCGCAGATACGACACTTTGCTTTAAAATTATAACGTATATTATAAGTACTTTCATAACAATCAATAAAATCAATTAAATGTATTTACCTTTTCTGTAGCCCTGTGTTAGAAAGTTCCTCACTATTCAACCGCGTCTGCTGCGTCCGAAAACCAGCCTAGGACTACCTTCTACGCCAAGCACCACGCCTAAGTAAAATCACTCAGGCAGATCGATCTATTTTTAACACACGGGATTCTATATCTTGTACTACTAGAATCATACAATTAATACAACACAAACCCGCTTATAAGTGTTTATTCTTTCGCATACATTGAATTATTACTTGCGGTCGGTTTCTCCCTACTTATAAAACGGGTTTTTCATTCATGGTCACATTATGTAGAGCGACGAGGCGACCTAATATTTGAACAGGAATACAAACAGACCTTGTAGGTTGGATATAACAATGAACTGAAACCTGCGAAAAATCATTGATATTTAGCCTACACTTTTAACACATTTAAGCCAATTCTGTACTTGGTGAATATTCATGTAAGAAATATTGACTATGGATATTAACCCATTACCTCATAGGCTATTTTTAGATGCAACTTCTTTGAATAAATCTACCGAAAAGGAGCTTTAACTAGAGAACAGGAAAAATTCAGATTTTTGTAGTTTGAAACCAATGTGATAAATAGAGCATTTGCTCCTATAGGAGCAAATGCTCTATTTATCGCAATGGTTTCACAAAGTGACTTTACAGAGTCGTCAAAAGTCGTCAATATAAGGGAATGGGTTAATTAGCAAAACAATTACAATGGCTTTTCGAACATGGGGTGTTTTTACCGTGGGAGAAATTGAACAATTGGATCTATATTATATCTTAAGCAAATAAAGCAGACCCTGATTAGACGATTTCTACATCAGCCGACTGACCCGGGTCTACTCTGGAGATTTTTACGTTGTCAAAATACGTCTCAATGATGCAAATTTCTCAGAGAAATCCCTTAGGAACTGTCTGGTCAGGACCCGCTCTGTTTGCTTATGATATAATATAGGTATGATCCCACAGTTTCTGTCATGGCCAAATATTCCTGTGCCCATGTGTTTAATTAATGATTAAAATAAATAATCTTTTTAATATTCAAGATGTCATTATTTCTTACATGAATATCAATGGAGTAACAATGAAATGAATACCTACCGTCACATCAATGTTGGAACAATAAAACAACATATCGATTCTGCAGGACATACACGGTTCTTTTACGTTTCACGTATTGAACATTTTTAGGACAAATCAAGCAATAGTGCAATGGCTCATAAAATACGTCGCGAATATTTTCAATACATTGGGAGATGATACTAAGAATTTGTTTATAAAAAAGAATCATTGGTCTTTAAGAGTTAATGGCTGAGTCTCTCTACGACTTACTGGCGTAGTCTCCAGGCCCTGAGGTTATAAAACTTACGAGTCTGATTCTGAGATCATTCTCAAGTAACGGATTGGTCAGATTCTGAGCAAGCTGGGAATCTGACCAATCAGATGCTTGAGAATGATCTCAGACTGAAGCAAAACGGTTTATAACCTCGGAGCCAGGACGAGGCGTGTTTTGATCCTTTACCTAATGAATATTCATGTGAGAAGTAATGGCATCATGACTATTATTCAGGTAAAGTTTCATAACGGCATGGAGAAAAGGGAAGTTTTGATTTTGGTAGACACTGTAGAATCAGGTCTATATTGCTCCATAGGGAAATAGAACAGCTCCTGATCACACGAAGCCTATACATGTGTCATCTTAACTGGGTCTTCTCTGTTTGCAAAGACGTAACAGGCGTAACTACAGTTGAACTTCGATATTTCGAACTCGGATAGTTCGAACTTCGGGATAACTCAAACAAAAAGTTCAGTCCTACCAAAACTTACAATGAATAATTGGCATAAAACATATCGGTACATATATCTACAAACACACGCGACAGCTTAATACGGATCTAAAGCAATGCTGAAAGCTCCTATAGGAGCTTTCAGCATTACTTTAGACCTGCATTAAGCTGATGCCTTGAGATATTGTTCATATTGGAAATCGGATGACTCGGACGTCTGTTATCTCGAACTAATTTTATAGTCCCTTGAAGTTCGAGTTATCGAAGTTCAACAGTATCAGGTAAAGGGTTATAATGACATTAAGAACAAAGGAACTTTTTGTTTTGGGAGAAACTGTAGAATCAGATCTACATGTATAGTGTTTCACAAGCAAGCATAGCAAAGTAGACCCTTGCCAAACCACTCCCATGGGAATGTCATAAGAATAGTATTTGTGACTGTACTAAAAACATAATTACTACTGTACTCAACGACATAAGTACAACTGTACTCAACGACACAACTGATACTGTATCAAGGGCATAAGTACTATTGTACTCACCGATATAATTGCTACTGTATTCAACGACATATGATGTCTGTACTCCATGATATAATTACTACTTCACTCAATGACATAATGGTGGCTACACAGCGACATAATTACTACGGCACTCAAAGTCATAATGCCGAATGTACTAAACGGCATAATTACTACTGTTATTCACGGTATAATGATGACAACTCAAACGGCATAATTACTACTGTGCTCAAAGACATAATGTCAACTGTTCGCAACGGCATTATTACTACTGTACTCAACGACATGATTACAACTGTACTCAACGGCATGATTACAACTGTACTCAATGACATGATTACAACTGTACTCAACGACATGATTACAACTGTACTCAACTGCATGATTACAACTGTACTCAACGACATGATTACAACTGTACTCAACGACACCCCACTACTGTATTAATTGCATAATTACTATTGTATCCAGCGACATAATTGCCGCAGAACTCAACAGCATAAAAGTTTTACACAATAAATTATGTATAACACTCCGTTTTAGATATAAAAAAAATCAACGACTGGTACGTATTCGTAAAGAATCCACGACTTTACACCATGGTATATATATATGGCTGCTTTCAACAGTTTATTAACGATAGTAAGTTAAAACTTTCCTTCACATAAACGTGTTTAAACAGAGTAGACCCAGATCAAACGGCTGCTATTAGAGCCGTCTTATTAGGGTCTTTTCTGTTTGCTAATGGAATTTGAAAAACCTACGTATTTACTGTCTAAAAAGGCTACAATGTTCCACTTTCCATATTTCATTATAACTATTTTGTCCATGAATATTAAGTAAGTATTGAAATTTGAAATAAATATAGAACAGGGAAAATATTAAGTACCTTCAGTATTCAGACATATAACCATAAACAAATAGTGCAGAAACAAATCAAACGGCTCCTAAAGGAGTCGTCTAATCAGGGTATACACTATTTACTACTACGTCAGTCAACTTAGAGTAATCGACATGATGCCAAGTTGACTTACCCATGGAGAGGAAACAATGGGTGTCTAAATACTTTACCCGTATACCGAATAGTTTACCCTTATACCGAATACATTACCCTTATTCCGAATACATTACCCTTATTCCGAATAGTTTACCCTTATACCGAACACTTTACCCTTATGCCGAATAGTTTACCTCATTACTGAATAGTTTACCATTATACCGAACACTTTACCCGTATACCGAATAGTTTACCCTTACACCAAGCACTTTACCCATACAGAACACTTTACCCTTATACCGAATAGTTTACCCTTATACCGAACACTTTGCCCTTATACCGAATACATTACCCTTATACTGGATACTGTACTCTTATACGGAATAGTTTACCCTTATACCGAATACTTTACCTCCATACCGAATAGTTTACACTCATACCGAACACTTTACCCTTATACCGAACACTTTACCCCATACCGAATACTTTACCCTTATACCGAACACGTTACCCTCATACCGAACACTTTACCCCATACCGAACACTTTACCCTTATACCGAACACGTTACCCTCATACCGAACACTTTACCCTTATACCGAATACATGTACTTTACCCTTATACCGAACACTTTACCCTCATATACAACACTTTACCCTCATACCGAATACTTTACCCTTATACCGAACACTTTACCCTCATACCGAACACGTTACCCTTGTACCGAACACTTTGCCCTCATACTGAACACTTTACCCTCATACCGAATACTTTACCCTTATACCGGGTACCTTATTCTTATAACGAACACTTTGCCCTTATACCGAACACTTTGCCCTCATACTGAACACTTTGCCCTCATACCGAATACTTTACCCTTATACCGAACACTTTACCCTCATACCGAAGACTTTACCCTCATACCGAACACTTTACCCTTATACCGAGTACTTTACCCTTATACCGAACACTTTACCCTTATACCGAATAGTTTATTCTTATAAGGCTATTCGTGACCTGACTCGCACTTACAAACAACTTGTATCAATGCTTATAAAACGCTTTATTTGAGTGGCTTAAATCTGACCAATCAAAAGCTTGAGAACGAACTCAGACTCATCTAAAAGCTTTATAAGCATGGACTCAGGATCAAGATGAGACGTCGAGTAACTTGCACTTCGTCAATAGATTCACAAACTCTTGATAATATCGGAAGAAGTCCACATTGCACCAGGTTCGAGATTGAGCAAACATTATGAACAGAGTCAGGGTATGAACTAATATAGATATGATTCTACACTTTTTATTATGGCCAAATATTCACGTTTCGATGTGACATTATAAAGTTTAGCCTAATTAATACGTATGATAATATTCTTTCTTGTACGCATATCCATTGGGTAAAGGGTTAAACATAGTGTTTGCGATCGGGCAAATTTTTTTACTCGATCATCGGCATATATAATCGCGATCGATCATCGATTAAAATCACAATTTAATTCTAATATGGCGGGAATATTTTGGTTTGGGTAATTTTATGTTTGCAAGCAATGCATATCCAGACTAGTCTATTAGTCTAAAAAAGCAAAGTTGATAAGAGTAAACTCTTTAATCTTTTACTACAAAATGAACCTGTTCAGTTAAAACACAGTGAAAAACACCGTGTTTAAACCCTTTCCCTGTTCTAGTGTATCCAAATCCATTATCAAACACAGTAGACCCTGATCAGACGGCTGCTCTGGGTCTGCACTGTTTGCAAATGCATGAAAAGGCGTTTATATGAAGGAAAGGGTTAAACGCTGTTTAGATGTTTGGCCTTGTCCGGATTTTACTGTTTACTAAACTCACGTGAATACTAATCGATCATTCCACTTCAACCCTTTACTCCAAAAATACGCCTTGCTATGCCTTTGCAAACAGAGTAGATCCAGATCAGACGACTCCTGTAGGGGCCCGTCTGATCAGGACTCTATTCTGTTTGCTGATGATATTCTACAGTTATTGCCATTGTCAAAATTATTTCTGTGTCCATGTGCATTAATAGCAAATTAATCTGATCAATATTCATGACGTTTATTTTTTCTTTCACGAATATTCATAGAGGAAAGGGTTAAAAACCAGCATCCAGAAGGTGACTAAACACATTCAGCATTCAAAGGGTGACCTAAAAACTAAGCATTGAAATTGTTAACTTGTTACCCGTATAAAAAGGTTAACCTGTTACCCGTATTCAATGGTCAGGCGTTTGTTTGTTACATGCTGCTTGACCGAATGGGTCATTAATAGACTCAGTATGCACCCGTTGTAGCCGAATACATCGTTAAACTTTAACGTGCTAAGTGAAATTTCGTATACTCACAGCTAAGGCTGATTGCTATTTAAAACATAAGTCAAACAGTCGTGAAAAGAATGCTTCCCGATTGTCAAAGAGTTTGGAACGTAAAGAGACGCCGAGTTACTAGGCGTCTCATCTGGATCTAAACTGTTTGCAAACGTATTTTAGACGTCTCGCGCAGCTTGCTTAATACATGTACTAATGACATGGTACATTTATTTTTATGTAACAATTTATCTAACCCTTTCCACCATATGTTATCAGAGTGGAGCAACCCATCGGTGTTTAACCCATTCCCTCATATTGACGACTTTTGACGACTCTATAAAAGTCACTTTGTGAAACCATTGTGATAAATAGAGCATTTGCTCCTATAGGAGCAAATGCTCTATTTATCACAATAGTTTCAGCCTACAAAATTCTAAAATGTTCCTTTTCTCTAGTTAATGCTCCTTTTCGGAAGATTTATTCAAAGAGGTTGTATCTAAAAATAACCTATGAGGTAATGGGTTAACTATATACAGTCCACTCAGCAGGAAAGACTCAACGCGCTAGAAGATTCTGAATGACAAACAGTGCAGACCCTGACCAGAGGCCTCCTATAGGCGCTCTCTGATCTTGGTCTGCACTGTTTGCAAACGTCAGTGTATGGGTCTCAAGGGTTGAAAGAGTTAATCCGCGGGATGGACTTCCACTATATATAGGCGTAAACAAACAGTTTTGATCTAGAGTAAACATAGTGTGGTTCCCGTCACTGTTTTATGCATACTTCCATAGACATGAACGAAAGCAACTGTTTTGATCCTTAACCCTATCCCTCATGTAAACGCCTTTTAACGCATTTGCAAACAGAGTAGACCCAGATCAGACGGCTCCTATAGGAGCCGTCTGATCAGGGTCTGCTCTGTTTGCTTTTGACATGATAAAGATCTGATTCTACAGTTTCTGCCAAGGCAAAAACTTCCCTTGAAAAGATTTCATTATAAAATCGAGCCAATCAATATTCATGGTGTCATTATTTCTTACATGCGTGTAAAGGGAAAGGGTTAACTTAATAGAAACGTCTCTGCAAAAATAGTGTAAACACAGATAAGTTGGAGCCGTCTGATCAGGGTCTATTCTGTTTGCTAATGGTATAATATAAATCTTATTCTTCTATTTCTGACATGGCCAAAGTAATATGTTCACTTGCAATTTTACTAACAAACTATATTTAATAGTCATTATTTCTTACATAAATATCCATACAGTAAAGGAAGAAGAATTAAAAGCAGACATAAGTTTTCGTTTATTTCATTTTTCTCGGCATGACCCAGGTTAAGCCGAAGTCCCAACACTATTTGTAGTGGGGCGTCTGTCCCGCATTCTGTCAAACAATGAAGGAACTGCTACAGCTACCCCAGTAATTGCTCGAAAACTGCTTCAGATATTACTTTCACTGGCTTAAACACATTTAATCTTTACTCTGCTGTCAGCGGATACATGCTTACCTTTGCAAACAGTTTGGATCCAGATGAGACGCCGAGTGACTTGACATTTCATCAGCATGCAAACTGTTTTTGACGCACCCATTGCATTTTAGTAGACAAGCTGATTAATTCGCTCCCTCTTTGACTATTTTAGACCCAGTCTTTTTTAATTAATCTACCGAAAAGGAGCATAAACTACAGAAAAGGAGCATTTTAGAATTGTGTAGTTCTGAAACCACTGTGATAAATAGAGCATTTGCTCCTATGGAATAATGTTTTATTTATCACAATGGTTTCAATAAATGGGTTTTAAAGAGGCACAAAAAGGCCCCAGTAGGAGAGAGTGGGTTAAAGCTTGAATTCTGAAAATGTAGTGGCTGAAAAAAATGTGTAAAAAATAATCTGCTCAGGAGGCAAAGGGTTAACAATTCGACCACCCATGTCTGACAGACAATGCTTTTTAAGCTGTTAACTACACAAACTAAATATAGTTAATGCGTTTAGGACTGGTGTCCCTAAAGTCCATCTCAGTTGCGTCCATGTAAAATAAGTGTCGTACAACTTGCGATGGAAAATAAATAAAATGTTATCAACTTTGAATTGAACGATGATGATACGATAGCTGTATGAGTCCCCTAAATGTTCGATTATTGTAAATCAAACGACATCGTTGTACGACTGCAGTGATCGGTTGTCTTACCCCACACCCTCATACTGACGCCTTCTGACGCCTTTTGACGTAAAAAGTTATTTTTGAAACCATTGTGACAGTGGTTTCAAAACTGCACAATTCTAAAAGTTCCCATTTTCTCTAGTAAATGCTCCTTTTTGTTAGACTTATTCAAAGAGGGCGGGTCTGGAAATAGTCTAGGAGGGAATGGGTTAAATACATGGGGATACTACGATTATCACACGATTATCCTATGAACGAACTGTGTCATCTTCGTAATGCGCAGGTATACAGTAAAACTTCTCTAAAGCGACCATCTAAACTATGCATAATTATCAGGGTTCTTAAAACCAGTTGGTAAAGTTACTTTCGTTTAGAATTAAGCAGCAACCACCTGCTGCTAATAAAGACCCAATTTCTCGCTTAAATGAGTTCTACTGAATAAACAGGCAGGAGATCGAACAGAAGTTTTCCGGACAGTCGTACTGGTAGTAAGATATGATTAAAGATTATAGGATTAATGACCTTATGAAATGACGCAACAACGTGGGAAAATAATTGGACTGTCGACAGCTTAAAGTAGGACAATTCTTGAACCATCTTGGGAAACTACTACGATTTTATGGGCACGGACGATTAATGTCGTAGGAATATTCATCAGTCGTTGAAGGTCGCAGGGCATGACAATTATAACAGTCCTACGAAATTGGCCTGGCGTCGACAATGACCTACGATTTTTAAAAAAAAAAAAAAAAAGGAATTATCTGTTGAAGTCATTGGACATATGAGAATGATTTCTGGAAATGGTCACGCAATACGAGAGCGGCCATGGATAGAGTTACAAAATACGATAATGTTATGGACAGTGGCACGAACTATGACACTATCCTTTGGACAGAACCAAGAAATACAAGAATATATATGGACAGTGCGAATATGAGAACACCTTTTGGAAAGAGTCACGATGTATTAGGACATCTCTGGAGAGGGTCTCGAATTATAAGAATACCTTTGGACAGATTTCCGGATAGAGTCACGAAATATGAGAATGCCTTTGTACAGGGTCACGAAATATGAAATTGCATTTGGACATGGTCACGAAATATATTTTAAATGTCTTAAGACAGCGTATGAAACAAAATGTTACCTGATGCCACTTGGACAGGTTCAAGAAATATGAGAACGTCCTATGGTCAGAGCCACGAAAATACTCATGAAATATGAAAATGTCTTTGGACAGGGTCATGAAATATGAGAACGACCTTTGGACATGATCACGAACCATGAGATTGTCTTTAGACAGCGTAATGGAATAATATAACGTTTTTGTTCAAGGTCACGATGTAAGAGAATATCTATGGAACGGGTCACGAAATATGAGATCGACATTCGAACAGTCACGAAATATAAGAATGTCTATGGAATGGGTCAAGAAATATGACTATATCTTATGGACAGGGTCATACAATATGTCTTTAACCCTCACTCCATAAATACACCTTTCTACGCTTTTGCAAACAGAGTAGACCCAGGTCAGACGGCTCTTATAGGAGCTATCTGACCAGGGTCTGCTCTGTTTGCTTATTATATAACATAGATGGGATTCTACAGTTTCTGCCATGGCCAAAAATTCTTGTATCCATGTGTTATTATAACAAATTAATCTAATTAATATCTATGACGTCATTATATTTTACATAAATATTCATGGAGTTAAAAAGTGACAATTAAGTATCTGATCAGTCTATACCATCGATTACTTATGAGCAGCCTCTGTATTTTGTAGATTACGACTGAAAACAACAAACCCAAATAAGATACTGTACATTGTAGTTAACCCTTTCAATGCTGAATGTTCAACTGGACTAGTCTAAAATTGAAACAGATCAAGCTTACGGTGAATATTTAGGGAATTTTTCTAAAGAAAAATGTAACATGATAAGCACAGCAGACCCTGGGAGGAACCCTCTCATATGGGTCTACATTGTACATTGTTTGTATGTAAGGCTAAACCCTTACAAGGCTGACTTTTAAATATACTTAAAATTGAAACAGGTCAAGCTTACGGTTAATGTTCAAGGATTTTTCTGAAGAAAAACGTAACATGACAAACAGTGAACACCCTGATAAGTGAGATCCTCTATGATCTCTCTAATCTGGGTCTATACTGTTTGCCAAGGACAACAGTGACTCGAGCCCTGCACTGTGATGCATACAGTAAAACAGTCTTTTTAGTGACCATCAAAAAAGTGGTCTAATAAGTGGTCTGTAAGGCATGTGTTAGCTTAATGTCGGTCTAAAGTAATGCAAAAAGCTCATCCTACAGGAGCTTCTTGTATTACTTTTGCCATGTAAAAAGCAGTCACCTGCTTCTCAACCCGTTCACCGCCACAGTCGCATAAATGCACCACGACAAATAGTGCAGTCCCAGATCAGACGGCGGCGTCCTATCAGGGACTTGACTATTTGTCTCAATCTATATATATGTGCTTTATTCCTTTGAAATTTGCGTTTATTTTTCTCATTTCCTTATTTTACAGAATGATTTAAAAAAAACTTGGATTGCAGACGACATTTAGAAATTTGTCACCGAAAGGGTTAAACATTCCTATGTACAATCAATATAAAGTCGCCTAAGACAGGCTCTACTGTACATGTATGTGTACATGTATCCGGGTCTTTATATTTCATTAGTGACAATAACTGAAACCGATAGTGCAAACAAGAACATCTAACATCAAAAGAGTTTTCACATCCTACTTGGATGAGTGAATTTGAAAGAAAATATAATTATCTATAAATCAAAGTAAACACTCAAATTTTCTTTATCGTCCAATTTGTCGATGTTACATTAAGTTATGCTCTAGATACTATATTGCAGGAAAACCTTGCTACAACGACCACTAAAAACGAGACTAATTTCTGTCCTTAACCCTTTCAGTGCAGACAATCAGTCATTAGTATTCTAGGCAAACAGGGCAGACCCAGATGAGAGGGCTCCTAGAGGACCCTCTCACCAGGATGTGCATTGTTTGTCATATTACACTTTTCTTTTAAAACACAATCCCTGAAAATTTACAGTAAGCTTGACCTGTTTGAAGTTTGGAATAGTTCATTTGAAAAATCAGCATTGAAAGGATTAACGCACGTGATACATTAACACATCATTTTCATAGTATTTAACCCTTTCCCTCGTATGAACGCCTTTTCATGCATTTGCAAGGAGCTGTCTGATCAGGGTCTGCTCTGTTTGCTAATGGAATTTGATATATCTGTTTCTTTACTTTCTAAAATGGATACAATGTTCAACTTTCCATATTTCATATAACCATTATTTCCATTAATATTCAGTAGGTACTGAAATCTGGAATAAACGTAGAGATTATTGCGTCAATAGTTTGCGTCCACATGTCATTTTAAAATTTCATCTAATAAATAGTAATGATGTCAATATTTCTTACTTAATGATCATGACGTAAATGATTAAGTTGCAATTTGCTTACATCTCTCGTCTGCTTAAAGTTCTCGTCTGCCTTGTAAACAAAATGCATTCAAAATATGAAGGTACATGTGTATCTAATTCTAGAACTGTGGCAAATCCTCAGCAGATATTTTATGATTTTGCTTACTTGGTAGAAATATCCTTCCAGAGCTACAGATAAAGATATATTGTACGTATTATAAAGGTACATAATACTAAGATCGTCATTTCTCCACCAGACACAATGTTGTGACCACTCTTTAGAATCGCCTCGAAGAGATGGTTCTAAAGAGTGACCACAATATTGGGTTTGGTGGAGAAATAAATGAATGTATTCTTGAAAATGTTTTAATTTACGCATTTAATCTGGAGCTCTGTCCGTCACAATGCTATATGCACTGACTGCATATTCAAACCATTGTCCGCGTTTTTTCTGCCATTTTAACCCTTTAATTCATAGATACATCCTTTCCTTTTCCATGCCATGTCATAAGGGTCGGCTCTGTTTGCTTATGAAATGATATAGGTCTGATTCTAGAGTTTCTACCATGGTCAACATTCATCTGCTCATAATGCCACTATGAAAATTCAGTACATTAATACTTTCCTCCATAAATACGCTTTTCTACGCCTCTGTAAAAGTCATCTGTTGAAACCATTGTAATAAATAGAGCATTTGTTCCTATAGGAGTAAATGCTCTATTTATCACGATGGTTTCAAACTACAAAAAATCTAAAATTTTCCTTTTCTCTAGTTAATGCTCCTTTTCGGTAGATTTATTCAAAATGGTTGGATCTATAAATAGCCTACGGAGGAATGGGTTAATACTCATGCAGCCACTATTTCTTACATGGATATGCATGAGGTAAAGGGATAGACGAACTATTGTCCGCGTTCTCGTTTTTTATCTGTTTCTGTTTCGAAGATGAATTTGAAAACGTTGGAGATTATAACCAAACTTCCCGAATTTCGTGTAAGATAATCTACACTTGCAGTGATAATGGTATTTCATATTGTTAATAATAATTCATGTAAGACGGAACTTCACAAATGATTTATTTGAAAAGGCAACCAACGATTAACAATTGTGCATTATGCAGTGTAGTTAATCTTATTTCTGTTCATCCCGAACTAGACGTTCTATGCAAACAGCTTGGATCCCGATGAGACGCCGAGTAACTCGGCGTCTCATCGGGATCCAAGCTGTTTGACACTCGGTCAGTAGTTTCTTAAAAGTTTGAACGAATCGCAAGAAAGTAAAACTTACTTCATATCAGAGTTTGAGCAGACATATTGTTTCAGCAGGTTAAGGTTAAGGATAACCACATTTTTAGTGCAGACTTGATAACCTTTGAAAACGTATCCAGGTTAGATCTAAATGAGAATCAAATGAGAATACAAACTGTAAGACGCTTAGCCGACACCTTTTCTCGCCTTTGCAAATAGAGTCGACCCTGATCAGACGTCTCCTATAGGAGTCGCCTGATCAGGGTCTGGTCTGTTTGCTTAATCCTTTCTATGATTAATCCAAAGGTCGATACCTACTGAATATTCAAGGGCAAAATAGTTATAACGAAATATGGAAGGTGGACATTTGCACATATTTTAGAAAGTGAAGAAACATATCTTTAAAATTCCACTAACAAACAGAACAGACCCTGATCATACGGCTTCTATAGGAACCGTCTTATCTGGGTCTACTCTGTTTGCAAATGCGTGAAAACATGTTTATATGAAGGAAAGGGTTAAGGAATGATATAGACGTTATTATACAGCTTTTTTGTTCCATGGCCGAAACGATTTGTATTCATATGTAATTACAAAAAAAATCGGCTAATAAATATTCATGATACCATTATTTCTTACATGAATATTCACGAGGTAAAGGATTAAAGAAGGAGAATATGTTTATATCATAACTGACCAACTGACAGCTGGTTATATGTATAATGCAATTCTACACCCTCGAACACTTTGAAAGGTATCTCCGGGAACATCTAAATTTCGTTTTCGTTTCTTGACATTAATCATAAACACACTGAACAATATATTTGGCGTATTTTTTCGTCAACTTCATTTCTTTAAACATATAGTAAAATCTTGACAAATAGAAATTTTAATATAGAAGTTTTCAGAATTTAGGTGATTTTAGGCAGGTGGTTGTTTAATGTAGCGAGGGAGTCAAGCAGAATGCTGCCCGAGGAACTTTCTGTGTGACTTTCACCCTACTTTAAGCTGAAACCTGTCTTCACCCTTTCCTCCATAAATAAGCCTTTCTACGCCTCTGAAAAAAGTCACGCACGTTTTGAAACCATTGTGATAAATAGAGCATTTGCTCCTAAGGAGCAAATGCTCTATTTATCACAATGGTTTCAGAACTACAAAATTCTAAAAAATTCCTTTTCTCTAGTTAATGCTCCTTTTCGGTAGATTTGTTCAAAGAGGCTGGGTCTGAAAATAGCCTATAAGGGACTGGGTTAAAGGTGGATAAGGATACATAGTTTAGTGTTCGGATACTGCATGTTTTACTGTACAGCTAGTTTGAGTCTTGACAAGACAATGAATTACTTGGCGTCTCACCTTGGTTCAATCTGTTTGCAAAGGTAACTATGGATTCGTTTGTAGCATGTAAAAGGTTGACTAAATACATGTACAGTAAAAACTCGATACAGCGAATTTTTTGTCATGAAACATTGATGCCTTTTTAGGCAGGTGACTGCTTAATGCAGGATGAAAGTCATGCAGAAAGCTCATAGAGGAACTTTCTGCATGACTTTCACTCTGTATTAAGATGCCACTTGTCTTAAAAGACCAATACTTATACTTGTGTTAGTGTTCGAATAATCGAGTTTTTACTATATTATAATTTGTCTGACTGTAGCCGGTAATTGTGCGCATTGCAAAATGGTTTGCGCACTTGATGCAGCAAACATTGCCTATGGTAATCACTTTTTAATGAACAAAAAACAGATGTCTTTAACAGGATGTGGATGAGGACGAAAATAACACAGACATTGCTCCATAAATTCCGTCCTGCATTATGCTACCACCCGTGTTTAAGACCTACACTTTATAAACTAATGGTCTTTCTGAATGTGTCACTTTCTTTCATTTCAATTGAAAAACACGACCAGAGCGTCATACAGTTTGGATCCAGATGAGACACCGAATAATAGGTCATCATGATTTTGTCCCATATATAGCAATTGTATGAGTGATGCATGACGCCCTCGATGTCTCGTGAATCGGCTCTTTTGAACTGCATATCGTCAGGTTATCGATGTGATAGGATGAGACATGGGTGAACGAACGTTTGTCAATGACGTTAAATTTTGAGAAAATCAGTGTTGGATTTATAATAATGAAGGTCTACGATACCGTCAGAAGATTATACTTATTTGGTAGTGAAATATCTTGGCTTTCAATAGCCGAAAGAATTACGAAATTATCATATAAATTGTAAGAGTTACATACTTGTTTGTACTTGAGGTACACACAGATGTCCGTTTTGTCAGATGGAACCCTTGGTTATTATATAGTATTATATTTACAGACTCCCACGACTCCCTATGGGCTCAAACAGTTAAACTCTCGTTTACATAAATAGCAAGCTTGGTAACTTCTCGTATGCATTTTGGCTGCTACCTGCCTTAGCTTTTACATTATAGAGGCAACTTTAACCCATTCCTGCATACCATACAAATGCCGTTTCACGTCTTTACAAACAGAGTAGACTCGGGCCAGACGGCTCCCGTATGAACCTAACAAGGTCTACCAGAGGTGCTCAGCTTATTTTAACAGTAACATCATACCTATATACATTTTATTGCAACAAGTGCTCAATATGGGATCAGTGACAGTTGTATATTATCCGACAACGCTTCGATCATGATTTCAAAGTCTTGTTTAAGGTTACCTGGTCCAGTTTGCACCACTCTTCCTCAAGAGCTCTTCCGAGGCCAACAATCGTATTAATTTGTCGTTTCTGCAAACGACGTTTAAGCACACACGTGATACCATCGGGGCAGCATCGGGAGTCTTCTGCATCCTTTCGACATGCGTTATGAAGTGAACGTTTCTGTCCATCAGGAATATCACAGTATATTCAGATGTGTGGCTGGAGTCACTGTCCTGGTGGAATGTTATATTCTCCGGTTCTTCTGGAAACAGTCTAGGAACATATTTCTCTAAAACAATGCTTCAGAACTTTGTTAAGGTAGTACTTTCACTTTGGTTCCTTTATCGATAATGCGAGTTTCCGTTATGCCTCTAGACGATACACCAGTCCAAGCCATGAAACCGCGGGCAAAATCATCGTGTTTAACACATTTCAATTCATTTTGTCACCACCTTCCCCCCTTTTCTGATGTAGCATACCTTTCTTCGCCCATAACTTCTGCCCAAGTAAAATATAACTTCGTCAGAAGTGGGAAAGCGTTTCCACTAATTACATCTCTGTCTCAGATAAAGCCTCCAGGATCTGACCCTGCGCTTCTGAATTTGAACCATGTTGAGTTGATGAACTTTGCACCTTTTTCGTAGTTTTCCTATAACATCATCTTGACAAACCCTCTCTATAACGGGCACTAAATTACATCAAGCATTTTGTGTTAAAGGCAGGTAGCTGCTTAAAGCAAGGTGGAAGTTTCATTTTGCTTTAAGCAGCCACCTATCTTAAATACCAACCAATTAACTCAATTTAGTGGCCGTTATATTTTTACTGTACATTATATAGTTCCCTTGGGTATCCCTAGTTCCGATGCCTTCACTATGAGTTGACGGGTTAACTTTGCTTGTCGATCTAACGGCCAACATTGCGTATTATGTCCGGCCTGGCCGCCGTATGTTTCATGAAGTTTGCCCTTGTAGTACCGGCAGATGCCGAATTACGTTGAAGCCCAGTTTGATAGCGAATGTTCCTTATGGAGCCCAACACAATGCTATAACCCGTGGTTCTAAGCTCCTTTTGAAGGCTTCCGTAAGTATGATTAGTCCCCAAAAGCCCTAGCACGACACCATCCACTCTATCACATATTTTCTTACGTACCATTTTGAAAACCAGGTAAAACCTGAATGTAACTCAAGTATTAATAAAAGCTATAACACAGTTGATAAGATACATAACAATACTCGACCATCTCGTGCATGTACTTGACAGCGCACGATTTTCGTCTGTTTAAAAATTAGGTGGGCATCTCTCGTACTCTGTTTGCTTATGAAATTATAACAGATCTGACTTTAGTTTTTGTCTAAATCAACAATTCCCTTTTAAACATTTACCTTATGCAACGTAAGTTAATGAATATTCATGAAGTGATTAATTCATGCAAAATGTTCATACGGAAAGTGGTCAAGGCGTTTTCCAGAGTAAACCCAGTAGACACAGATGCTGCATGATTTGCTTATGGGTTGGTATGGATTTGATTTTATAGTTTCTTCCATGGCCAAACAATCCTTTGTTCATATATCAATGTAAAAAGTCGGCAAGTAAATATTCATGATTTCATTAATTGTTATACCAAAATTCTTGGGGTAAAGGTTTAGTAAGCATTCTTGGTCCATGCTTATAAAACGTTCATTTGAGTTGCCACAGGCTCAAATCTGACCAATCAAAAGCTTGAGAACTCAAATCTGACCAATCAAAAGCTTGAGAACGAAACTCAGACTCAACTAAAAGCTTTATAAGCATGGATGCTGGTTATACAATACCATAAACATGTTACATAGTTTGGATCCTACTAACAGAGCAAATAATCAAGGTGCGTATTCAAGTGCTAAAATGGTCATTTCTCCACCAAACTCTATGTTGTGACCACCTTTTAGAATCGTCTCGAAGAGATTCTAAAAGAGTGATCGCAACATAGGGTACGGTAGGGGAAAAGAATTGCCTCGATGAGACGATTCTAAAGAGTGGCCACAACACGGGTTTGGTGCACATGGAGAAAATGTTTTAATTTATGCACCTTATCTGGACCTCTGCTTATAAGCAAGTATCCTATCGACCGTCTCATATAGATCCAAACTGTTTGCATAAGTTATGACGACCGCATTCGTACACTCACTCGCCTTCTGACCTAGACTTTTTGTTGGTAGAAACTGTAGTCAGATTTATGCAAACAGAGCAGACCCAGACCAGATGGTTCCAACAGGAGTCATCTGATCTGGATGCAATCTATTGGAAAAGTGTCACCGTATCCTCTACAATAAAATCATTTAAACTGGAATTCTTGTGAAGAAGAATTTAAATACTTTCAGGCAGGTTACTGCTTAATGCAGAGTGAAAGTCATGCAGAAAGAGGAGATTTCTGAGGAGACTTTCACCCTGCATTCATTCTGTCATTATGTCTTACATAAATATTATTTATGTAAGATATAATGACATCAATTAATATTCACGTGGGAAGGCAGATAAAACTCTTTGCACGCTAAATAATTATTTTGTGTTTTTTTTTTTCGTTTGTTGTAAGCCTTAAAAGCCACGTGTCTTCCATTTCTCTTAGCAAACTGACTCTCTGACTATCAATCAGTGATCAGTTTATCTCCTAACGAGGCACAGAGTCAATCAGCGTTTCATCTGGGTCTAACTCTTTGCATGAATTGTCACGAAATATGTCGCTAACAAGCGAAGCGTAAAACTATTTTCTTCCTGGTCGATCTCACATTAATTACAAAATACAGTAAAACCTCTCTATAACGGCCACTAAATTAAATCAAGTATTTGTGTTAAAGGCAGGTGGCTGCTTAAAGCAAGGTGAAAGTAAAACAGCTTTCTGTTTTACTTTCAGCTTGCTTTAAGCAGCCACCTGCCCTAAATACCAACTAATTAACATATTTAGTGGTCGTTATAGAGAGGTTTTACTGTACAGTAAAACTCTTCTAAACCGAACGTTCATATTTGTACCAATGTCGGTATAAAATACAAGTAGCAGCTTAATGCAGAGCGAATGTCATGCAGTAATTAAGCTATCACCTACCCGCGCCCACATCTACACCCCTAACATCCACGCACACCTCTGATACCCACCCACATTCCAAACACCCACCAACACCCTTAACAACCACCCACACCTCCAACATCCACCCACATCCTAACACCCCCCCACACACACCCTAACACACATACACCCTTAACATCCATCCCAATAACACCAACGCACAACCCTAATACGTTCACCCATATCCCTTATACTCATACCGACACCACTAACACCCACTAATACCCTTAACACCCACCAACACCATTTACACCCATCCACATCCCTAACACCTATCCACACCCCTAACACCCACCGTAAACTAAGCAGGACACTAATCACTAGCACACACACGCACGCACGCGCACACACGCTCATCCATATGCCAAACACCCACCAAAACCTTTAACACTAACCAACACCTAACACACACTCAAACCCTAACATCCAACAACACCCCCAACAATCCGCATACCCTAACCCATAACACCCATCCACTCCACCCCAAAACACCCACCCACACTATCATCACACTATTTACATTGTAACCCTTAACACCCCGCTTCCCATCCTCTGCTCAAATTCGGATTCATTCAAACCGTCGAGGAACTAAACTGTTTGGATCCTGATGAGATGTCTCATATGGATACAAGCTGTTTGCAATTGCGAATGATTTCGCGAAGGGTTAATCTTAAAGGCATACCTCATACCTTGACAGTGTACACTATTTGAACTGGACCTTAACTCTTCAAAGTGGAGTAGTCTGTCATTGTTAAACGCTGGAATCCATTCAACATGATAGGGTTTAATTTGCAAGAGGATATTGAATGACAAACAGTGCAGACTCTGCCCAGAGGACCCCTTGGAGTCTTCTGATCTTGGTCTACACTGTTTTGCAAATGCCTGTATACTCGCTTCCCATATTCAAAGGTTTAATATATTAGTCAACTTATTTGAACAATTTCTTTTTAATTTCATAGTACTCGACTTCCTAAAAAAGCAATTAACGCTTTCATAAATACGTTACCTTGAGGAGCATTTGTCGTCCGTAGAAATGTCCTCTGCCTCATTTCTTAAATACACAATGTAGTATGTCTACTAAAATGTAAACTGTGTGGTTTGATTTGTAAATGTTTTGGATCCGGATGGCATTCAAAGTTACTAGGCAGTCGTATGATCTAGATACAGACTGTTTTCAAAGACTATTACAAATTTGCCTAACTCTGAGTTCGTGTACACTTATTTGCAAAAATGGAATGTATCTCCCAATCTTTAAAAAGCAATGTATACATGTAACATAATACAGGCACGGGTCGTTTACCTTTTGTGATCGTCAGAATGGACCTAATAATTTATAGACGTAGCAAACACATTCCTAAACACCTGCTACATCTTATGTCCCCTGTCCAATTCAGTATATCTCAGATGGCATACACATTTCAGCATATTATTCTAAAAGGTTGGATTTCTCAAGGTTGTTATTTTCGTGTTCGTAGAATTCTTAATAATGAACACGTACACTGTATCGTGAGAGCTCTATCAAGCGACCATTTTATCAATAAAAGTGGACACCCTCAAAAGCTGGTGGCTGCTTAACGCTTTCTTTCATATAGACGTGTTTTCACGCATTTGCAAATAGAGTAGATCCAGATCAGACGGCTCCTATAGGAGCCGTCTGATCAGGATCTGCTCTGTTTGCTAGTAGAATTTAAAAGATATGTTTCTTTACTTTTCAAAATTGCTATAATGTTCAACCTTCCAAATTTCATTATAACTATTTTGTCCCTGACTATGTTCAGTAGGTATTGAAATTTATGATAAATATAGAACGGTGAAATGGTTAACTTCAGGAATGTTGAACGTTGAAAGTAGAATAGTGCATGTACATCATTGTTTAACCCTTTCCCTGTTCTACGATTTTTCCAAATTTCAATACCTACTGAATATTCAGTAACAAAATATGGGAGGTGGAACATTGTAGACATTTTAGAAAGCAAAGAAACAGATATATCAATTTTTATTAGCAAACAGAGCAGACCCTGATCAGACGGCTCCTCTAGGAGCCGTCTGATCTGGGTCTACTGTTTGCAAATGCGTGAAAACGCGTTTATATGAGGGAAAGGGTTAACGATAGAGGCAATGCAGTATGAAAAGGTATACTTTGCGAGACGATTTTGAATGACAAATGTCTATGAGCCCTTTGATCTGGTTCTACGCTGTTTGCAAATGTCAGTACATTCGATTCACCCATTCAAAGTGTTAACAAATTGACTCCCACTGAAGCCTTTTGACGCCACTGTAAAATTTATTTTTTGAAAGCATTGTGATAAATAGAGCATTTGCTCCATATGAGCAAAACTACACACTTCCTAAATTTTCCTTTTCGGTTGTAAATGACCCTTTTCGGTAGATTTAGGATCTAAAAATAGTCTAGGAGGGAATGGGTTAATGAAGGATGAAAGTAATGCCGGGGTAGCCCTTTTGGTGGAAATGTACTATTTAAGTTTTACACATGTCCTCATCTGCAAGGAGTAAAGCCAAGATCAAGGAAGCGTCTGGGTAAATGTTAATAATAAGCACAACTCTAATGGTAAAAAATACTATTTTCAAGTTTAACTCATAGAGGGTAGAATGATAAAAAATATGTGGCAGGCTAAGGGTGAACGTCAAGTCAAACTCAAATAAATTTCTGGGTAAATTGTAATTATCGGGACAGTCCTTGCTTGTCGAAAGATACTATTCAAGTGTTCACACTTTTCCTCGTCAACAAGAAGGAACCAGTTTAAATAATCATCTGGGTAAATTTTAATTACAGTTGAACTTCGATATCTCGAACTTCAACGGACCATACAAATTACTTCGAGATAACGGAAGTTCGAGTTATCCGATTTCTTATCTGAATAATTTCTCAGGTTTACAGCTTAATACAGGTATAAATTAATGCTGAAAGCTCATTCAGGAGCTTTCAGCATTACTTTAGTGCTGCATTAAGCTCTCACGTGTGTTTCTAGGTATGCGTAGTAATGCATTTTAGAGCAATTCTGTATTTTAAAATTTGGAAAGATGCATATTGATTAGTCTTAATTATCGGGACAACCCTGTTAGACAATAGATCATACTCACATTGAACTCATCCCTTCATGTTGACGCCTTATGACGCCTCTGTAAAAGTTACTGTTTGAAACCATTGTGATAAATAGAGCATTTGCTCCATAGGAGCAAATGCTCTATTTATCACAATGGTTTTAAAACTACACATTTCCTTTTTTCTAGTAAATACTCCTTTTCAGTAGATTTGAAAAGAGGTTGGGTCTATAATAGCCTATGCGGGAACGGGATATCATTCCCCACGTCCATCCCATTTGCAACAAGGAGCCAAGAGAAGACCAAATACGCATCAAGCCCATTTCTATTATCGTACGTGTAACTTGGACCCTATAGTAGATGCACATACTTTATTCTGTCATACATTCATGCATGGAATATCGTCGGGTTAATAATAATCCTTTCCCATGTAAGAAATAATGGCATTATGAATATTTATTAGATGAACTTTTATGCTTTTGCTTTGACAAAAACTGTAGAATCAGATACATTATCATGTCAAAAGCAAACAGAGCAGACCCTGTTCAAACAGCTCGTATAAGAGGCATCTGATTTGGGTCTACAGGAAAATCCCGCTAAACCGGACGTTCAGTTTAACATAAATATCGGTCGTGGAGACAGGTGGCAGCTTAATGCAGGGTGAAATTCGCACAGAATTTTCTTCTATGAGCTTTCTGCACGACTTTCATCCTGCATTAGGCAGCCATTTGCCTAAACGTATCTAAATTCTTCTCTACCAGAATTCCGATTTAGAGAGGTTTTACTGTACTCTGTTTGGAAATGGGTGGAAAGGCGTTTATATGACGGAAAAGGTTAATTATCATGATTGGACCAGGTATTGACCGTGTGAATAAGTGTATCGTCATTCTGTGTGTAGATTATGGCCTGACTACCCAATCACTATATAGTAAATCAACAACAGATCATATGACCACCATTAGGGCATGCTGTTCATCCTCTAATCAAATATTGCGGCGAAGAAACAAGTATCAACGCCTATTTGTACACTAAAACCTCTCTACAGCGACCGTCTAAATCATGTATAACTCTGGACCTTAACCCTTTACTCCATAAGTACGCCTTACTCCATACATGCGCCTTTATATGCCTTTGCAAACAGGGTAGACCCTGATGAGACTGCTCTCTGAGCTCTGTTTGCTTATGAAGTAATATAGATATGAGTCTACAGTTTCTGCCATGGCGAAAATTTCATGTGTCCATGTACTATTACAACAATCTAATTCATATTCATGATATAACTATTTCTGTCATGAACGTTCATGGATTAAAGAGTTAAAGTCATTTGGTAGCTTAATGCAGGACGACAGTAATACAGAAAGCTCCAACTTTCGTCCTGCATTAAGTTAACAGCTGATTTAACCCTTTCCCTCATATAAACGTGTTTTCACACATTTGCAAACAGAGTAGACCCAGATCAGATGGATCCTAGAGGAGCCATCTGATCAGGGTCTGCTCTGTTTGCTAATAGAATTTGATATACCCCGTTTCTTTGCTTTCTAAAATGTCTACAATGCTCCACCTTCCATATTTCTTTATAACTGTTTTGTTAATGAATATTCAGTAGGTATTGAAAGCTGGCCTAAATACAGAACAGGGAAAGGGTTAAGTGGCCAGTTTATCGGGATGCTACTGTATATGTACATTGACCATTTCAAAGAATCTGAATATAAAAGAAATAGACCGACTGTATTTGCAGAAATTTACAGCTAAAATCTACCTCGTCTCGGTTTATAATGATATTGACATTTGTAATTAACCCTTTCAGTGCCAGCATTGTCGTCTGCTGGGCATAGTTTCGTTTATTTTTTGTGTAAATGTGTGCACTTCTTTCAGTTTCTTTATAAAACAGTAATCAGAGTGTCAAGCAGTTTGGATCCTGATGAGACGCCGAGTTACTCGGCGTCTCATCTGGATCCAAACTGTTTGCATGTGATATCATAACCCCGTCGTTGTGGCACGGAAGGGAAAGTTAACCCTTGCCGTGGTTAGCGCGACCTTGCAGAAGCAGCTTGTTTCCAGATGAGATGCCGAGTATCTCGGCGTCTGATGGGGGATCCAAAGCTGTTTGACATTCGGGCAATAGTCTCTCAAAGGCTTGAACGAACATAAAGTAAACATTGGAAGTTTGTGATCAGAGTTTGAACAGACGTCTGTTTGTTTTACAGAGAGGTTAAGGGTAAATAGTTTGCTGCCACAATACAGTAGAACCGCCTTTAAGCGCCCGCTGAGTGAATCTTTAACCCCTTACTTCATAAATACGGATTTTCACGCCTTTGCAAACAGAGTAGACTCAGATCAGACGGCTCCAATAGGAACCGTCTGATCAGGGTCTGCTCTGTTTGCTTACGATATAATATAGATATATACTTCTACACTTTCTGTCTTGTTTAAATATCCATGCGTCCATGTGTTATTTTTAAAAAAAAATACAGCTAATTAATATGCATGTTGTCATTAATTCTTAAATGAATATGTATTGGGTAAAGGTAAAAAGCAGGTGGTTACTTAATGCAGAATAAAAGTACAGAAGATCCCCGCTACAGCGACCATTCGATGAATAGACATTTGTGTCTGAAAAAGTGGTTGCTTAATGCTGAACTGCCGTAATACAGAAAACTCGTGTTTGGGCGTTCTGCATTACTTTTATTCTGTATTAAGCTGCCAGAGAAAGCCCTAGTAGGAGTTTTCTGCATACTTCCGGCCTGCATTGAGCTACCCCCTGAGTTTAAAACCTAGAATGAGGCCCGATTTAGGTGGTCACTTTATAGATGTTTTACTGTCATTACAAAAAACGTCGACGTGAGTATTCTGTATTACATATACTGTAAACCCCCTCTAATGCGACCACCAAAAAGGGGCAAAATTCTGGGTGACAAAGGCATGTGGTAGCTTAATGCAGGACGGAAGTTATGCAGAAAGTTCTGCAAAACTTTCGTCCTGTATTAAGCAACAATCTGCATATTAAGACAGCTATGGTTATTTTTAAATTGTCGCATTAGAGGGGTTCTACTGTACAGTGAAACCTCATATAAACCAGATTAATGCTGGGTCTTAAAGCCATTAGGTAGCTTAATGCAGGATCAATTTATGCAGAATACTCCTGCAGGGACTATCTGCATTACCTATCCATGCATTAACCCTTTCCCTGTTCTATTATATGTTTATTTCAAATTTCTATACCTACTGAATATTCATGGGCAAAATAGATATAATGAAGTATATAAGGTGGAACATTGTTCCCATTTTAGAAAGTAAAGAAACAGGTCTATCAAATTCTATTAGCAAACAGAGCAGACCCTGATCAGACAGCTCCTCTAGGAGCCGTCTGATCTGGGTCTACTCTGTTTGCAACTGCGTGAAAACACGTTTATATGAGGGTTAAGCAACGACTTATTTTTAAAGGATATGGAGGACATAGATAGACGGCGATTGCTCTTAGACCCAGTTTAGATCCAGATGAGATACAAGTTACTCGGCATCTAACGTGATTGACATGTTGTATATTTGTAAAGGAATTAAATGGACATGAACTTTGTATACATGTACCCTGGGTACAAACAGTTTATACACAAAAAGTCAACAACAATTTGCAAATACGCATAATTTTATCTATTTCAACTTTTTCGTTTGTCAAAAATATGTAATCCGCTATACTTGTCAGAGTATATGTACCGTTTTCAGATTTCCATGTATGTTTAAGTCATTCCCTCACACTGACGCCTGTTGACGCCTACGTAAATGTCACTGTTTGAAACCATTGTGATAATGTGCAAATGCTCTATTTATCCCAGTGGTTTCAAAACTGCACAAATCTAAGTTTTCTTTTTTTTCTAGTAAATGCTCCTATTCAGTAGATTTAATAAAACAGTTGTGTCTAAAAGTAGCTTATGAGGGAATGGGTTAAAAAACAGTATGGACCTAAGTGAGACATTAAGTTAGCTGTTCGCATAGGTTATGATAAATTAGTCTACACTGTTGAAGAGAACATGGTGGGTGTCTTATTCTCCTGCATATACCCGATCACATTCCACGATGTAATTATTTTCTATTTTTCATATTGTCGGCTTTTGGAGATCACATAAAGATAAATGAGCGATAATCTCAGCTTTACATAATTTCTTGTACGAGTACGATGTAATAATAAACCTTCGAAAAAGATCCAAAGTGACAAGTTGATTAATAATCCCTTTTCATGTCTTTTCATTGAAAGCCTTGGTATACACATCAAATACGATAGCGTAGTTTGTGTTGGTGGGTGAAAGATCGTGACAAGTTACAAAGGAAATAGAAAAAATAATATTATTTAAACCTTTACCTCGCGAATCTTCATGAAAGAAATACAGTAAAACCTCTCTATAACGGTCACTAAATTGTGTTAATTAGTTGGTATATTAGGACAGGTGGCTGCTTAAAGTAAGCTGAAAGTAAAACAGAACGCTCCTGTAGGAGCGTTCTGCTTTACTTTCACCTTGCTTTCAGCAACCGCCTGCATTTAACACAAAATACTTGATGCAATTTTGAGACCGTTATAGAGAGGGTTTACTGTTATTACATCATATATAGTATTTAGCTGAACTATGATCACGTGACTATTTGACTGTGGTAGAAGCTGCAGAATCAGGTCTATATAATTCCATAAGCAAACAGCAGACCTTGATCAGACGGCTCTTACAAGCGCCGTCTGATCTGGGCCTACTCTGTCTGCAAATACGTTAAAAATGCGTTTTATGAGGTAAAAGGTTAACCCTAACCGCACCGTAAGCGAATTGGCAGTATAGTTTGGATCCAGATGAAACGGCGAGTTAGACTATCCCAAAGAAAGTTCTATCTTGTAAACCCCAGCAGATGAAATGTTTATATCTGGGATTTAACTACAGTAAAACCTCGATTATTCGAATTTTCTGTATAAAAGAATTTAGATACTTTTAGGCAGGTGGCTGCTTAATGCATAGTGAAAGTCAAGCAGAAATCTCCTAGAGGAGCTTTCTGCGTGACTTTCACCATGCATTAAGCTGCCACCTGTCTTAAATATCGATAATAATACGTATTTTAGTGTTCGAATAATCGAGATTTTACTGCATTACTTGCTCATCGCTCTTCGCGACCCGACTCGCATTTGCAAACACCTTGGCTCATAAGACACCTAGTTACTAAGCGGCTCATCTGGAACCAAGAGTTGTGATACTCTGTCGATATCTGGATCGGCGTATCATCTGGATCCAAGCTGTTAGAAAAGCGAATCAGGCTGTGAATAGCGGAATAAAGGGTTTTGACTTAGTAAAAAGTCGTGTCGAGGCGATATGAAACTGTTGAAACATGGGTTCATGGTTCTCACCACTAACCTTTTTGTATCCTCGTGACCTTGATCTAAATCACAAAAGAGCTATCAAAAAATATTATCAGTCTTTAAGACAGGTGGCAGCTTAATGCAGGGTGAAAGTCATGCAGAAAGCTCCTAGAGGAGCTTTCTGCATGACTTTCGCCCTGCATTAAGCAGTCACCTGCCTGAAATGTCCAAAATCCTTCTTTACTGAGAAATCTAGTTAACGAGGTATAACTAGTTAGTTGGGCTCGTCCGATATGAATGAATGTATTACAAAAGTGTCCTTGTGTACTTGCCCTTAAGCTATTAACCCCTTACCTGTTAACCCATTCCCTCATATTGACGACTTTTGATGACTCTGTAAAAGTTACTTTGTGAAACCATTGTGATAAATAGAGCATTTGCTCCTAAAGGAGCAAATGCTCTATTTATCACAATGGTTTCAAACTACAAAATTCTAAGATTGTCCTTTTCTCTAGTTAATGCTCCTTTTCGGTAGATTGATTCAAAGTTGTTGGATCTAAAAATAGCCTATGATGTACATTGTAATGGGTTAAACATGGATAAAAGAAATAAGGACTGAATAGTCGCTACTTGATATTTTTTTTATAATGGCTTATGTACACAAGAGAGTTTGGCCTTGACAGAAATAGTAGAATCGGGACACATATTCAGAAAGCTCCTTAGGTATATTCCAACATTAGAACAACTTAAACCCTCACCTGTTCAATATTCATGTAAGAAGTAATGATATCATGATAATTATTTGCGGAAGTTTTAAAATGGAATGTGTTCATAGGACGTTTTAGTATTGGTATAAACTTTAGAATGGGATTGTTATTATTCCGTAAGACCCTGACCCCGACATTGGCGGTGAAAGGGTTCATAACTATTCCTGTATTGATTTTAAGGAATATTCAAGAAACAGGCGAATTTTCTTATTTTTTACCTTAGAGGTTTTCTGAATACAGACCATAATTCCATAAGCTTACAGAACAGACCCTGATCAGACAGCAGGAGCCTTCTGAGCTGGATCTGTTCTGTATGCGAAGGCATCTCTTGAGGAAAAGTGTTTTAATTCTTCATTCTTCGGTCGCTAAGTAATTGTCAATTACAGTAAAACCTCTCTATAACGACCACTAAATTGTGTTAATTAGTTGGTATTTTGGGCAGGTGGTTGCTTAAAGCAAGGTGAAAGTAAATCAGAACGCGTTCTGTTTTACTTTCACCTTGCTTTAAGCATCCACCTGCCTTTAACTCAAAATACTTCATGTAATTTAGTGGTCGTTATAGAGAGGTTTCACTGTATTTGCATTTTAAAGAACAAATTTCTTCTAGTTTACTTATAAAACCCCTATCTGTGTTAGTCAGCGCAGACCCGGATGACACGCTGTTAATTCTGAGAGCATTGAAATCTAACCTGTTTGTAAGTAATAAGATAGATACTATCATATAAAGTAACCCCCCTATAAACTGGACGGTCAATTTAGTATAACTATAGGACTTAGAGACAGATGGCAACTCAATGCAGGGTGAATGTCATGAGACAGATGGCAGCTTATTGCAGGGTGAAGGTGATACAGAAAGCTCCTCTTGGAGCTGTTTGCATCACTTTCACTCTGCATTAAGCAGCCACTTGCCTAAAAGTATCAAACCTCTTCTCTATTAGAAGTCCGGTGTATAGGGGTTTAACGGTAGTATGGTACAAATTAACCTCAAACTTACAGTGCAGTAGAACTTTCATAGGCGGCCATCAAAAAGAGGTCTAATTATTGGTATGTAAGGCAGCTAGTAGCTTAATGCAGGTCAAAAGTATATACATAAAGCTAATATGAGCACTTTCTGCATTACGTTTTTCCTACATTAAGCAACCACCTGCTTTTTAGCACTCCTGTATTCAATAAATAAACGACCACTTATGACAGGTTTTACTGTATTTACATAACGTTTAACCCTTCTCTTGCTGAATTTTAAAATACATTTCTCCTTCTTAACCCATGCCCTGTTGTATAATTACATATATCTTCACTGTGTACAAGTATTCCGCTGTGCAATCACTGCTGTGGAGTGCATTGGTTGCACAATCAACTTGTAAATAGTGCAGACCCTGATGAGACAGCTCCTGCAGGAGCTGTCTCATCTGGGTCTTCACTATTTACAGGTAGGTATATTGACGTGAATAGCAAGCGAAGGGTTAACATTTGCTAAATAGATACGCATGTTAAAGTATTAGCAAACTGAGTAGACGAAAATTAAATTAAGCACTCTGATCAGGACCTGCTTTGTTTTTGCTTATGGAATTATATAGATTTTATTCTGCAGTTTTACTAGGACCGTTACGTCTTCACATATCATTATAAATATTAAAGTACAGTAAAACTTCTCTATAACGGCCACTAAATTACATCAAGTATTGTGTGTTAAAGGCAGGTGGCTGCTTAAAGCAAGGTGAAAGTAAAACAGAACGCTCCTATAGAAGCGAATGTTAATCCCTCTATTAAAGCAACCACATCATGAACAAAGGCAGAAGGAAAGTAACATAGAAAGCTCCAGTAGAAGCTGTCTGCATAACTTTCCTCCTACAGTAAGTTACCACCGGCTTTTGAGAAGTAGAATTAAACGTCTTTTTGGTGGTTGAGTAGTAAGGATGTCTCTTTGGATCCCCCGGGCGATATCCAAATTAAAATTTTAATAATGTTACGTAACCCAAACGGGAGCCACCCGGTGCAGACTTACGACGTAATCCGACTTATCCTCGAACTATTAATCCAGACTGGTGCAAAGTCATTAAAATTTTAATTAGTCTTATCCTCCAGTCATTAACAGCATTAAAGTTTAAAACCACCCCTCATTCTATGTTAACTACAAATTTCAATACCTACTGAACATTCGTGGGCAAACTAATTAAAACGAAATATGGAAGGTGGAACATTGTATCCATTTTAGAAAGTAAAGAAACGGATCTATCAAATTCCACTAGCAAACAGAGCAGACCTATAGGAGCCGTCTTATCTGGGTCTACTCTGTTTGCAGATGCGTCAAAATGCATAAGGGAAAGGGTTAACCTTTATCATCGCCAAAAGTGTTGTCCGCACTCAATGAATACCTTTAATTTTAATAAATGTGTAACATGATATTGTATCGCTTTACAAAGAACTAGGCATAGAGCCTGATCAGGATCCAAACGGTTTTACACCCCAGATAATGTATTTAAAAATTAGAAATGTTTTCTTTGATATTTGAAAAAAAACGAAACATATTTTGCGGCTAAGATGTTACATTTAAAACTGTGTATATGTTTATATATTGTATTATTTTATGCTAAAACGCAAGCGCGAATCTGTATTTAGGTATAAATTATGTCCCATATATTGCAAACAATGTAAACCTAAAATGCGAGAGACGGCCGTAACTCCCTTTGTACGATGTGTAGATAAGATCTAAAACAAACGCATCTGGCCTATGAATGTTACAGCGCAACAGACCGCAGGCTAAATATTCGTTGCAGGTGAGTTACTTTGCATTAAATAGTCGCACTTATAGAGAAATAGAAGGCTTTATATCACATTTTCTTTTACTTTTGATAACCAAAACGATGCTAAAAGAAAAATAGTCATACTGGAGATGATAAATATAGTGCAACCGAGTAAAACACTTGTTATTTCCAATTAATTGCGACCTTTTTTGACATCGATTCGCTTAAAAACTCATACTAAGCGTTAAGGGGTGTTAGTAGCTTTCATTTGAGTATGGGGCTCCCTGTGCGATATTTTAGAGTTTTCGAGTTATGCCAATTTATCAGTTTTAACACCCCAAAATTTGAACTTGATCAGATTGATATTTTCTATATACCAGTGGAAAGGAAGTTTGATGCTGATTACAAAAATATATAGATTGGGTGGTTTATCTCTATTAGTTCTCTAGATACAAGCGTTTTAAATTAGTTTTAAAAATTAAAATTAAACTTTAAGAATTTTTAAATAACCCTATCGCCCTTAATCCTTGACGGATCGCGATGATCTTAGTGTCGATTTAGCATAACTTTTTCTCAAGAATCCGTCGGTAAAGTCTATCTAAAGCTGCCTTATAACATGAACAAAGTTCAATTTTCAATCAGACTTTTTGAAATTTAAAGTGATGACGTCACCAGTTAGCTCATGAATATGTACGATTCAACTCTGAATTTTAGAACTGCCAAAGCACCTTTAGTTTTCAATCTTCAGATGGATTAAGCAATGATACACACTGACTTGGTTATCGTCCGTGGATAAAAAGCATGCACTAAAGTTTTTGTTACATTGATACACTATTCTTAATATTTTCTCTGATGAATATCTATGTAAGAAAGAGTGATATCATGTTATTGAATACACTATAACCTGGTTTTTCATGATGATTTTTGACTATGGCAGATGCTAGAAAATAAGATCTATATCAACTAATAAGCAATCATAGCAGCCTTTTAGTACACGGCTCCTGAAATATCTGGGTCTAAATTGTGTTTTGGTTTCAAATTTTACTTGATAATTAGGCTGAAATCAAATTTTGGGTGATTTTATGCTCGATCGACATTCAATGATACATGAAGGTAGTTTTGAAATTTGAGACCGATAAACCTTATCAAAATGGAGATAATTATAGTCAAATTACATTACAACCTGTTGGGCAAACTTGTCTCCATAGAAAATGTTACAGACTTCAGTTGTCTCAGTTGATTTATCTTGCAGTTCTTTTCAACAACACGGTTAGGGTATCAAACAGTTTGGATTCTGATTAGATGCAGAGTTACTCGGCGTCTCATCTGGATCCAAACTGTTTGCATAAATGCAAACTTGTCCGCCCGCAGCAGGACCAAGGTTTCAACACATCTTGTATAAATCAGTATACATGTATTGTAAAAACCGTCTAAAGCGAACACAAGAAAGACGTATACAATTCTGTAAGTCATTTACGTAATGAATAGTCATATAAGAAATACTACCTCTACTACTAATCTTTATAATGGCACTAAGAACAGATATATGTATTTTTTATCATGACAAAAACTGGACTCAGACGTAATATTATTTCATGACCAAACAGAGCAAATATTGACCAGACTGATAGCTCTGTCTGATCTGGGTCTACTGTGTTTTTACTAACACATGAAACCGCGTATCAATGGAGTTAAGGGTTAAAGGCAGACGGTTGCTAGAACCGTCTGGTCAGAGTCAACTCAGTATGAAAATGTGTAATCTCTGTAGTGAACAGTAAGATGGATGGTTGCTTAACGCAGGAGCTTTCTGCATTGCTCTCACCTGGCATTGAGCAACCATCTGCTTCTAGAGTCATGTTTATTCATTACATTATCACTTTATACCGACTCCATTTCAAATACATGTACTATAGAAAATGATCACAGGAGTGGTCTTAAGGCAGGTGGTAGATAAATGCTGGTTCTGCAGTTAACCATTTACTCCACATATACGTCTTTCTACGCATTTGCAGAGTAGACCCAGATCGGACGGCTCCTATAAGAGTCGTCTGATCAGGGTCAGCTCTGTTTGCTTATGAAACAATAAACATATGATTCTACAATGTCTGCCATGGTCAAAACTTTCCCTGTTCATGTGTAATAAAACTTAAAATTAAATATTAACCTTTCTCTGGCTGGATTTTAAAATACATTTCTCCTTCTTTACCCATGCCCTGTTGTTTAATTACATATATCTTCAGTGTACAAGTATTTCGCCGTGCAGTCACTGCTGTGGAGTGCACTGGTTGCACAATAAACTTGTAAATAGTGCAGACCCTGATGAGACAGCTCCTGCAGGAGCTGTCTCATCTGGGTCTTCACTATTTACAGGTAGGTATATTGACGTGAATAGCAAACGAAGGGTTAAAACTAATATTCATGATGTCATTACAGTAAAAACTCGATACTACGAACACTCGAATACGTACCATTACTGATCTTGAACAAAGGTGGCAGCTTAATGCAGGGTGAAGCTCATTTAGAAAGTTCTTAAAGTTTTCTGCATGACTTTCAGCCTGCATTAAGCAGCCACCTGCCTACAAAGACACAAATTCTTCATTATTAAAAGTTCGTAGTATCAAGTTTTTATTGTATTTCTTACATGAATATTCATGGGGTAATGGGTTAAAGACACCTATGTTTATTCATAAACTGTTCACTCTAGAGGGGTTTCATTGTACTCGGGTGTCTTATCTTGCTCCAAACTGTTTCAAAAGAGTATCACAAATCAGGCTTTCAGAAGCGTATCACAAATCAGGCAGGAAGATGGAAAAGTCAATAAGACAAGGCAGCATCATTTCGGTGTTTCAGATAGATCTTTATTTTACATCCTTCAGATAGAGAGAAAAAATCACATAAAAACCATCACATCTACCTACATATGTTCCATCAAACCACACATGTCATGCATAAAAGGGAGATAACCACAATTCATTAAGTCTGAAGACTTTACTGTATACAGTATAACCTCTTTTTTGTGGTCAAATAATGAATATATGCGGATGTGCTTGCCCAGTTACCTTATCAATACGCCACTGATGCATTTGCAAACAAAGTAGACCCCGATTGGACAACTTCTGTATGAGATGTTTGATAAAGGTCTGCTGTGTTTATTAACCATTTCCCCTCATAAGAACGTGTTTTCACACATTTGCAAACAGAGTAGACCCAGATCAGATGGCTCCTAGGGGAGCCATCTGATCAGGGTCTGCTCTGTTTGCTAATGGAATTTGATAGAACATAGAACAAGGAAAGAGTTAATAGTGTTCTACAGATCTGTCATGGCCAAAAAAGCATGTATTCACATGGCATCATAATGATTCAAATAATCAATATTCATAATCATCATTTCTTAAATGAATAGTCACAAAGCAAACAGGTCAATAACTAAATATATAGGATGTGTAGAAGAAAAGCAGGTGGCTGCTTAATGCATTAAGCTGCCTCTGCCTTTTAACACATTACTCCATGAATATTTAAGTAAGAAATAATGACATCATGACTATTAATTGAATGTGTTTCTATAATGACATATGGACACAGAAAATTTCAATTATGACAGAAACTGATGATTCAGATCTATGCAATTCAATAAGCTAACAGAGTAGACCATGATCAGACGGCTCCTACAGGAGCCGTCTGATCTGTGTCTTCTCTGTTTGCAAAAGTGTTAAAAGGCGTATTTATGGAGCAAAAAGTTACAGCAAGAAGCAGAATTCATTTGCCCGACAGTTAAAAAGAGGTTTTACCGTACAACAATCAAGGGAGATAACTAACACAACCAATAACAGTATTAACAGCCATAACCTTTCTAAATACAGTAGAACCCCTCTAGAGCGACCACTAAACCTGCATCTTAAAGCACAGGTGGTTGCTAAATGCAGGATGAAAGTAATGCAGAAAGCCCCTATATGCCTTAAGCTACCACCTACCTCTACAACCCAGAACTTCGTTTAGGTGGTCACATTTGTGGGGTGTTACTGTACTCATAAAATCTCACTTTCGCAATGAAAACAGAGCTACATCTAGTGCAAAATGCTACACAGACATTGTTAAACTCTGTAGATACACATCAACAACTGTTTTGTTTCTAGCAGTGTCCCATCATTTTTGTTCTTTGTATTGTACTCTCTAACCCTTTACTCCATGAATATCGATGTAAGAAATAATGACGTCATGAATATTAATTAGATTAATTTGTTATAACAGCAAATGGACACAGCAAGTTTTGGCCATGGCAGAAATTATAGCATCATATCTATATTATATCATAAGCAAACAAAGCAGACCCTGATCAGATGGCTGCTATAGGAACCGTCTGATCTAGGTCTACTCTCTTTGCAAAGGCGTATTTATGGAGTAAAGGCTTAAAAGGAGGGCCCTGCTTCATGCCCATATGCCTAATTCTGAAATTATTCTGTATGACAGTTATGAAGAATGACATCAATGATTACTGTTTAAAATAATCTCTTTTAGATAAAAGTGTTCTTATTATCACAAAGTAAGGCTAAATATATATACAACAGAAAAAAAGGAAATAGTAACAAGATCACTCAATAACTATTCTAGCACAGACAATAAAGAAACTGTTTCAACAACTGAGCATTAATCAATAATGTCCATTGTAAACATAAAATAGACACAGAAAAGGGAAAGTATTTCAGACAGTCAGTTTCTTATTGCAAAGAATGTATTCATAGGACGCAAGAAAAAAATATAATTACATTCTTATTTGACTATTTTATGGTTGAATATACAGTGAAAACTCAATTATTGGAACACTCAAATACATACCATTATTGATCTTTAACATAGGTGACTGCCTAATGCAGGGTGAAAAGTCATGCAGAAAGCTCCTCTACGAGCTTTCTGCACAGCGTTCACCCTGCATTAAGCAGTCACCTGCCTACAAAGACATCAATTATTCACTACTCAAATTTCGTAGTATTGAGTTTTTACTGTATTACATTTCAAACTAATGTACATTTAGTCAACCTGACATTATATGCCCATTTAACCCTTTCCTCCATGAAAATTCATATAACAAGAGCACCTCACACTGATGCCAACGCTTGTCTATTCGACTGAAGCCCTTGTGATGTGAACAAATGCGTGAAGTTCAATAAGATTTGCATGAATAGTAAAGAAATAATAGCCAACGTTAACATTTCCAGACAATGACGACCATGGCTACGCAGCTGCCCAAGTTCAGACAATAGCCAGTTGTTTTTTTCTTCGAAACATAGATGAACTAATAATGAATGTATGAATATTAACCCATTTGCACCCAGTGGATTCTTCCATGTTTATATACTGGATTAGTCCATTTTTTATCTAAGGGGTGCCTGGCCTACATTTTCATTTAACTGTCATAAAAAGTACAGAGACTTAACTGTTTACTCCACTGATACGACTTTTAACATCTTTGCAAAAGAGTAGACATAGACCACATGGCTCTAGGAGCAATATGATCAGAATCCACCATACTGTATTTACTTATGAAATAATATTGATCTGATTCTAAAGTGTCTGTCATGGCCAAAATTACTATTCATATTATCATTATTATATGAATATTCATGGAGCAAAGGGATAAATAAGAATCATCTCATTAGAAGCTTTGTACAAAATCTATAACTCGTTCTGGATTCAGTTTCTTGCATAGATAAAAGTAACAAAAAGAGTTAAATTGTGAACAAAAGCTGAAAAAAGCAAATCTGACAGAAAGTACTAACGGTGGACTAAATCTTAGCACAAGTAACTGTAATATTTTCTCTCATTTTTCATAAAAGAATAACAAGAGTGTCGAACATTTAATAAGCATGACATTTCTTTTTTCACCTATCCGAAATGACAGAAGATTTTCCTATAATCCGTATACTTGAACATTGGTATGTAGAGTTTTGTGATGAGCAATGAGAAAAAAGCCTTGATTGCATGAATATTCATTAAACAAATAATGACATCATGAATATCAATTAACTGAATTTTTATAATCACACTAGGAACAAGACATTTTCATCATGACAGAGTCTGTAGAATCAGCTCTAATTTATTCCATGAGTAAACGGAGCAGATCCTGACCAGACCGCTCCTACAGGAGCCATCTGATCTAGGTCAATTCTGTTTGCAAAGCAGTTGTAAGGCATATTTATATAGTAACTGTAATGGGATAAAGGGTTTTTAACCCTTTACTCCATAAATACGCCTTTCTACGCCTTTGCAAACAGAGTAGACCCAGATCAGGCAGCTCCTATAGGAGCTGTCTGATCAGGGTCTGCTCTGTTTGCTTATGATATACATGTAATATAGATATGATTCTACAGTTTATTCAATGGCCAAACATTCCCGTGTCCATGTGCTTTTATAGCAATTAATCTAATTAATATTCATGATGTCATTATTCCTTACATGAATATTTATGGAGTAATGGGTTAAACAATGATAGGTCATTCCATTTTGAAACATTCAGCATTCAAATAGTGAAATTTCCACCTGGTCAATAATAACAAAACATACAATGTGCAAATAAAAAAGGTGTGATTGGGGAAACTTTTTACCTGAGTAACTGAAGGATGCTCAGTATGCACGTCGGCCTTAAATGATGGCATTTGGTTGAGCATAGAATTTTAAGAAGGATGATCAGTGCATTTTGAAAAGAGAAATTTCCATGTTGAAATAAGTTACTTACAATTCATACAAATTCAGTGATAACAATTAACCCTTTACTCCATATATACACCTTTTAACATCTTTGCAAACAGAGTGGACCCAGATCAGACTGCTCCTGCAGAAACGGTTTGATCAGAGTCTGCTCTGTTTGCCTATTGAATAAAATAGATTGTATTCAACAGTTTCAGCAACGGCCAAAACTTCCTGTGTCCATATGCCATTGTCATCGTGATGTTATAGAAATGTTCATGAAGTAAAGGATTGAAACTTAATCTATCACAATAAAGACAGCATAATACAGCACTTGGACATTTAACCCTTTCCCTGTTCTATACTTATTCCAAATTTCAATACCAACTGAATATTTATGGACAAAATAGTTATAATGAAATATGGAAAGTGGAATATAGTAGCCATTTTAGAAAGTAAAGAAACAGATTTAATTAGTAAACAGAGCAGACCCTGAGCAAATGGATCCTATAGGAGCCGTCTGATCTTGGTCTTCTCTGTTTGCAATGTGTGAAAAGGCATTTGTATGAAGGAAAGGGTTAATGAATTTTACAAAGAAATTCCATATAAAACATGGCATTGGAAAGTGGAGTGGGATATAACTCGTCCTATTTAAACATGAGTAGCCCCTTTCTAATGACACCAGCCATATCATTCTATTTCACATATATACACAGACTTCAGCACACTTGAAGGATAATCAAAAATAACAATGAATCACATCAACAGAAAAATAAATTGTCAAAAATAATTATTTAACCTCTTACTACATAGAGCTATATGCCTTTCTATGCCTTTGCAAACAGAGTAGACCTAGATCAGACTGCCCTGATAGGTCTTCGGTTTGTTCTGTTTGCTTATGAAATAATATAGATTTCATTCAACTCATTCTGCCAGGAACAATTCTTGAGTTCATATGCCATTCTAAAAATTAATCTAATTAATATGCAATTATGCATGATGTCATTCTGTCTTACATGGAGGCTAACCCTATACTCCATGAATATATTTGTAAGGCATGGCAGAAACTGCAAATAATCAGATATGTATCATTTCATAAGCAAACAGAGCAGACATTAATCAGACAGCTCCTACAGTAGCCGTCTGATCTGCATCTCTTCTTTTTACAAAGGTTTTAAAGATGTATATATCAGAAATATTTAGCCATGGCATAAACTGTAAAATTATAGCTATATTAGTTCATAAGCCAAAAGGGCAGTCCCAGATCCAGGTCTATATCTCTTTGCATAGACATTAAAAAGTGTTTCTATGGAGTAAGGTGTTAACATTCTTTATAAAAGAAGCATTCATTTGGACTAGTCCATTCAAACCTGATATACCAATGTACACCAAGCTTATGATTCCATGGTAACTCTTTTTTTTCTTTTTTCTTTTGGATAACAATATAAACAAGCTCCCTGTAAGAATTACAAACAGCACCATAACAGATGCCAAGGCTGGAATACGTAAACCCTTTACTCTATGAATATTCACATAAGAAATAATGACATCATGAATTTCAATTAGCTGAATTTTTATTATGATACATGAACACATGAATTTTTGGCCATGGCAGAAATCAGATCTATATTATGTTAAAAGTAAACAGAGAAGACTACGATACACACAGCTATGGGAGCCATCTGATATGGGTCTACTCTGTTTGCAAAGGCATCAAAGAGCATATCTATGGAGAAAAGGTTTAACCCTTTCCCTCATATAAATGCATTTTCACCCATTTGCAAACAGGGCAGACCCAGATAAGACAGCTCCTATAGGAGGCCTCTGATAAGGATCTGCTCCGTTTTCTTTTGACATGACAAAAAATTCCCTGAAAATATTACATGATAAAAATTCAGCTAATAAATAATCATGCTGTGAAAAATTTCTTACAGGAATATTAAACAGGTACAGGGTTATAGAATATAATGCTGTCAAATTTCATGACAGGATTGATGCCCTTCATACAAATGTGATGGTAAAGAAAGAAGTGAACCTGGTATCAACTCTTCATTTGATCACGGTTAAACAGCAGATGATGATACAGTTATAACCATAAGGAAGAACTTCTCTAAAGTTCCCACTTAAGGAATAAATTTACAGGGATGTTCTTCAAAAGCAAATGGTTGCTTAACCCCCTTTACGCCGTACAAACACCTTTTGATGCCTTTACAGATTATATTCATGAATTTGCAAGTGTAGACTCCTATAGGAGTGGTCTAATCAGGGTCTGCTCTGTTTGCTTACAGAATTGTATAGATTTGAATCATCAGTTTCTTAAGACAGGTTCTACTTTATTTGCAACAGTTTCACTGGTCTAAGGAGTCATGAATGGTGAGCATACAAAGGTGCCAAAAGGCATCTCTATTATGTAAAAGGTTAAGGCCTACATTGTTCTGTTTAAATAACAAATTTCAATTCCCTACTGAATGGACAAAAGAGTTATAAAGAAATATAGAAGGAACACTGTAGTCATTTTAGAAGGAATAGAAACAGATCTATGAAATTCCATTAGCAAACAGAGTAGACCCTGATCAGACAGCTCCTGTAGGAGCTGTCTGATCTGGGTTTTCTCTGTTTGCACATGTGTGAAAACACATTTATATGAGGAAAATGGTTAAGGAGCCATTTGCTTTACACAGACTAACACACATTTCCTAAAACAGTGCTCTATTTTAGGGAATGGAATCACTCAAGAATTAAGAATGTTTATTTACAAAAAAAGTTTAAGACACTTATACATGTACATTTTGTATTTCCATAAATAATATTTCATTTCTGTTAATATCAACTGCGCCAGAAAAGGAATGTGTATTTAGAACTTTGCAAACAGTGTAGACATGTTATGTGTGAGGTACAGCATCTGAATAACCTCAATAAATATTAATGAAATAATGCCTTGATGCATATTTATCAGCTGAATTCTTATAATAGCATATCAATCCAAGATTTTTATCATAAATTTACAGAGTAGGCACTGATCAGACAGATCCTACAGGAACTGTCTGATTTTGGTCTAATCTGTTTGAAAATATGTCAATATCAGTCTATATCAGGTAAAACGGGTCAAGGTCTACATTGCCAACTTGGACAATAGAAAAAATGCAAATACTGTGGAAATCAGGGTAGACCTTTGTTGGATAACTATCTCTTACATGGCATATAATCTTGATCTACACAGTTGGCACAATTCCAAAGATATCTTTTGTAATGGGATAGCACATATATTAGAAATATTGCTACAACAACCACAAACGAGGTATAATACTTGGTCTTTCAGGTAGATGGAAGTCTGATGCAGAATGGAAGTTATAAAGAACAGCATTACTTTCAATCTACATTAATCCTTTACCTCATGAATATTCATGCTAGAAATAACATCATGAATAATTATATAACTGGTGTTTTATAATGGTACATGAATAAAGCATTTTATTTTGGCTCTGGCAAAAACTGTAGAATTAGATCTACACATGTTTATCATTTCATCAGCAAACAGGGTAGACCCTGCTCAGAAGGCTTCTACAGGAGCCATCTGATCTGGGTCTCCTCTGATTGAAAAGTGTGAAAATTGTCTCCATCAGGTAATGGGTTAACCCTTTCCTTCATATAAACGCCTTTTCACACATTTGCAAACATAGTAGACCCAGATCAGACGGCTCCTAGAGGAGCCGTCTGATCAGGGTCTACTCTGTTTGCTGATGAAATGATAGACCTGTTTCTTTACTTTCTAAAATGGCTACAGTGTTCCACCTTCCATATTTCATCATAACTATTTTGTCCATGAATATTCAGGAGGTATTGAAATTTGGAAGAAACATAAAACAGAAAAAGGGATAAGTAGCCATCTGTTGTGAAAGACATCCATGTTTACTCAAAGTGATTGCTTAACTTGTTTTATACAAATAAAATGATTGTTTAGCAATACAAATACATGTAAATAACACTTATCTCTTTTGTTGCCAATGCCACATCTGTGATAACCTTTGCAAACAGTTTGGATCCAGATGTGAGGCAGACTACCCCAGCATCTCATCAGAATCCAAACTGTTCGAGTAATAAGCTACATTAAAGTTTTTGCACACTGACGACAATGTCAACGACTACGACCCAGTGATCACAATAGCTCGAAATTTTCTTTGAAACAGACAAGCTAAAAATGAAAATTGTAGCAGACCACAGTATTTGGCAGCCAAAGAGTTTATGAGACATGAAATGGATGAGCACAATTTGTGCTGATGTATAATATAATTCTAATAATATAACCACTAGTCTCTCATCAATCTTAAATAATAAAACGTTTTCTTCAAAATACCTTGACGTGTAAACAAATCTCAAACCAACATAAAACAAATCCTTAAATAGAAATCAACAACTCTTATCATATACATGTTGGATTTTTTCATTATAACCCCCCTCAAATCAGAAATGCTTGAATTTCTTAACAGAAGTCTTTAAATAAGTTCTCATAATAAAATGCTGGCAAACATAATGTGTCATCTCATCAGGATCCATGCTGTTTGCAAACGCCAGTCAGTTATCCCTTTCCCTGTTCAGTATGTAGGCCAAATTTCAATACCTACTGAATATTCATTAATAAAATAATTATGAAGAAATATTGAAGGTGGAACATTGTACACATTTTAGAAAGCAAAGAAACAGATCTATCAAATTCTATTAGCAAACAGAGCAGACCCTGATCAGACGGCTCCTCTAGGAGCCGTCTGATCTGGGTCTACTGTTTGCAAATGTGTGAAAACGTTTATATGAGGGAAAGGGTTATACAACTATTGTAAGAAATTTCAAGACTTTCAAAACACATTCAAGAATCTCAAAAAATCTGGTCCTGATGACAAGTTATGTACTGTCATCCCATCTGGTTCCAAACCTTTTGCAATGGTTTTACTGATGACCCCCACCCCTCACACACACCCCCTATAGACTGCCTAGACTGTACAAACAATAGCTTTGCAACTCACCAGTACTGTAAAACCTCTCTACAATGACCACTAACATGTGTAAATACCGGGCTTTTCAGGCAGGTGGAAGCTTAATCAGGTCCAGATAAGATGCTTAAATTAAAACATTTTCAAGAATAACTTCATTTCTCCACTAAACCCTATGTTGTGACCACTCTTTAGAATCGTCTTGAAAAAGATGATTCTAAAGAGTGGGCACAACATAGGGGTTGGTGGAGAATGATAATTTTAATATTGAGTATGTACCTTTATCTTTTGCTCTGTTAATGCAGGAAAGTTATACAGAAAATTGCTCTGGGAGCTTTAAGCATGTCTTGCATTCTGCATAAAGCAACCACCTGCTCTTGTAGACCACCATGCTTATTCATTCACCCTTTACCTCATAGATGCCTTTTGATGCCTATGAAAACAGAGTAGACCCAATTTAGACAGTTCCTGTAGGAGCCATCTGATCAGGGTCTGCTTCGTTTGCTTATGAAATTATATAGATCTACACTAGTTTATGCCATGGATAAAATTTTCTGTATTGATATGGAGTTTACAAACTTAACCTAATATTCATAATGTCAATATTTCTTACATGAATATTCATGAGGTAAAATTCAGAGAAGTTTTACTGTACATGTATTTTTCAATCCTCACAATATGATGAATAGCACAAACTGTCTTTGAATCACAGTAATATTTACAACTTGATGTAAATTGTCAGATCTTTCGTATAAATCACAGTCTATATTACCAACTAAATCTCATAATTTAAAGATACGATCTCCATAAATATGAAGTTAATGACACATTTGAAATCTTGTCCATTATCAGCTAACAGCAGAGTTCAGTTTTTGCATGCATAAACTAATTTGTGAAAATACCATATCCTCCTGAAATATTAACCCGCTACTGTATAGAGATGACTTTTGTTGCATTTTGGAAACAGAGTAGACCCAGATCAGACATCTCCTGTAGGAGCTGTCTGATCAGAATCTGCTGTTTGCTTATGGAATAATATCAATCTGATTCTACAATTTCCTGTGTTTGTAGGCCATTATTAAATATCAATTAATTTCATATTAACTCATTCCCTAATAGGCTACTTTAAGACCCAACCTTTTTGAATAAATTTACCAAAAAGGAGCATTTACTAGAGAAGAGGATTTCGTTTTTTAGAATTGTTTAGTTTTGAAACCATTGTGATAAATAGAGCATTTGTTCCTATGTGTGTAGGAAATTAGTGTACTGGCATTAACCAAACAATTAGTGTACTGGCATTAACCAAACAATTAGTGTACTGGCATTAACCAAACAGTGTAGACCCATGTCAGAGGGTTCCTACTAGATCTCTCTGTTCAGGGTCTGTTCTGAATGTCTTTCCTAATCCTCTCACAGTTTATACCCTTTCATACTGAATGGACTCCTTCTTTAACCCTTTCCCTATTCTGTGCTTATTTCAAATTTCAATACCTACTGACTATTCCTGGACAAAATTGTTACAATGAAATATGGAAGTTGGAACATTGTAGACATTTTAGACAGCAAAGAAATTGATCTATCAAATTCTATTAGCAAACAGAGCAGACCCTGATCAGACGGCTCCTCTAGGAGCCGTCTGATCTGGGTCTACTCTGTTTGCAAATGCGCGAAAACACGTTTTTTAAGGAAAGGGTTAAACAATGGAAAACTATTCCTCTTAGTTTTACATTCAAATGGAAAACAAATCATACAGTATGTAAATTAGTTAATTCTCAGTCTTCATTTCAAAATCAACCATTAGCTCAGACAACAAGGTAAATGTATGATGAATGCTAGGTAGTTCTAGCTAAGGGAGATAAATCTATACTAATATAAATGTATCATGAATTGCTCCCACTTGAATAACAATGATCTGGTTGTGGACTGGGTGCATACATTTGAAGGGCAACTGCATTCCGTTATATGTGTATATTCCATCTCCAGGAGAAACGTTTCTTTTTTAATCTGGACAAAGGCAGAATGTGAGGGACACCGTGATCTGAATGCAGTGGTCCTCAGATGATATGCACATGTTCATTGTCAGAGAAATCATACAATAACAAATATTGTATATACCACATCAACAACCAGTACATGATTCTTTTATCAAAATATATTACTATACCTAACCCTTTACTCCATAAACACGCCTTTGCAAACAGAGTAGACCAAGATCAGATAGCTCCTGTAAGAGCCGTCTGATCTGTGTCTGCTGTTTCCTTATGATATAATGCAGAAATGATTCTACAGTTTCTGCCATGGCCAAAACTTCCTATGTCTATATTCAATGATAACAATTAATCTAATTAATATTCATGATGTCATTATTCATGGAGTAAAGGGTTAAATCAAATTACTATAGGTCCTAATATACATTTTCAACATCTGCTCTGATTTTTTAATAATCCTATTTCTCCCTCCACAAAAATACCCTCCCTAAATAACCACCACAGACTTTTTCAAAGAAGCTTAATAACAACCAGAAAAATTATACCAACCTGAAAATATCTACATCTAAATTTACAAAATTAATACATTTCTCTCCTTATACTATCACCGTCGTTCACTTCAATTAGTAACTTATATTTTTTCCAATATATGAATTATATTATCACAATTACAACATATGAGACATATCAAGATAGTTTACTTTCTGAGTTTTGTTAAGAAAGATAGATCCAGAAGTGTTGCCAGGTCAAAGACAAGGCATCTGAACAGTGTCTACATGAAATGACATTTATAAACATTCATGTCACTTATAAACATTTCAGAACTATATATAACTCAACCCGCCGTGTATATCCTGATAGATGAAGCTTGTCTCGGTCCATCAACAGTTCCTAAGGCATCTTTTCTGGTGGTTTGTCTCACATAATCTCCCAACAATTAAACATAGTCTAAAGATTACTAAACAGGAAAAATGACTTTTACGGCCTGCGCATAAATCCTAACCAGATTATTTCTCTGTCTGAGGTAGACCCTGTATCTGGCGTACCTGCAAGTCATCTGCCCTAGTGTTCAACGACATAACTATTTATGCATTATAGCAACAACCTCCTGTATCATCATCTTTGGGCCTTGACTCGCCATCTCAAAACAAAGTAACAACTCACACGCAAGACTATGAAAAACACGCACAGCGCTATAAAGTCAATATAAAATTTTGCATTATCAACATCAAGGTCGGCCAAAACCATTTTTGATTCCATGTATCTGCATTCGGGACTTTGTGCCGACTTCTCACACTCCAGTAACTCTCTGTCAAAGCCATACACAGCTTGTAAAACACCCTCAAATGCATACCTAGAAGATAGACAAAAACATCACACCATCATCAATTGTTAGCTCCATATGTATCAATACAACCTCTCCAAAGCATTCACTCAAAAGTTCTTCCCTAAACCTTTCCCTGATCAGTATTAATCCTTCTCTTGCTGAATTTTAAAATACATTTCTCCTTCTTTACCAATGCCCTGTTGTATAATTACATATATCTTCACTGTGTACACGTATTTTGCTGTGCAATCACTGCTGTGGAGTGCACTGGTTGCACAATTAACTTGTAAATAGTACAGACCCTGATGAGACAGCTCCTGCAGGAGCTGTCTCATCTGGGTCTCCACTATTTACAGGTAGGTATATTGACGCGAATAGCAAGCAAAGGGTTAATGTAAGAAATAATAACAATATAGATATTAATAAGCTTTTCAAGGGAAGTTTTTGTTTTGACAAAAATTGTTAAATCATATCTATATCACGAAAAAGCAAACAGAGCAAACCCTGATCAGAAGGCTCCCATAGAAGCTGTCTGATCTGTGTCTACTCTGTTTGCAAAAGTGTCAAAATATGTTTACATGAGGGAAAAGGTTAACCCTTTCCCTTTTGACTATTCATGTAAAAAATTGACATCATAAATATTCTATTACTGAATTTTTATAATGGCATATGGATACAATATTTTTTTTATATTAGCAGAAAGTGTAGAGTTAGATCTATTATAATTTTATAAGCAAACAGAGTAGACCCTGATTAGTAGCAGGGGTGAGAATGGCTGTTTGTGAAAAAAGAGGAAAATTGGCGGGGGTCAAGGGGGTCGCCTAGGCCCCTTGCGGGACATGGGCGGTGTCCATGTGGGGGGTTCAGGGGGGCAAAGCCCCCCGACGCAAAATGAAATATAGCTTTCCTGAGCACTTCAGGAGCCTTCTCCTGCATTTTCACTTGGGTCTGTCATTCATGTGTTTTTTGCAATTATACTTGAGTTGTATGTAATACATGATGAGCTGTATTTCAAACAAACCAGTTGTAGAACATGTCCATACAGTTTACATTCAGTTTATTATTGGATCCATTCAACATTGCCAGATTAATTTCTTGTCAAACACAAGCAATTAAAACTCAAACATTTTAAAATGAAATCCAATGGAACTCGGTGATCACAGATTTACATCGATCTCAAAAACGGCCCAGAGTGAAACGAAATCAATCCTGCGGATAATTCTCACCCCTGTTAGAAGGCTCCTAAATGAACCGTCCGATCTGGGTTTACTCTTTTTGCTAAGGTTTGCAAAAGCGTTGTTGCCTGGGTCCAACTTAATTTGCATATGGCTTAGAAAAGAATTAAAACTTACCCTATATAAGACATATAGGACAACCATTGTAGGTATATAGGAATTGTATCAAAGTTGACGAAAAATCCACTGAATAGCAGCAATGGTATGCCTGTAACTGGTCCCAGAAAAACGGCCACCTGTAAAAATAAACACCAATTTAAAGAACAACCTCTCTATGGCAATCCAATTAATGAAAACAGATTTTGAGATACAGTAAACCTCTCTAAACCAGACATTCAAAATGGTATCATTGACGGTCTTAAGATGGGTGGAAGCATAAGGCAAGGTTCAGGCAGAAAACTTCCAAATGAGCTTTCTGCATGACTTTCATACTGCATTAAGCATGCACTATTCTTAAGGAGCTTTAAGAATATGACCAATATCCTGATGTAACAAGAGCCGTGTGCGATACCAACACTCGTCTGATTTGGTGCTTGTCCAGCTAAATTAATTGTTTTTGAAACAATAAAGGGCCATAACTCCAAAATTTTGAAATCAAGAATTATGGTTCTTTTGTAGGGGCATTCCCCTCAAAGAGATCTACTATTAACCTATGAATTTTAGAGTTATGATCTACATTAAAGTTTTTGCAAGCCGCCACCGACGACAACGCCTACGACCCAGTGATCACAATAGCTCGACTTTTCTTAGAAACAGACGAGCTGAAAATCATGTCTGCTTAAACTCTTGACTTGTTGCAATATTTAACACTTTTCTCCATAAAATAAGTGTTTCTATGTCTTTGCAAACAGAGTAGACCCAGATCAGACAGCTCCTACAGGATCTGGGTCTGCTCTGTTTGTTTATGAAATAATATAGATATGATTCTAGTTTCAGCCATGGTCACATACATGTATTCCTGTGTTAAGATCAGAGGAATCCTTATAAAAAACTCTCTGATCAGTTTTTGTACAATTTGTTACAAAGATACTGAATGGTCACTTGTTGAACAATGACGGTAACATATCACTTCAAAATTACCAATTCTCTCTTATTGACGCCTTTTAAAAAACCCTACACATATTGAGGTCGAGTTTTATCATTTAGCGGTCTAGAAACAGACTTTTTCAAAAACGTTATACGAGACCTGCTATATGAAAACCAAGATTAAGTCTTTATAAAACACTGTAGAAACAGATGGCCACCATCTTTAACACTTTACCTCATAGGCTATTTTTAGACACATCTTGGAATGAATCTACCGAAAAGGAGCATTAACTATGAAAAAATGAAAATTTTAGAATTTTTTAGTTTGAAATCATTGTGATAAACAGAGCATTTGCTCCTATAGGAACAAATGCTCTATTTATCACTACGGTTTCACAAAGTGACTTTTACAGAGTCATCAATATTAGGGAATGGGTTAACACTTTAACTGATAGAGACGCCTTATGATGCCTTTGAAAACAGAGTAGACTCTAGTCAGATTGCTCCTGTACAAGCTATCTAATTAGGGTCTGTTCTGTTTCCTGGTGAAATTGTATAGATCCGATTCTATAATAGTCTCTTCCATGGCCAAGAAATCCTGTGATCGTATACCACTATAAAATTCAGCTGGTCAATATTCATAATGTCATATTTTCTTACATGAATATTCATCAGGTAAAGAGTTAAAAGGTGGTTTTTGACATTTCATATAGCTAATCACAGAAGCCACTGAAAAGGCTCTGATGAATGGTACACAGTGCAGAACCTGATCAGAGGCAGTGTTTTAATCCTATCATTGCTGCCTATTCAGGTAAGAAATAATGATATCAGGAATAATGGCATATGTACATAGGACTTTTTGGTATTAGTAGAAACTATAGAATCAGGTATTATAATTTCACAAGCAAACAGGAAAGACCCTGGCCAGATCACTCCTAAAGGAGTCGTCTGATCTGGGTCTACTCTGTCTGCAAGGTGTGAAATGGTCTTTATATGAGAGAAAGGGTTAAATGTCGAAGCGTATCTGGCTGTTTATTGTTTGCAAGGCTAAATTGTTGGTTAATGTACAGTAGGGCATATAGACATGGCAAAGAATCTATGTTACTGCTTCTGCCCACCTGTAATGAGGTGGCTGCCCCTATTAACAGTCCAAGTGATTGTGCCACTAAAGATGTTTGTGTCGCTAGAGTTAGGAACATAACAAAACGCATGAAGTCACTCGGCTGAGAGGTCATCCAGTACACTATGCTGCCATAGATGAGTGGGAAAATTATCTGTAAAGCAAAAAAAATCATGACAGAATTATCATGAATCACACTTGAGATAAAACTGTATTCTAATGATACTTGGTCAAAACATTTAGCATAGCTGAAACAGGGCTAACGATGTGTACCCAAGTACTAAAATCGTTATTTCTCCACCAAACCCTTTACTATGACCACTCTTTAGAATCATCTTGAAGGGACAATTCTAAGGAGTGGTCACAGTATAGGGTTTGGTGGAGAAATAAAAGAGCTACACATAAAAATGTTTAAATTTATGCATCTTATCTAGAGCTCTGGCTGTAACATTTTTTTTATCCAAATGGGAATCAAACCCATGTCTCCACTCTGGAAAACCAATAAACTCTACCGCATACAAAGAATTTACACACTGATTCAGTTGTCAGATATTGCCTACAAACTAAAGCTATGCATACCAAAGGTAGGCGTACAAGCTTGTAACACTCTTTCAATTCAAAGAAGTCATTATTTCTGAAGTGAAGCCTGTTTTGGCTAACCAAGTTAATTTTCGAACATATCTGGATCACGAGAGTCCATCCTGAACAAGTCCCCATCTTATGTTCAGAGGTCCAAATAAGATGCATAAACTGATACATTCTTGATGCATAAACTGATATATTTTTAAGAATAACTCCTTTATTTCTCCATCAAACTCTATGTTGTGACCACTCTTTAGAATCGTCTCGGAAAGATGATTTTAAAGAGTGGTCACAACATAGGGTTTGGTGGAGAAAGGACAATTTTAGTATTTGAGTACACACATTTATCTGTAGCTCTGTATGATACCATCAATGATTGCAACAAAGCATAATAATTTTGCTCCTGTAAAAAGCTAACATGGATCTCCTACTAGAAAAGACATTGATCTAACCATTTAACAAAATACTGCCGTCATCATTTGCATTAGAAGCTAAATATGAGCACTGATCCCCATCAGATGACTGCAAAAATGGCCATCTGCTACAACTTCTTACAATTAATTTTCTCAATTTCTTTCCAAATCTGAAACCTAATATTCTTACAGATTATCACAAATGCATTGATGGCATGCAAAGTGTTCATTTCATTTCTTTTCATTTCTAGTATTCCTAAAGACACTCATTGGCTTACCTGGAAAGGCATGTCTGCCATAGTTTTGGCTAGATAGTAGGCCTTGAGACTGTACCAGTAATTTAAGTGTTCACGTACACACACTGTCATCTCCATGGGAACTGAAACAGTCACAAATTGAGTTGTGTCACAGAAAACATACTTTCAGGGAATATTGCAGACCAAGAACAGCTATCAGACAAAAGGAAAATGACAAATCTCTTATTTCTCAGCTAATTGGTACAGTAAAATCCCTCTAAATGGATTCTAGTAGAGAAGAATTTAGATATTTTTAGGGCAGGTGGCTGCAACATGCAGGGTGAAGGTTGACTGTACTGATTATTGCCTTGGAGAGCCAATTATAATGTCAGAGTACAGTAAAACCTCTCTATAACGACCACTAAATTACATAAGTATTTTGTGTTAAAGGCAGGTGGCCGCTTAGAGCAAGGTGAAAGTAAAACAGAACGCTCCTATATCACCTTGCTTTAAGCAGACACCTGCCCCAAATACCAACTAATTAACACAATTTAGTGGTCGTTATAGAGAGGTTTTACTGTAGTAATAAGGTTTTGGCAGAGATATACAGAATGCCTTAAACACTCTTCTTATCTACAGATCTGGGCCTCTGTTAACAGTCTACCCAGTGTTACTGGGCCCATATCATATCCATACTACAATATCACATAACCACCAACCATCTTATTAGGTTTCATGAGTCTAGGTCAATAGTTATGTATAACGCATACAAGTGTGACCAAGAGAATGATGGATAGACTGCCTGAGATTGCTTTGTGTTTCAATCTTCTTAAACAAAAACATAGATCTAGGGGTAGATATAATGTCATATTTCAAAGTTCCCCACCTATTAACCCATTCCCTCATACTGACGCCTTTTGACACCTCTGTAAAAGTTACTTTTGAAAACATTGTGATAAATAGAGCATTTCTTTCATAGGATCAAAATTAATGCTCTATTTATCACAATAGTTTCGAAACTACACAATTTTAAAACTTTCCTGGTTTGTAGTAAATGCTCCTTTTCAGTAGATTTATTCAAAGAGATTGAGTAATACAACAGATAGTACAGTAAAACCCCTCTATCCGGAATTCTAGTAGAGAAGAATTTAGAATTTTAGATACTTTTAGGCAGGTGGCTGCTTAATGCAGGGTGAAAGTCATGCAGAAAGCTCCTAGAGGAGCTTTCTGCATGAGTTTCACCCTGCAATAAGCTGTCACCTGTCTTTATTTATAAAATAAAATGAATGTCCGGTTAAGAGGGGGGTTTACTGTATCACAGATTAAAGCTAACATTTGCATACTTACATGTGAGTACTGTGGGCATAAGAGCCGAGAACATAAGGAAGAGCATACAGAAGAACAGACAGCCAGCATTGTTGAACACCTTCGTCGCCTCGTTACCAATACCAAGATATAGCAGGCCAATTAGAATACCCACAACCAAGTGAGATATAAGGCGGAGACGAGTCAATGTCTGAAAATTTACAAAATTTATTTACTTTTGTCAAACTTATAACATTGGGAGGCACATCTATATTACCTTTTGATTTAATTATAGAAAATGTACCTATTTAGAAAATTTAAGTACATGTACATCTTTTTAATGTTTCTCTCTTACTCTATCTTGCTGCTTATCATAACAACTGCCTTTGTGAGAAATCGGATAAGTACACATTTGACACCTGTGAGAAAGACATGTAAGCCATACATTTATTTAACCCTCTACTCCATGAATATTCATGTAAGAAATAATGACATCCTGAATATTAAATAGATTAATTGTTGTAACAGCACATGGACACAGGAATGTTTGGCAAGGGTAGAATCGTATCTCTATTACATCATTAGCAAACAGAGCAGACCCAGATCAGATGGCTCCTATAGGAGCCATCTGATCTGGGTCTGCTCTGTTTGCTTTTGACATGATATTGATCTGGTTCTACTGTTTTTGTCAAAGCAAAAGATTCCCTTGAAAATTTTATATTATAAATAATTATTGTCATCATTTCTGACATGAATACAGGACAGGAAAAGGGTTAAGAAAGTTAAAAACAAATGCTATAGGTTTTCAAAAATGTTTGCTACATCCTATAATTTTGCCAAATCTTTTTTTTTGTATTCAACAAGAAAACGACTGTACTCTGATTAGGGTCAACACCATTTGTCATTCAAAATAGTATTGCAATTTAGACCTTTCATACTGAATGGAATCTACTGTTAAATACGGATAGGCCATTCCATTTCGAATATTCAGCATTCAAAGGGTTAACACAATCCTTATTTACTGCTTTGCTATATGGACATTGTGACATAAGATCACCAGATTCCATCTTATTGACTAGTAAACTGTCTTTCTATTCAGTGGCTTCCACTGTTCATGTCACACATAACCAGGTATCCTATCTACCCTAAGAATTCTACCCTAACTTACGCAACTCGTGCAGACCCCGGATCAACTTGCTCATGAAGGAGCAGTTTGATAAGGGGTCTGCAGTATGTGCTACTATGGTATGTCAGTCTAATTGAAAGTTAAACCTTTACTCCACCAATATTTCTTTCTACGCCTTTACAAACAGAATAACCAGAGCAGATGTCCCCATCAGGAGTTGTCTGATCAGGGTCTGCTCTGTTTGCAAAGCAATATACCCCCTTTCTTTGAAAAGGAGCATAAAAATGACACTAATATGTTTTATTGGTAATTATCAAGAAAATGCCAACAAACAAAAGAACTTCAAGAGGGTGGCCTAGGTCTGCACCTTTTGTCATTCCAAATTCCCTAACTCATTTACCTATAGAATGGAAAAGAAGTATTCAAAGGGTGTAAGTTACAACTATATTACAACTTTTCTCCATGAATATTCACGAAAACAATGTAATCATGAATATTAATTAGCCGAATTTTTATAATGACATTAAACCAGGAATTTTGGCCAAGACAGAAACTATATTACTTCATAAGCAAACAGAGCAGAACCTGATCAGATGGCTCCTACAGGAGCCATCTGATCTGGGTCTTCTCTGTTTGCAAAGGTGCAGGAAAGCTTGTTCATAGAGTAAAGGATTAATATATCATGAGACAAAGATTACACAAGTCAAAGTGTATATATAGCACATTGGTATATTCCTAACAAACTTACCGCATCCCTCATGATAGACATGAAGGTCCGTATAAACAGGATTCGTACTTGAGTGAAGCAGGATGTGTTGAATGTGTGGCACTCCTGATCACTGCCATACTCCTGAAATGCAAAGTGGGAACTTAAGACCAATCTTGTCATACTGCTTGTCAAGCATTTCAGATTCATCTCTGATGCAATATGTTCTTGGATTCTGGTCTGCTTCAATCTCTTATCACATTTATCTTACCCTTAAACTGAATTCATGTAAGAAATAATTAATGTACATGTACTAACATTAATTAGCTGATTTTTTTTACAATCATGGTACATGAACATAAGCCCAGGATTTTTTTTAACCATAGTATAAAGTGAAGAGTAAGATCTCTAAAATTCCATGAGTTAACACAGCTGACTGATCTGGGTCTAAACTGTTTGCAAATATGTCAAAAGATGTTTCAACCCGGTAAAAGGTTAAACACATTAGTATATCAAATAGTCTAGATCTGATGAGAAACATGTTACTTGCTTATCTAAAACCAATCTGTATGAAAAAGTCCTCAACATGAAATGAAATTGATGTATATTCACAACTAAAGAATATTTATCTGTCTGTATTACATGTATAAGGAGAATTTTCAAATGATTCACCCTTTACTCCATAAATACACCCTTCTATGCCTTTGCAAACAGAGTAGACCCATAGCAGACAGCTCCTATAGGAGTTGCCTGATCATGGTCTACTCTGTTTGCTTACAGAATAATAATAGATCTGATTCTACAGTTTCTACTTTGGCATAACTTTCATGTGTTATATGCCATTTTAACAATTAATCTAATTAATATTCATGACCTCATCATTTTTTTACATTATAAACAGGGTTAAATGTAAGCAAAGGTTGAACGCAAAACAATGTTGATGAAGAGAAAAAGGAGCTGTATTACTGAAAATGTTTTAGCTTATGCATCTTATAGTTATGGCTCTGAAAGATATACCTTGCTGATGCAAGCATACAGATAGTGAAATAAACAAAATCAAACCAAATCAATACTACACATGTATTTCTATAAGCCTGTGTAGTGCTACAAATTTCTACGTTCACCATAACATGTTCCCATAAATATAAATAATAGAAACCAAACAGTAAACTATTTCATTTCATCAGATACATAATATACAGTAAACCCCTGCTAATGCGACCACCTAAAAGAGGTATAATTCTGGGTGCTAGCTGCAGTTAGTAGCTTAATACAGAACAAAAGTAATGTAGAGGAGCTTTCTGCATTACTTTTGTCCTGCATTAAGCAACCACTTGCTTATAAAGACACCCATGTCTATTCATTAAGTGGTCGCATTAGAGGGGTTCTACTGTATGTCTAACCCTTTCCCTACAGCACATTTATCCAAGAAATAATTACAGTCAAACCCCTCTAATGTGACCACCAACAATGGCATAGACATAGGCAATGGAGGCATAGGCAGGTGGTAGCTTAATGCAGGACAAAATTTATGCAGAAAGCTCCTATTTGAGCTTTCTGCATAACTTTCGTCCTACATTAAGCAACCACCTGCTTTAAACGAAGCCAGTGGATGTTTATAAAGTGGTCGCATTAGCGGGGTTTTACTGTATATCATGAATGTCATTTAGATAATTTTGTAAATGACATTTGAGCACAGGAATAGTTCACCAAGGAAGAAACTGAAGACTCAATATAATGATCTATATAATTCCATATGCCAGAGTAGACCCTGACAAGACAGCTCCTATAGGAGCCATCTGATATGGGTCTACCCTGATTGCAAAGGTGTCTCTATCAGGGTGAAGGATAAAAAAAACTGAACATTAACAATTGTTTCCATGGTGTAAATTTTAAAATATATCATAAAAGATGATTTAACTCTTTACTCCATGAATATTTATGTAAGAAATAATGACATCATGAATATTAGACAAATTGTTACAGCAATTTTGGCCATGGCAGAAACTGTAGAATATCTAAATCATTAAGAGTTAACCCTTACAGTGTGAGACTAGAGTCACTGATGTCCTTTGCAAACAGTGTAGACCCAGATGAGAAGGCTCCCAGAGGAGCCATCTAATTAGGGTCTGCACTGTTTTCCATGTTAAACTTTTCTTCAGAAAAATATTTAAATATCAAGAATAGTCCACTTGAAAATTCAGCGTTGCAAGACTTAAGGGTTAAACTTGTTGTTTCATCAAGACCCTACATGACACTGTAACGACGTCATTTTTTCTTCCATTTCTTTTTAATATTACCATAGGAGTGACAGACAGTTAAGATCCTAACGGAATGATGAGCATTACATGTATGAGACAAAAAATTACAGTAGAACCTGTCTTAAGCAACCATCAAAAAGAGATCTAACTATGGGTCTGTAGGGCAGATGGAAGCTTAACCCATTCCCGCATATTGACGTCTCTGTAAAAGTCACTTTCTGAAACCATTGTGATAAATAGACCATTATTTATCACAATGGTTTCAAAACTACAATTTTTTAAAATATTCCTTTTCTCGAGTAAATGCTCCTTTTTGGTAGATTTAATCAAAGAAGTAGGATCTAAAAATAGCCTAAGTGGGAATGGGTTAATGCAGTCAAAAGTAATGCAGAAAGTTCCAGCAGGATTTAGTTAGATCTCTTTACTGTTTGTATTAATTATCACACATACTCCACCACTGTGCACGGAGTTCAGCGGATTTAAAATTGTGAACAAGATTACAGATTCAAGCGACAAAATTTGCTAATCAAAGCAGCAGCAGGAATCAATAAAGGTGTAGGCATACAGAAATGCTTTCCATATTTCATAGTTATCTATCTCTGTATACTGGCAACCCCTCTCTCGAGTGTTACAGCCAGGAAAATGTGCACGTCAGAACTGTTAGTGAAGTGAAAGATAAAAAGAAAAAACCCACAATAAATATTTTAGGGTATAGTGAGACTTAAAGGAAGAAATCAGTTGGTTAAAATTTGGGTGAGGTGAGATAAAAGAAAAGAATAAAAACACTGAACAGGGACTAATACTGCAACTTTACCACTGCCCTCTTAAACTGGCCTAGATCAGGCAGGGTAGCGGTATCCATAGGGAGTTGGTTCCAGAGAGCGATACTGTGGGGAAAGAAAGAAAACTTCTGGTAATCAGTTTGGACTTGAATCTGTCTGAGGGAGAGGGGATGCATGTGTCTAGTGAATCTGCTGGGTGTTTGTATGTATGATGGAAGAGGTATTGCGACTAGGTTGTGGTAGATCTTGTAAAGCATAATTAACCTGGAGTCATATCTGCGATGTTCCAGAGACCTCCACCCAAGACTATTTTGCATGGCTGTTACACTCGCAAGAGGGGAGTAGTTGTGTGTGACCCATCTAATGGCACGACGTTGGACATTCTCAATCTTCTGAATATAAGTTTTGGTGTGAGGGGACCAGATAGTAGAAGCGTATTCCAACTGCGGCCGGACCAGAGACTTATAGGCTAGTTCTCGCACTTTCTGATTACGAGTAGTAATATTCCTTTTAATAAAACCAAGAGATTTGTTTGCATTGGATGTAATTCGAGAAATATGAGAGTTGAAATTTAGATCAGAAGAGATATCAAGTCCTAGATATTTAGCATGAGAGACAGATTCTAGGACTTGGCCATGAAGGTAGTACTTGTGTTTGATGACATTTTTCCTTTTTGAGATATGAAGGACCTGACATTTGGAGGGGTTAAACTCCATATCCCACTGCTTTTCCCATTCCTGCAGTTTGTCAAGATCTTCTTGTAGAGATTTGCAGTCTAAGAGAGAGTTGACAGTTATGTAAATGGCAGTGTCATCAGCAAAGAGTCTAACTTCGGAGCGGGAGACAGTAGAAGGAAGTTGGTTTATGTAAATAAGAAAGCAGAGGGGTCCGAGGACAGACCCTTGTGGGACCCCAGAGGTAACTGCCACATCTGCGGAGCTTTCACCATCTAGTACGACTCTTTGACTTCTGCCAGTAAGAAAAGAGCGAGTCCAGCTAAGAACCTGCGTGGAGACACCATATTCCTGAAGGCTATAGAGAAGTTTGAGATGATTGACCTTGTCAAAGGCCTTACTGAAATCAAGGAGAATGAGATCAGTTTGGCAACCAGAAGAGATGTTGTTTGTTAGCTGGTCAGTGAGTTCAATAAGTTGGGTTTCACAGGAAAGTCTCTCTCGGAATCCGTGCTGGAGGTTATAGAGGATATTATGATTACTGAGGTGTTGAGATAAATGAGAGGCCACAATGTGTTCGAGAGTTTTACATAGAATACAGGTCAGAGATATAGGGCGGTAGTTAGCTGGGTCACTGGTGTCGCCTTTTTTATAGATGGGACAGACATAAGCCCTGGTCCAGTCACTTGGAAGTTCTCCTGAGGAGAGCGATTTCTGAAAAAGAACAGTTACTAGGCCAGCAAGTTCCTGTCTCAGCTCCTTCAGCACCACTGGTCTGATCTGGTCTGGACCTGCAGCCTTCTCTGACTTCAGGTTGGCAAGGAGCTTTAAGACACCGGCTTTGGAGACCGATATGTCACCCATAGTAGGGTACTTAGTGAAACCTTCAGGATGCCAGTGTCTTAGTTTCTGTGTACAGACCTGCTTCAATGACAGGGGTGACATGCTTGAGAAAACAGACTGAAATTGCCTGTTAAGGATGTTTGCTTTCTCCTTGTTGTTTGAATGGAGTTTACCTGAGTCCTGGTCTTTAAGAGAGGTGACATTCTGTGAGTCTTGCTTAGAGTTTTTAAGTAAAGAGAATAGTTTTTTGGAAGCAAATTTTCCATCTTCGACTTCATTTGAGGCAATGTCCAATATGTTTTCTAAGTATAGGTTATATGAGTTTTTGATCTTTTGTTTTATTTGTTGCTTCAGGGACTTGAATTTCTTCCACTGAGCACTGTTTCCTTTATGATTTTTTACCTTCTGGTAGAGCTGGTCTCGTCTGTGAATTAACTTTTTGATTTCCTTGTTAATCCAAGGGAGGGACCTTTTAAAGCCAATTTTCTTGGAGGGAATGAATTTGGCAATGCCCTTTTCAATAAAGGCTTTAAATTTGACCCAGATATCCTCTACTGAAAGAGAATCTGCTACAGAAATGATATCTTGAGTGGCAACCTGAGTCTTGAGTGGCAACCTGAGTCTTGAGTGGCAACCTGGTCAATAATTTCAAAGACTGTAGAACTAAAATATCACTGGAAAGATAAATAAGCAAAATCAATGAATAGATATCCCCGGTCAAACAACTACTGGCTTCAGTATTTATCCAAATTATTGACCAGAGAGATTAAAATATGTATTTTGAAAAACAAAGGGCCATATCTGTGGTGTTCCAAGGTCAATTTGAATGACATTTGCAAGGTCAAATTTCCTTATGAAACTAAACATCTTACAAAAGTTTGGTAGGGGATAACTATCCCATTTACTCAAGATATTCTCCCAGACAAACTTGGCAAATAGTGTAGATCCAGATCTCCAAAAGGAGCAGCTTGATCCCAGTCTGCACTATTTGCTACTCAATTAGCTGAACTTTACAAGCCAGGGAGACTGTTAACCCTTTCCTCCATAGATACGCCTTTCTACGCCTCTTTAAAAATCACCTATTGAAACCATTGTGATAAACAGAGCATTTGCTCCTATAGGAGCAAATGCTCTATTTATCACAATGGTTTCAAACTACAAAATTATAAAATTTTCTTTTTCTCTAGTTAATGCTCCTTTTCGGTAGATTCATTCAAAGAGGTTGGGTCTAAAAATAGCCTACGGAGGAAAGGATTAATGTGAATATTGTATTTTTTCATTATTTTTTCATTATCTAAAATGTTACATAATACTCTAACAAGACAAGATACAGTGAAGTCTTTCACCATACAATTCTAATACACATTGATGTTCCAACATGCAATGAAATCATCAAAGACTATAGCTAACTTGCACTACTCTAATTAATCTAACTATTCGAACATCCAATCTACCTTTTCCATCAGTTTGTTAAAGCTTTACTCCATGAAAATTCATGTCATATTCAATGTTGCACATGGACACAGGAAGTTTTAGCCATGGCAGAAACTGTAGAATCATATCGAAAATGTTTCATAAGCAAACAGCAGACCCTGATCTGTTTTGCAAAGCTTTGTCTGTCCGAATATCTAGAATAATTAGGGAAAGTGTAAGACCATCACCTCTAGAATAATTAGGGAAAGTGTAAGACCATCACCGACATTGTCACCAGAAAGCTATTACCAGGGTTTACTGCAAATGACAGAATCTGATTATGTTTGCAAACAATTTGGATCAAAATGAGAGTACAGTAGAATCTGCCTTAAGCAAATTACCATTAAAAAAGGTCTAATTAAGGGCCTGTAAGGCAGGTGGTAGCTTAATGCTGGTCAAAAGTACTGCAGAAAGCTCCTATAGGAGCTTTCTGCATTACTTTTGCCCTGCATTAAGCAACCACCTGCCTTTTCAGTTTCCTGTGGTCAATAAATGACATGGCCACTTAGGACAGGTTCTACTGTAACTCGTCTGGATTCAAACTGTTTAACCCTTCAAGTATGTATTTTGAGAATAAATTGAAGGAAAGTCAACTTTAATAGTAAAGGCAGACTACAATGTTAGCTGATAGCAATTATTTGGCACCAAAAGATTAAATAATTTTATTACAACATTTACCATAAAAACAATAAATCGAAGTTGAATTAAACCTCTCAATGCTGAATTATCAGAATGGAATAGCTCATTAATGTTTAACTAGAAAGTCCACTGACGGTATCAAAGGCTTAAACCTTTCCCTCATAGGCTATTTTTAGACCCAACCTCTTTGAATGAATCTACCCAAAAGGAGCATTTACTAAAGAAAAGGATTTTTTTTTAGAATTTTGTAGTTTGAAACCATTGTGATAAATAGAGCATTTGCTCCAATAGGAGCAAATGCTCTATTTATCACAATGGTTTCAAGAAGTGGTTATTACAGAGGCGTAGAAAGGCGTATTTATGGAGGAAAGGGTTAACTTGCTAGAGGATTTTGAATAACAAACAGTGCAGACTCTGATCAGAGGACTCCACTAGGAGCCCTCTGATCTTGATCTGCACTGTTTGCAAACTCAATTCTCACATTCAAAAGGTTTTTCTTCAACTCTTGTGACTATTGTGTAAGTAACAGAAAATTTAACACTTTTGGGACCACGGGCAACCAAATTCATATTACCAACAGAATGGTCCCAGATCAGTCCACACAAAAACTGATCCAGAACTAAACTACACAGTACAATATATACATGCTGCTCTTTCCAAAATTAAAAGAAGCCAGTCAAATTAGTTTTCATATGAGAGGGTAGATCTCCTTCAAATAATTTATGAAGCAAACAGTGTAGACCCTAATCAGAGGGCTCCTAGAGGAGCCTTCTGATTAGGGTCTTCACTGTTTGCCATTGGCCCTAGTTACAAACACTACTATGCACAAATAAAGCAAAAACATTCAGTTATCATCAAGAGATACGACACAACGAGGTTAATTCTACTTTCTATGTTAATGCGAAACATAAACATGCCACACCCTAAACATGCTTTTTACCTCTAAAGATGAGATTTCTGATTCTGTCTCGGACGATGGCTGTACAGAAAATAAATACAAAATGGCGTTTATTAATTATAAACCAATTATCATCAAACCTGTAAGATATATAAAATCTTATCACTTTTAGTTACCTGGTCAGCAGTTAACCCTTTACCTGTTAAGATATAACCCTTTCCTCTATAAATACGCCTTTCTACGCCTCTGTAAAAGTCACTTTTTGAAACCATTGTGATAAATAGAGCATTTGCTCCTAAGGAGCAAATGCACTATTCATCACAATGGTTTCAGAACTACGAAATTCTTTTCTCTAGTTAATGCTCCTTTTTAGTAGATTTATTCAAAGAGGTTGGGTCTAAAAATAGCCTATGGAGGAAAGAGATAATGAATGCATGAATAATATGCTGATTTTTGTAATGTTAGTATGAAACTGTACAATTTGATTGACATTATTCTTAGGCAAACAGAGCAGACCCTTATCAGAAGAACCCAATAGGAGCTGTCTGATCTGAGTCTACTTTGTTTACAAAACAGATACTATCAAGTAAAGGGTTAGAAAGGTTTTGTTGTAAGCAAGTCATTGCTAAAACAAAACCTGATTACAAAGAAAACTTAAGTAATGGCGTCATTACTAATTGGCATCTATCCTAATTACCCTAAGTATTCGGATAAACAGTCTACATGTACCCCCTCTACATGGGATAAAGCTATATAATCTAACTTGGCACAATTTTGATAACCTGTAATTAGAGAACATAGCAGTAAATAGTGCATGCCTTGATCAATGTGCTCCTGAAGAAGCAGTTTGATCTGGGTCTGCACTTTTTGCTTCAGCTTGTCTGTCCAAACATTTAATTAATTACTAATTTGGGTAGTTTTAAAAGTATTAGCAGGTGACACTTCACCCCATGTTAACTACTATGGTTAGTTATCGTCTGTAATCAATTGTCTGCTAGTTATCAAATTTAGTTTTCCTTCTATTTCTCAAAAAAAAAAGAAGAAAAAAAAGCAACCATAAAAAAACCAGTCAGAGTGTCTTAACCCGTTACTCCATAAATACCCCCTCTCTATGCCTTTGCAAACAGATGAGATCCAGATCAGATGGCTCCTATAGGAGCCGTCTGATCAGGGTCTGCTCCGTTTGCTTTATGAAATAATATAGATCTAATTCTATAGTTTCTGTCATGGCCTAACAATGACAAGCTCATATACTTTAAAGAAAATGAATATTCATGGAGTAAAGGGTTTAAAAATTGATTAAAGATAAAATCCTGATGAGATACCAAGTTACTTTGCATCTCATCATGATCCAGATATTTGTATAGGTTGCCATCAATTCACCACTTGCTTTCAAAGAATTATATTTATAAGCTTCTATTTCCCTGTTCTCAAACAGTCTCTGTACATGGGCTTGTAGTCCTGACATGTTTAACCGGTTACTCCATAAATACCCCTTTCTACGCCTCTGCAAACAGAGTAGACCCAGATCAGACAGCTCCTATAGGAGCTGTCTGATCAGGGTCTGCTCTGTTTGCTTATGAAATAATGTAGATCTAATTTTATAGTTTCTGCCATGGCCAAAACTTTTTGTGTCCATTACCATTATAAAAGTGACTCATTAATATACATTATGCATTGTCATTATTTCTCACATGAATATTCAAGGAGGAAAGGGCTAACCCTTATCAAACTGTCAAATATCATTCCTGCTCAAACACTGATTCACTTCTGATTCATTCAAGTTTCACTCGTCATCTCATCTGGGTCCAAGCTGTTTGCAAATGACAGATGTTATTGGTATGATAAGGAATAGAAGTTAGAAACGGTTAATCATTCTTAACCCTTCGCTTGCTGAATTTTGAAATACATTTCTCCTTCTTTACCCATGCCCTGTTGTATAATTACATATATCTTCACTGTGTACAAGTATTTCGCTGTGCAATCACTGCTGTGGAGTGCACTGGTTGCACAATCAACTTGTAAATAGTGCAGACCCTGATGAGACAGCTCCTGCTGGAGCTGTCTCATCTGGGTCTCCACTATTTACAGGCAGGTATATTGACGTGAATAGCCAGCGAAGGGTTAATGTATTACATATGACAAAGACATAAATTATGACAGTTGTAGAATTTAGTCTGAATCGTGACAATTCACAGGCCATAACTCAGTAGTTACCAGGGTAATATGGCTCACAGGGGCATACTGCTGAGGTACAAAACAATCTTTCCACATACCATATTAAGCTACCACATGTATGTTGAAATCCTATTTCTTTATTTAATGGTTATTATATAGAGAATTAGTTGTTTGTTTTCCCCTAGAAGAGGGCTTTTATTAGGTAGATTACTGTATGTTCATGCTTATATAATGTTGAAGAGAGACAATTATTTTGTTAACCCGTCCCTCCATAAATACGCCTTTCTACGCCACTGTAAAAGTCACTTTATGAAACCATTGTGCTAAATAGAGCGTTTGCTCCCATAGTGCAGTTTATCACAATGGTTTCAAATTACAAAATTCTAAAAGTTTCCTTTTCTCTAGTTAGTGCTCCTTTTCGGTAGATTTATTCAAAGAGGTTGGGTCTAAAAATAGCCCTTGAGGTAATGGGTAATTTTTTGTTTGTTTTTTGGGCCTTGGCAGAAACTGTACAATCAATTCCCCAACAAACAGAGCAGACCCTGATCAGACAGCTCCAATAGAAGCCGTCTGATCTAGGTTTATTCTGTTTGCAAAGGCCCTGAAAGTCATCTCAATCAGGTAAAAAGTTAAAAGAGAAATGATCACGTTATCAGAGCTACAGATAATGGTGCATTCCCAAATACTAAAATTGTCATTTCTCCATCAAACCGTATACTGTCACCACTCTTTAGAATCATCTCAAAGTGACGATTCTAAAGAGTGGTCACAGTATAGGGTTTGGTGGAGAAATAAACGGGTTATTCTTGAAAATGTTTGATTATCTTAACTGGACCTCTGGTTACGAATACACAGTTACAAACTCAGCAACCATCATGTCTAATATGTATATATACTAGTATTCATAACTGTAGTGATTGAGAAGCTAACTTCACTTGTGGCAAAAACAAACCAGGAAATATCATGCATGCTGTTATTTATCCCTTTATTCCATGAATATTCATGTCAGAAATAATGACTGATTGGATATCAATTAGCAGGTTTTTTATAACGGCATCATGAACACTCGAAAGTTTACCATGGTAGAAACTGTAGAAATAGATATATATATTATTCCATAAACAAACAGAGCCGACCCTGATCAGACAGATCATACAGGAGCCATCTGATCTGGGTCTATTCCATCTGCAAAGGTTACAAAAGTTGTCTGTTTTCATTCATCATTATAATTTACCTAATAAATATTCATGTCATTATTTCTTACGTGACTATTCATGGAGTAAAGGTTTAAATAGGTTCTACAGTATTTCTACTGTGCTTTTGATTGGTAGAACACACTACTATTCTAATCAAATGACCATTCATACACAATTAAAATAACCCTTTCCCTCATATAAACATTTTCATGTTTCTGCAAGCAGAGTAGACCCAGATCAGAAGGCTCTTGTAGGAGCCATCTCATCAGGGTCTGCTCTGTTTGCTTATGAAATTATAATTGATGTCTCTACAGTTTCTAAACTTTCTACCAATACAAAAATTTAATGTGTACTTATGCTGTTATAATATTCATACATCATTATTTCTTACTTGAATATTCAACAAGGGAAAGGATAACAAAAAGAAACATGCACACTGTCTTTCAAATAATAAGTAGGAACGTCTAGACTGCAAGAAATGCAAATGACAGAATACACAAATAACAAGAGAGCAGCAAATATTAAATCACTCTAATTATAGTTTTCTATGCAGCCCTTTACTTCATGGAGACTGCCTCGCAAACAGAATTGACTGAGACCCAACCTCTTTAAATAAATAATATACTGAAAAGGAGCATTTACTAGAATTTTATTTTTTAGAGAATTGTATAGTTTTCAAAACATGGCGATAAATATCACATTACAGAGGTGTCAATATGAGGGAATGGTTTAACCCATTCCCTCATATTGATGCCTCTGAAAGTCACCTGTTGGAAACCATTGTGATAAATAGAGCATTTGCTCCTATAGGAGCAAATGCTCTATTTATCACAATGGTTTCAAACTACAAAATTCTAGATTTTTCATTTTCTCTAGTTAATGCTCCTTTTTGGTAGATTTATTCAAAGTGATTTGATCTAAAAATAGCCCATGAGGTAATGGGTTAAATCTAGAAGAGATACTCAGCAACTCGGCATCTCACCAGGATTCAAACCATTTATCACTCTGATTGTAAATCTTAGAGAGATGTAAGAAAAATAACTTTGAGTGTTATAGCTGACGGTATTGTTTATCAGACAACAGTTATGTTACTAAGCATGCAAACAGGTTGTCATGGTCATGCCATCAACATGAAATAAGACAGAATTTGAGACAGCAGAAAACAATAGCTCAAAACTTTTTCTGAACAGCTGCAAAAAAGGTGTGTAGTTGAAACTGAAGACCAAGGAAGATGAACCAGGGGCCAGTTTTACTCTAAAGATCATATAACGAAAATTACCACAAGTCCTAATTTGCAATAATTGCTACTACTCAGACAGCTGAAATTATCGCTGATTTCTAGTCTGCAGCAACAAAGGCTAACTTTGTACACTTCTATTTGCGATTGTCATATGCAAGAACTTGTGATAATTCCAGATAAATACAAACTATAGTAAAATGGGTCCCCTAGGTCCATATATATATGGTAGACAGAGTGTCAATGTATGTAGAACAATAAACTTGCAACAGCAGCATGCATAATACCAACCCTTAGCTCCAGTGGGGTGACAGGGATTGTATTAGGGGGACATGGGGTTATTGTCGTAATGGTGTCCATTGGTGGGTTTAGCTAATTAGAAATAAATTAACCACATTGTCACTATTTCATACCTTGTTAAACACTATAATTTTTATCATACTTTTAGGTAGATTTAACAACATTAACCCTTTCCTTCATATAAACATGTTTTCATGCATTTGCAAACAGAGTAGACCCAGATCAGAAGGCTCCTATAGGAGCCGTCTGATCTGGGTCCACTCTGTTAGCTCATGGAATTTGACAGATCGGTTTCTTTTCTTTCCAAAATGGCTACAATGTTCCATCTCCCACTTTTCATTATAAATATTTTGTCCATGAATATTCAGTAGGTATTGAAATTGGGAATAAGGAAAGGGTAAATCAAACAAATATTACAAATTACGAAATAACCCTTTTCTTCATATACATTATAAACCTAATTTAACCAGTAGGGGCCATCTGATCAGGGTCTGCTCTGTGTGCTTATGAAATTATAATAGCAAACGCCACTATTTCCACCAACAGTCAAAAACCCTATGTACATTTGCCATTATAACAATTTAGCTAATAAATATCATGTCATTTCAAATATGAAAACTCAAGAGGGAAAGGGTTAACATGCATTTGATGAGTAAACACATGTATAGATAAACCTAAATTCTTATCTTCAGTACTAGCGAACATTGATATCGTATATTGCTTTCATATCAGACATTTGCATCACAATGGCTCCTACTCTTTTTGGAATCCATAAACCTTTACTTCATGAATAATATCATGAATATCAATTTTTATAATGGCACTATACAATGAATTCTTTTTTATTTTTTATCATGGCAGAAACTGTAGAATCAGAACTATATTAGTTCATATGCAAACAGAGCAGATCCTGATCAAATGGCTCTTATAGGAGTCATCTGATTTCCGTCTACTTTGTGTGCAAGGCATCATATGAGTACCTATGGGGAAAAAGGATTAAAGCAAAAATGAAAGTAAGCACAACAGAATTAACCCTTTGATCGAGACTCCTGGCACTGCCAAACAGTGTAGAGCAGACCTAGAGTAGCCCTCACTTTTTGGTTTTCAAAATGCTCCAGCAAATTTGACTTTCAGGGTTACAGATAAGGGGAGTATTGGGGGTATTTACCCAATTAAAATTGTGGAAAAAGCAATAGTTTTTCAAAACAATGAGTAACACAAAGCAAATAAATATGGCAAAAAGCAAAAGAAATTTAGAATACCTAATGAGAATATGAATAATACCCAATTACGAAAATTGCCAATACCCAATAAAAATTGCAAATACCCAATTCTGTAAAAAATCAAGGAGTAAATACCCAATTGCATCAAAACCTTATCTGTAACCCTGACTTTCAAACTGAACAGATTCTATCTTTAATCCTTTACTCCATGAACAGTCATGTCGTAGATAATGGCATCATTAATATTAACTGATTTTTGCTAATGGTACAATGATAGGAGTTTCTGGCCATAGTCTAAACTGTAGAATTATATCTGTATTATTTCATAAACAACCAGAGAAGACCCTGATCTGGGGCATCTATGTTTGCAAAGGCGTAGAAAAGCATATTCATTGAGTAAAGTGTTAACCCATTACCTCATAGGCTATTTTTAGATACCCCTTTGAATAAATATACCAAAAAGGAGCATTAACTAGAGAAAAAGAAACTGTTAAATTTTTTTAGTTTGAAACCATTATGATAAATAGAGCATTTGTTCCTATAGGAGCAAATGCTCTATTTAGCACGATGGTTTCACATAGTGACTTTTATAGAGTCGTCAAAAGTCATCAATATGGGGGAATGGGTTAAACAAGGATGAACCATTCCAGTTCGAAAATTCAGCATTTAAGATTTGTTAATTAACCTTTTACTCCATAGAAACATCTATTGGCACCTATGAAAACAGATAAGACCCAGATCAAAAAGCTCTTATAGAATATCATAGATCTGATTCTATACTATTGAGAAAATCTATGTATTTACTTTAGCAATATAGAATAATTAATCAATGTTCATAATGGGTGGAGACTGTCATGTATATTCATGGCGTAAAGGGTTAATATTACTGACTGATCATTTATCATAAGCATAGTATAGACAGAGATGTAGATAAAAGGCATATTGATCTATCAAAACTTCTACTTCTCAGCCAGACCTCCTCAGGGAGGTTAATTCCAATGAGGATCAACAAGACTGGATTCGGGAGAGAAATATGAATAAAGAAGATGTGTTTGTGAAACACTATGCCCCCGATATGACCTTTGACCTTGATGTATGACCTTAATAAGTCACCCCTCAAAATGTTCACCTCCATAAATTGCAAATGCATGCCAACTTTGAAGTATATATGTGCAATGGCGACAAAAATTATCCCCAACATTAAATCTGGGGACCAACCAACCATCCATGACCGACAGACAGCAAAACAATCTCCACCCCTCCCCACCCCTTAAAAACTTGTACATATACTCATATTTTTCAAAAATACTCCTCCTCTCTAATGCTCTGATTTTTGCAATAATGATTTTTGCCTGAAACTCTGATTGATGTTTATGAAAAATAAAGCTGAAGACAATTTTGTCAAACAATAATTATTTAGTGAGCTGATATGTAAACATTCTCAGAATTCTTTACCATGTATTTATCCTCTCCTTTAAGGTAGTCGTCAGCTGGTATGTAATGCATGTCACCATTTGGCACTGCTCCTAGTAGATGAGTATTTTCATTGGTGTCCGGTTGTCGTAGATCCCCACCGTAACTGATAGAGCTGATACTACTGCTAGACGACCTGCAGACAGAAAATGACCTGTGAAACAACTAACCTGCAGACAGACACAAAGGGATTTATGAGGACGTGTGACACAACTAAACTACAGACAAAAACAAGAGTTCATGTGACACAACTAACCTACAGACAGAAACAGTGATTTTCTATAATCTGCGGCAGATTTTTTCCCACCGTGAAATGTCAAAATCGCGATGAATCGCGTTTTGCGAAAGTTCCGCGACATCTGTACTGTACTTCTTAATCATTTACCTGTTCAATATTCATGTAAGAAATAATGACATCATGAATATTTATTAGCTTAATTTTAATAAAGTAAAATTTTCAAGGAATGTTTATGTTCTGACAAAAACAGTAAAATCATATCTTTATCACATTATGACCATTTACTCCATAAAAACTGCTCTCGATGCCTTTGCAAACAGAGCAGACCCAGATCAGACAGATCCTGTAGGAGCCGTCTGATCAGGGTCTGCTCTGTTTGCTTATAATATAGATATGACTCTACACTTTCTGCCATGGTCAACATTTCTCATCAAGATCAAAACTGTTTGATATTACAATTTTCAGATGGTTAAAGTATTCTACTGAGACTGGACTAACCTGTTGGACTCCTGGCCTTCTTTAAGAATAGCTAGCTGTTTGTCAAGGTTGCCGGTCCTAGCTGACTGTATGAGCATCTGTATCTTGTCTTCCCCACAGTCTCCGGCTGCAACCTCCATAACTATAACAGATACATGGTGTTAATATATTGATCTATTAACCCTTCGCTTGCTATTCGTGTCAATATACCTACCTGTAAATAGTGAAAACCCAGATGAGACAGCTCCTGCAGGAGATGTCTCATCTGGGTCTGCACTATTTACAAGTTGATTGTGCAACCAGTGCACTCCACAGCAGTGATTGCACAGCGAAATACTTGTACACAGTGAAGATATATGTAATTATACAACAGGGCATGGGTAAAGAAGGAGACATGTATTTTAAAATTCAGCAAGCGAAGGGTTAAAATCTCTTATTTCTCAGCCATTCTACCGTTTTGATACTCATTAGAATTGCTATGGAGAGGCAATTCTAATGAGTACCAGTAAGACAAGGACTTAGGTTTAACCCTTTCACTGTTCTATATTTATTCTAAATTTTAATACCTACTGAGTATTCATGGACAAAATGGTTAAAATGAAATATGGAATGTGGAACATAGTAGCCGAAACAGATCTATCAAATTCCATTAGAAACAGAGCAGAACCTGATCAGACGGCGCCTATAGGATCAGAGCAGACCCAGATCAGACGGCTCCTTTAGAAGCCATCTGATCTGGGTCTACTCCGTTTGCAAATGAGTGAAAAAGTGATTATATGAAGGAAATGGTTAAGGACTTCATTCGTAATATTCTATTCTATTATTTAAATGTATATAAAATCACTGTAGAATTTTTAACTGTTCTTACCGTAATCTGCAGGGTTATGGTATGGTGGGCACTCCAGGTTTAGGGATTTGAAGTAGGGCAGTAGTGTTTTAATGCCACCTCTGTACACACACTCTCCATCTGCCAGCATGTATAACTGAAACATATACACCTTCATTCAACAAAATGGAACTCAATTTGCTTACTGGTTGATCCCATATGTCCCTTAACCCTATACCAAATTGGAATTCGTAAGAAATATTCAATATATGAATATTAACCCTTTACTCCATGAATATTCATATAAGAAATAATGCCATCATCAATATTACTTTTTATAAAATCGTCAACGAACACAGATTTTTTTCCCATGGCAGAAATTGTAAAATCAAGTCTATATCATATCATAAGCAAACAGACCAGACCCTGATCAGACAGCTCCTACAGGAGCTGTCTGATCTGGGTCTACTCTGTTTGCAAAGGCATAGAAAGGCGTATTTGTGGAGTAAATGATTAACTAGCTGAACAGATGGCATAATGACAGAAACAGTAGAACTAGACCTATAACATATCATAGATAAATCAGAGCAGATACTGATTACACAGCTCCTACATGGAGCCATCTGATCTGGCTCTACCTTTGCAAAGGCATCCAAAGATTGATCTGATTGTTCTGCTATGGCCATAAATTTCTGTGTGTTCAAATGCCATCTAGTTAACCCTTTCCTCCATATATACGCCTTTCTACGCCTCTGCAAAAGTCATTTCTTGAAACCCTTGTGATAAATAGAGCATTTGCTCCTATAGGAGCAAATGCTCTATTTATCACAATGGTTTAAAACTACAAAATTCTAAAAATTTCCTTTTCTTCAAAATTTTCTTTTCCTTTTGCTCCTTTTGGGTAGATTTATTCAAAGAGGTTGAATCTTAAAATAGCCTATGAGGTAATGGGTTAATAATCATACAGTCATTACTTCTTTTAAAGTAAAAGGTAATGACTTAATCCTTTCCCTGTTCTGTGTTTATTACAAATTTCAATACCTACTGAATATTCATGGACAAAAAGGTTACAATGAAATATAGAACATGGAGCATTGTAGAAATTTTAGAAAGTAAAGACACAGATCTGTGAAATTCTATTAGCAAACAGAGTAGACCCTGATCAGACGGCTCCTCTAGAAGCCGTCTGATCTGGATCTACTCTGTTTGCAGATGCGTGAAAACATGTTTATATGAGGTAAAGACTTAACCCATTCCCTGTATTGTATCCATGTAAAATATAATGACATCATGATTATCTATTAGCTGAAGTTTTATAATATAAACTTTTCCAGGGAATTTATTGCTTTGACAAAAACTGTAGAATCTGATCTATATCAAACCAAGAGTAAACAAAGCAGACACTGATCAGACGGCTCCTATAGAAGCGGTCTGATCTGGATCTACTCGGTTTGCAAATGCATGAAAACAAGTTTATATAAAGGAAAGGGTTAAGACAGAATCTGATGTAAGGCTAAAAAGAATAATGGACAATGGACAAGCATAGAATGTCTACAACAATTCCTAACGACTTACTCATATTCCTTTTCCTGGTTGAAACAAAACTTGAAAAAGATGAAAGATCTTCCGGAAATTTCCAACAGGAAATTATTAAACTTGTCATACCCTAATTACTCTAAGTATTCAGATGCACAATATCTCTTCTTAATGGGGTTATAGAGCTGGACAAGTCAATTTGGCACTAAATGTATTTTGATAATTCATGATAAGACTATCATAGTAGCTAATAATGAAGACCTTGATCAAAGTACTCTTTCAGAAGCACTTTGATCTGAGTCTATACTCTCTGCCCAAGTCTGTATATTTGTATACTTAGGGAAACTAGGGTTTATATAGTTTGCACTAAATTGTAAGAATAATTTGAGTTAATATATACAGAATATATCATGAATAAAACATGAGTCAGGGCAGTGTGTGAGTGTATCTCCCTGTGATACAGATAAATAACCATGATGGACTTTGGCCACATAGTTAAGAGTGCAACGGAAATCTGTACAGCATAGTACTACTTATGATTAACCCTTTACTTATGATTAACCCTTTACTTGATAATCCCATTGTCTTATGCCATTTCAAACAGATTGGACCAGATAAGACAATTCTTGTAGTGTCTGATCAGAGTCTGCTGTCTTCGCTTATAAAGTTACATTTTACATATATATGACACTCTATTGTTTATCACAGCAATTAATTTCCTTATTTTATTTTTATAATTCAAGTGCAGTAAAACCTCTCTATAACAGACACTAAATTACATCAAATATTTTGTGTTAAAGGCAGATGGCTGCTTAAAGCAAGATGAAAGTAAAACAGAACGCTCCTATAGTAGCGTTCTGTTTTACTTTCACCATGCTTTAAGCAACCACCTGCCCTAAATACCAACCAATTTACACAATGTAGTGTCCGTTATAGAGAGGTTTTACTGTATTACATAGAAATATACTCAAAATGGGCAAACTCCATGAATATTCATTAAGTAAAGGGTAAACCCTTTTCCTGTTCTGTGTTTATTTCAAATTTTAATATTGATGAACAAAAAAGTTATAATGAAATATGGAAGGTGGAACATTGTAACCATTGTAGACAGGAAGAAACAGAATGATCCATCAAATTCCACTAGCAAACAGAGCAGACCATGATCAGACAGATCCTGTAGGAGCCGTCTGATCTAGATGTACTCTGTTCGCATATGCATGAAACAGTGTTTATATCAAGTAAAGGGTTAGAAAGAGTATCACTAGTAGACTAATATAAATACATCCAAAGAAACATGAGGCCAAAATCACTGCAAATTAACATAATTTACACATGTCTTTCATTCTCCACATGTCTTTCATTTTTCTCATTTTTTATCAAATTACTGCAACAATACTCTCCTATACTTAAAATGACAAGTCAATTAATAATATCAGGAAACTTTACCCTTCCAAGCCTGTTCTGTCGAAATATGTTGTGGACCTTTGAAAACAGCGATGTTCTAAATAACCAGCATGGATCAGTACTATTTCAATGCATAAGTAATAATTAGATTCCACAGTGTCTACATAGTTCAAATCTTCTTACTAAAGGCATAATAAACATCGGTAATTATTGGCAAATTTGTGATAAGCTTGCATACAATATAGATCCAGGTGAGAAGGCAAGAAACTCTCTAAACAGTTTGACATTTTGATGACATTTCTAAAACAATTTACAACACCACTGTAACCCTTTCAATGATAAATACAGTAAAACCTCCCATAAAAGCCACTAAATAGTGTTAATTAATTGGTATTTAGGGAAGGTGGTTGCTTAAAGCAAGGTGAGAGTAAAACAGAACGCTCCTATAGGAGCGTTCTGTTTTACTTTCACCATGCATTAAGCAGCCACCTGCCTTTAACACAAAATACTTGATGTAATTTAGTGGCTGTTATAGAGGTTTTACTGTATTCAGATTGGACTAGCCCACCAGAGTATTTTCACAGGGTCCACTAAGTATGAAAGGTAACTCTCTTTGCTTGTTGATTTTTGAATGACAAACAGTGTAACCCTGATCAGAAGGCTCTTCAAACTAATAAATTCCCATGGAAAAATTACATTATAAAAGTTAACTAAATAAATATAATAAATACTCATGATGTCATCATTTTTCCCGTACACATGCACTTTTAAGAATATGTATTATTTGAAATAGTCAAGAGGCTAAGTTCTTTCGAAACTGGGATGTTGTCACAATATGTAAACTTCTCTTGGTTTCTACCATTTCATTGAAATCCAATCTGTAGTTGCTGAGAAATCGTATAGACAAAAAAAAAATACACTGACAACAAAATAGAGGCACCATGGTTGACTGACTAACAGAGGCAGAGGCACCATGGCTGATTCATATGTACCAACTCCACTTAGTTTGTGGGTGTATAATAAGGAAACTGGTTTCGGAGCTAAATTACACCAGTAAGCTCTCCATGAACCTTTTATAGCACTGAAGGCAAATTATGATTACCACTGCATCAGTCATTAGGCTGAAGGTTAAACCTTTCCCTGTTCAGTATCCATGTTATACATGGATACATCAACTTCATGAATATTTATAAGCTGAATGTCAATAATTTAAAGTTTAACTTTTGAATAGAAGTTTTTGCTTTGACAAAATCTGTAGAATTAGATCTATGTCATATCAAAAGCAGACAGAGCAAAACCTGATCAGGTGGCTCCTATAGGAGCTGTCTGATCTTGGTCTACTCTGTTTGCAAATGCATGAAAAGGCATTTTTATGAAGGAAAGTGTTAAGTAAGAAATATTTCATGTGTGAATATCACATTAGCTGAATTTTGATAATGGCATATGACAACAAGAGCTGTCCGCAGACAGCGCGCTCCACTTTCTTTAGTGCTGGATAGTGTAGTGGAAGTCTTAGTCAGAAAGGGGAGATAACAACAGCAAAATTAACTTTAGGGTTACCTACCCTTGTGAAATGGGTCCCCCTTGTAATAGTTAATATGTATACCAAAGATGAACCAAATATCTTGGACAGTTTCTGAGACATGGACCTGAACATAAAACTTAACCAACAATGAAAATTGTAAGTCGAAAAAGGGGCATAACTATGGCAAAATCAATTTTAGGGTTACCTACCCTTGTGAAATGGGTTCCCCTTGTGATAGTTAATATGTATACCAAAGATGAACCAAATATCTTTGACAGTTTCTGAGACATGGACCTGAACATAAAACTTAACCAACAATGAAAATTCTAAGTCGAAAAAGGGGCATAACTATGGCAAACTTAAGTTTAGAGTTACCTACCCTTGTGAAATGGGTTCCCCTTGTGATAGTAAACATACATACCAAATATGAACCAAATATCTTTGATGGTTTCTGAGAAAAGGACCTTAACAAAAAGGTTAACCAACGCCGACGCCGACGAGAGGGTCATGACAATAGCTCCACTTTTTGAAAAAGTGTCGCTAAAAAAGAAATTGGCCTTGATAGGAAAAGCTGAATTAGATCCATATAATTCCATCAGCAAACAGAGCAGATCCTGATCAGACAGTTACTGTATGAACCATCTAATCTGGGTCTACACCTTTGCAAACAGAGTAGACCAAGATCAGACAGCTCCTGTAGGAGTCGTCTAATCAGGGTCTGCTTTGTCTGCTTATGACAAATTATAGATCTAATTGTACACTATTAATGTGTTATTTTAAACAGGCAAATATAGCCGAATACTATGCATGATGTCATTACTTTTTACATTAATATGCATGGAATAAAGGGTTAACCCTTTCCTCCATAAATACGCCTTTCTACGCCTCTGTAAAAGTCACTTTGTGAAATCATTGTGATAAATAGAGCATTTGCTCCTAAGGAGGAAATGCTCTATTTATCACAATGGTTTCAGAACTACAAAATTCTAAAATTTTCCTTTTCAATAGTTAATGCTCCTTTTCAGTAGGTTTATTCAAAGAGGTTGGATCTAAAAATAGCCTATGGAGGAATGGGTTAAAGAGGCTTGAGAACTTACATGGTCAAACATCATAAACAACTTGGCACTAGGCTGATGTATTGTACAGATGATTGCACGGCCCCCAGCTGCTAGACTCTTCAGTAATGATATACACTGGAAACATGAGGAGCTGTCCAAGCCACTGAAAATACAAAACAACAACTATAAGTAGTAAATGTACCAACACTGTCTTTGACCTAGAAATGTCATAATGATCTTACAGCTGGAAATCTGATTTTGTTTATTCAACCCTTTACCTGATAGAAATGCAAACAGAGAATATCTAATAGAATGGCTCCCAGAGGAGCCATCTGATCAAGGTCTATGAGCCATCTGATCAAGGTCTATGAGCCATCTGATCAAGGTCTGATCAAGGTCTATGAGCCATCTGATCAAGGTCTATGAGCCATCTGATCAAGGTCTATGAGCCATCTGATCAAGGTCTATGCTGTTTGCTTATTGAATTATATAGGTCTGATTCTACAGTTTCCGACATGGCCAAAAACACTGTACTCATACACTACATGTATTATAAAACAAGAGCTGTCAGTCACGTGACAAATGCCCCCAAAGGATATCCCTGTGACATTGACCTTTAACCCATGGACTAGGGAGTTGAATGCGACACATAGTCTTTGTGTGGTGAACATTTGTGCCAGGTTATTTTACATTATTATACATTCACAGATAAAAAAGTTATAGAAGGGACACGAAATTTAGGATGGACGGATGAAAGGACTCATGGATGGACAGACAGAAGGACGGACAATGCGATTACTATATGCCCGCTGTTGGGGGCATAAAAATCAGCTAATAAACATTCCTAATGACATTATTTTTTCCATAAATATTCCAAGTGGAATTACCCTCTAGAGTTTCACCCTTTCCATCATACAAACTCCTTTTGATGTCTTTGTAAACAGAGTAAACCCAGACCAGACGGCTTCAGTAGGAACCATCTGATCTGGGTCTATTCTGTTTGCTTATGAAGTTATAATAGCTTTGACTCTGCAGTTTCTACGAATCACAAACATGTACATATGCCATTATAAGATGTGTTTGTGAAACACTATTCCCCGATTATCGTCAATATAAATTTGACCCATAATTCGACTTTTGATCATGATATATGACCTTGACCTTAATAAGTCACCCCTTAAAATGTTCGCCTCCATAAGTTGCACATGCATGTCAAGTTTGAAGTATGTACATGCAATGGCTACAAAATTATCGCCAACATTAAAGTTGTCCACAAATCAACCAACCAACAAAAAGACAGGTCAAAAGCAATATGCCCCCCCCCCCCTTTGATCCAAAAATTTGCTGGAGGAATTTGAGAAAAGAGCCCAATGATCTGTGTCTACACTGTACATGCCAGTTCACTCATTTCCCACATTCAATAGCTTTAACCCATTCCCTCATAGGGTATTTTTAGAGCCAACCTCTTTAAATGAATCTACCGAAAAGGAGCATTTATTACAGAAAAGGACTGAAATCATTGTGATAAATAGAGCATTTGCTCCTATAGGAGCAAATGCTCTATTCATCACAATGGTTTCAAGAAGTTACTATTAGAGGCGTAGAAAGGCGTATTTATGGAGGAAAGGGTTAAACATATTTTCACTGTGCAGCCATGTGGTCAATCCCTTATCAGCAATATTTGGGAGCAAAAGTTGCCGTGTTTTTACTGTTATATAAACAATTTACATTATATTTTGGTCTGCTCACTGTTGTGTGAATATTGACATTCTAACCAGTATTACATGACACCACGGCATGCTGGCTTTCTATATCAGGTATCGGAGATATTTGCATTGTCAATTATGAGAATCTCACAACAATAGTGCCAAACTGATGAAAAATATGATCATCTAGGGTACAACTTCAAGTTCAACCAAAACCAAATATAAACAAAATTATGGCTCCAGGATAGAAGATTTAAAATTTTCACTACAGCTAATTTAGCCCATTAACTTCTGGTGCCAAATCACAAATTGGTTATAGGGTCAGTAAAGTATCACCAAGTATCATTCCTGCCTTGTGTTTCAGAATAACTGTAATTTTCACTGTAGACATATATGGAAAATATATCCCCAACCTAGGCACTCAGGCGATTTAACGATTCAACTTGAGTTTAAAATTTTCATTTAAAGGGTCACCTTAGGATAACTTCTGCCAAATTATATTGAAAGTTTTCCTAACGGCATCCAAAATTCTACATGGATTTCAATTCTTTGATAAACATAATGCTAACAGGTACAGTTTCTGTGAACTCTGGCCAAAGTGTTTTAGAGAAGGAGATGATGGACGATGACAGACACAGCACTATTACAACAGCTCACGCATTTCGTGCTCAGGGGAACTAAAAATGAGAATTGATTCCTCTAGCAAACTATGTATCAACTAGCAGCCAGATCGACTCCATTGATAAGTTAGGCATGCAACATTTGATATCCTTCTACAGTAATACCTGTTTTAAACGACCACTTACTCATTTAACATAGGCGTCTCAACACTTTCCTCCATAAATACACCTTTCTATTGTATCATGCAAACAGAGTAGACCTATAGGAGCCGTCTGATCAGGTTCTGCTGTTTGCTTATGTAATAATATAGATCTGATTCTATAATTTCTACTTAGGTAAAAATTTCATGTGCTAATATGCCATTTTAAAAATTCCTCTAATTAGTATTCATGATGTCATCATTTCTTACATGAATATTCATGGAGTAAAGGGTTAAAGAACTAAGTGGTTGCTAAATGCAGGGCAAAAGTGAAGCAGCAAGAGCTTTCTGCATAATATTTGTCCTGCTTTAAGCTACTGCCTGTCTGCCAGACCCAGAAATAAGACTGTAATGGCCACTTAACCCTTTATTACATGAATATTCATGTAAGAAATAATCACATCATGAATATTTATTAGAATAATTGTTACAATAACACATGGACACAGGACTGAATTTGTTTGGCCAAGACAGAAACTAGACTCATATCAATATTAAGCAAACAGAGCAGATCCTGATCAGACAGCGCCTATAGACGGCTCCTATAGGAGCCATCTGATCTGGGTCTACTCTGTTTGCTAAGGCATTGAAAGGCGTATTTATTCAATAAAGGCATTAAGACAAGTGTGTTATTTCTTATCATCATACATGCAATGGCTGAATTAATGAGAACCTTCCTTATCAAGATGTTTCACCAACAATGGAAGTTACCATTAGAATCTCATTAGCACTTAGAATCTTAGAAACGAGGACACTGTCAATTGTAAACAATGTTGACCCAGATCAGATGGCACCTCAAGAATCCCACCATCAAGATTCTGCACAGTTTGCCATTCAGAACATTATAGCAAATTCAATCCTTGCATACTGAATTAACTCTAACATTAACCCTTTCCCTCATATAAACATATTTTCACGCATTTGCAAACAGAGTAGACCCAGATCAGATGGCTCCTAGAGGAGCCGTCTGATCAGGGTCTACTCTGTTTGCTAATAGAATTTGATAAATCTGTTTCTTTGCTTTCTAAAATGTCTACAATGTTTCACCTTCCATATTTCATTATAACTATTTTCTCTATGAATATACAGTAGGTATTGAAATTTGAAATAAACATAGAACAGGGAAAGGGTTAATGGAAAAAATAATTAAACCTAGATATGGGAGGTATATATTTCAGAAAGTCAAGAAACCGATCTATCAAATTCCATCAGCAAACAGAGCAAACCCTGATCAGATGGCTCCTATAGGAGCTGTCTGATCTGGGTCTACTATGTTTGCAAGTGTGAAAACACGTTTATATGAAGGAAAGAGTTTATAGATACATATGCAATCAATACCAACTGGCATTTCAATTCCCCCTATAATGACTATCAGTGCATGTAATTTTCTCACTAGCAAACTTTTTGCTAGTGCAACTTATTGATTCTGTCATAACAAAATGTTAAATAGAAGAAATTACAGTAAAACCTCTCTGTAACGACCACTAAATTGAGTTAATTAGCTGTTATTTTGAGCAGGTGGCTGCTTAAAGCAAGGTGACAGTAAAACAGAATGCTCCTATAGGAGCGTTCTGTTTTACTATCACCTTGCTTTAAGCGACCACCAGCCTTTAACACAAAATAATTGATGTAATTTAGTGGCCGTTATACAGCAGTTTTTCTGTACCTTTCACATCACAGATACTCATGTAATTCTTAGTCCATTTTGAACACTAATTTAAAATTATATTAACCCTTTCCTTTGTAAACAGAGTAGACCCAGATCAAATGGATCCTGTAGGAGCCATCTGCTCAGGATATGCACTGTTGGCTTATAAAAATTATAGTAAATCTAACTGTACAGTTTCTTACAATACTCAACAGTCCTATATCCATTTGCCATTATAAAATGCAGCTAATAAATATTCATGGTGTCAATATTTCTAACATGAACAATCAACAGGGAAAGGGTTAGAAGATACATTACTCAACTAGCAATCTGTAGAGCATCAGAGTTGACAGCTATTGTGAACCAAACCAGTTTATTTTCAACAAGAGCTTTCTGCTGGGTCTACTCTGTTATCTAATAAGGTAGAGCAATGACAAATATTCAAATACTAAAATTGTTATTTCTCCACCAAACTCTATGTTGTGACCACTCTTTTGAATCATCTTAAACAGATGACTCTAAAGGGTGCTGACAACATAGGGTTTGATTGAGAAGAAAAGGTTTGTTTTAATTGACACATCTTATCTGAGCCACTGTAATTACAAGAAATGGTAGGCTATGCCTTAAAGATCCTTTCTAATTTCCATCCGTATTTACCGTTTATCAGCATGACAAGTGACATTTTGATAACCTTTGAAAAATGAAGTACCGGTATTGTATTCTAAAGTTCTTCATGATCTGAAAGTTATTTTAAAGGTCAAAGACAACCAAAATATATATTACGGCAAACACATTTTAGTCTAGTGTTCATCATTTCTTACATGAATATTCATGGTGCAATGGGTTAATACTGATAAAGTAATGCAGAAAGAAGATTTTTTCCCCTTCTTCTACCTATCAAGTTATTTATTACCTTGTAGGTTCATCAAAGAACATGATCGGAGGGTTGTTCACCATTTCCAGTGCAATAGACAGACGTTTTTTCTGGCCCCCTGACAAATTACTGGTCCGTGTCTTCCGGTGCTCTGACAGTCCCAGAGTATCTAATATGTCTGCCACCTAGAAATATAACTTAATAATAAGACATCATAAAATTTTGCAATTCATACTAGAAACATTTGATTCATCTCTGTATTGATCCAGTGCATGCCTGATTTTCTTCTTTAGTGATAACCCTTTATTCCATACAGACACCTTTTTATGCCTTTGCAAACGGAGTAGACCCAGATCAGATGGCTCCTTCAGGATCTAATATTTCGTCAATGAATATTTAGTAGGTATTGAAATCTGGAATAAACATAGAACAGGGAAAGGGTTAAATGTTGAATGGCCCACAGGGCTGTAAATAAGATGCATACAAGTACAGTAGAACCCCTCTAATGCGACCACTTAATGTATAAACATGGGTGTGGGTCCTCTAGGAGCTTTCTGCATTACTTTTGTCCTTCATTAAGCTACCACCTGCATCTAGCACCCAGAATTATACCTCTTTTAGGTGGTCGCATTAGCAGGGTTTTATTGTATCTATCAAAATCTTATTTCTCTTCCTGAAACTCATTAGAAAGTGTTGCAGCATCGTAATAATAAAATAACCTGTGTTTGTGAAACAGTAAGCCCCCCCCACTGGCCTTGAAAATGACCATAATAAGTCACCCCTAAAAATGTTTGCCTCCATCTTTTGCACATGCATGTCAAGTTTGAAGTACATGTATGTATGTGCACTGCCTACAAAATTATCGCCACAAAATTATTGCAAACGTTAAAGTTGGACACAAACAACCAACCAACTATACAACAGACAGAGCAAAAACAATATTTCACTTATACTGTCTAAATTCACTTTTTACCCAGACCAGAGGACTCCTAAAATGGCTAAAATGCAGTGTATACACCATGTTTATCTAATCTCTCTATATTTATTACAAATATTTATATTTAATACAAACACACATGGATTTAATTCAATCTTAAAAGTTAAAACCATTAATTTGAAGTACAGTAAAACCTCTCTATAACAGCCACTAAATTGTGTTCATTAGTTGGTATTTAGGGCAGGTGTCTGCTTAAACAGCTACCTGCCTTTAACACAATATACTTGATATAATTTAGTGGCCGTTATAGAGAGGTTTTACTGTATTGATAAAGAACGCTGAGAATAAACATTTAGTTGATTTAACCCTTTCCCTCAAATATAAACGCCTTTACACGCATTTGCAAACAGGTCCACCAAGATCTGGGTCTACTCTGTTTGCAAAGGTGTATTTATGGAGTAAAGGGTTAGTACTGGTACTCTGTTCCAGGTCTGAAGAAGTAATGGAGAAAGACAACTTTACATAATTTTGTAGAAGACAACAATCATTTAGTGTGCAAAGAGTTAACCCTTTACCTTATAGGTAGTTAGGTACACCTTTTAACCCTTTCCCCCCATAAACTATTTTTAGACCCAACCTCTTTAAATGAATCTACTAAAAAGGAGCATTTACTAGAGAAAAGGAAAATGTTATAATTGTGTAGTATAGAACCCATTGTGATAAATACAGCATTTGCTCCTATGGAGTAAATGCTCTATTTATCACAATGGTTTAAAGAAGTGTCTATTACAGAGACGTAGACAGGCATAATTATGGAGGGAAGGGTTAACTCATTTTCAAACAGTAGATCCATATCAGACAGCTCCTGTAGCAGCCATCTGATCAGGGTTTGTTGTGTTTGCTTACTAATAAAGATCTGATTCTACAGTTTCTGCTAGGCCAAACCTTTTCTGCACTTCCCTAAATGATGTTGGTGTGGAACAGGATAGGAACAGTCTATGAAGGTTGTGTGCAAGCACATACTTCATTTGACCTTCTGGTGTTGCTGTGCATAATCATGTGTCATTTTCAAATTTCCTACCTGACTTCTATTCCATTTTCTTTTTAAAAATTCAGCTACTTAATATTCATGTGTCATTATTTCTTACATGAATATTCATTAGAGTACAGGGTATTTAACCCAATCCCTCATAGGCTATTTTTAGATCCAACTTCTTTGAATAAATCTACCGAAAAGGAGCATTAACTAGAGGAAAGGATTTTTTTTAGAATTTTGTAGTTATGAAACCATTGTGATAAATAGAGCATTTGCTCCTAAGGAGCAAATACTCTATTTATCATAATAGTTTCAAAAAGTGACTTTTACAGCGGCGTAGAAAGACGTATTTATGGAGGAAAGGGTTAAAGGTTGAAAATCAAGGAGGACATCCTACCAGCTGCTCTTTCTCTATTGTTGGTGTCTTCTCCTCAAGTTTGAGATTGGCGGAGCACATCATTGCTTCCTCGACTGACAGATGAGGCAACAGATGGTCATCCTGCATGATGTAACACGAGTATTTCCTGAATGATCGAAGGTCTCGCTCCTTACCCTTTACGTTAATTCTGCCCTCTATGTCCTGGGTTCTGCAAAAGTAGAAATGGTCATCAGAGCTATACAGTAGAACTTGTCTTAAGTGGCCATCAAAGAGGTGGGGCCATCAAAGAGGTGGTCTATTTATGGATCTGTAAAGCAGGTAGTAGCTTAATGCTGGGCAAAAAGGCTTGCATTAAGCAACACCACCTGTCTTTTAAGACTTCTATGCTCTATAAATGAATGCCCACTAAAGTCAGATATTACTGTAGATAAAGGTGTGTATTTAATAGTAAACTTGTCAATGCTTCACTTAACAACTCTTTAGAATCATCTCAAAGAGGTTTTTAGTTTATACACCTGAGTTCATGCTTATAAAGCTTTTAGTTGAGTCTGAGTTTCGTTCTCAAGCTTTTGATTGGTCAGATTTGAGTTATCAAGCTTTTGATTGGTCAGATTTGAGCCTTTGGCTCAAATCTGACCAATCAAAATCTTGAGAACGAACTCAGACTCAACTAAATGTTTTATAAGCATGGACCCAGATCTCAAGCACAGGGATCTTACGGTCTAAAAACCTCTCCCTCCTCCAAACAAGCCACATACATTCTTCTGATGTCTCAAAAAATTAAATGTCAATGATTATGGTTAGTTGCAAAAATGACACACTAAATCTTATTTGTGTTTCATCTTCTTCTTCCAACCCTTTACCTGATGAATACTCATGTAAGACATAATGAGATCATGAATATTTATTAACTGAATTTTAATAATGGTTTACGAATGAATACAGGAAATTTTGGTATGGACAGAAACTGAAGAATCAGGGTCCATGCTTATAAAACTTTTAGTTGAGTCTGAGTTCGTTCTCAAGTTTTTGATTGGTCAGATTTAAGTCTTTGGCTCAAATCTGACCAATCAAAAGCTTGAGAACTCAAATCTAACCAATCAAAAGCTTGAAAACGAACTCAGACTCAACTAAAAAGTTTTATAAGCATGGACTCAGATCTTTATAATTCCATAAGCAAACATAGCATACCTTGGGACTGCTCCTACAGAAGCTGTCTGATCTGAGTCTACTCTATGTGCAAATGCATCAAAAGGTGTCTCTATCAGAATGATAATGTGTTAATGTTCCAAACCTTTGTTTTCTGCTTTAACATCAAAATGGACCACTACACCTAAACCGTTTGCATTGGTAACTACACGTTTGTACAGTAATACAGGTCTGTCTTAAGTGGCCCTTCATTTATTGAATATAGGAGTCTTACAAAGCAGGTGGATGCTTAACCTATTCCCTCATATTGACACCTTTTGATGCCTCTGTAAAAGCCACTTTTTGAAACTATTGTGATAAATAGAGCATTTGCTCCTATGGAGCAAATGCTCTATTTAGATGTATCACAATGGTTTCATATAGATCTGCACATTTCTAAAAGTATCCTTTTGACAAGTATAATGCTCCTTTTCAGTAGCTTTATTCAAAGAGGTTGGGTCTATAATTTTAATTAATGTTTAATTAATGTAGGACAAAAGTAATGCAAAAAGCTCCTATAGGAGCTTTCTGCATTACTTTTGACCTGCATTAAGCTACCACCTGCCTTACAGACCAAGAATTATACCTTCCACCATATAACTGGATCTGAAAATGGAAAAGGAGTCTTAAATATTAATGCATGAAAAATTAATACTTGTGAAAATTGGAGCTATAAACCTGGCTAAATGACAGGCTTTATGCAAACAAAGAGTTAATATCAAATCCAATTTCCAGAATTTTGATATACTGTCTAGACATACACGGCTTGTTTTTCGGATACAGTAGATAGAATAGAACATTTGCATGTACAGTAACCACGTAACAAAATTTAGAGTTCTCTGAAAACAGGTGTCTGCTTAAAGTAAACAATGAAGAATTCAGACCCACTTGGAAATTTCTACATGACTTTCATCCGGCATAATTAATTTGTGCCTTAAGTGTCTCTCTAAAAATGGGACATACTGGTACTCAATTACACTAAGTATTTGGACACCCATTATCCCCTTCCCATGGGTTTATAAAGTTGAGTAAGGACATCATATTCTACACCAGAGTCTGCTCTGCTTACTTTATATATTACATATTTCCTTGCGGTATTTAGGAAAACTTATTCTTGCAGCAACACTCATTTCTCAAAATAAAAATTGGACCGGTTTGTATTATAGTAGGGCATTTGTGTGCTTAGAAACTGAGGCTAAAACAAGTAACCTCAGTTGGCACCTGTCATAAGGACTAGCAATTTCTGATTATTGTTCCCTTATACAGTAGAACCTGGCTATAACCATCATGTTATGAATAAACATTGGGGTCTTTTAGATCAGGTTATGGCTTTACCCATTACCTCATAGGCAATTTTTAGATCCAACCTCTTTGAATAAATCTACCGAAAAGGAGCATTTACTAGAGAAAAGGAAACATTTAAAATTGTGCAGTTTTGAAACCATTGTGATAAATAGAGCATTTGTTCATATGGAGCAAATGCTCTATTTATCACAATGGTTTCATAAAGTGACTTCTACTGAGGCAAAAGGCGTCAATATGAGGCAATGGGTTAATGAAGGTTGAAAGTTATGCAAAAAGCTCCTAATGGAGCTTTCAGCAGAAAGCTTTATGCTGCATTATGGCATCACGGCTTAACCCTTTCCCTCATGACTTTTCAAGCATACTAGATCCAGAACCTATGGTTCCTGTAGGGGCTGTCTGATCAGAATTGCTTTATTTGCTTATGAAATAATTATAAATAGACATGACTCTACAGTTTCTACCAATACCAAAGGTTCAGCTATACATACACTATTATAGAAATTCAGCTAATTCAACCTATGTCATTATTTCTTATATGAAAGTTCAACAAGGAAATGGTTAAAACCCCATTATTAAACAAGGAAAGGATTAAAAACACATAATTAGATAAAATTTAATGGTGGCTGTAGACAGGATACTGATTTGTATTACTAGAGTTCTATATTATATACCAGGAGAGTTTAGAATAGCTGGGTAAAATATTTTGTACATATTCTGCGAAATCTTGTCTTGTTGGTTCTCAATGAGGAGCCGTCTGATCAGGGTCTGCTCTGTAAATGCTTACGAAATTATATAAATCTGATAATAAAGTTTCTCCGAAAGCTGAAAAATCCTGTGTTCATCAACCATTATAAAAATTCAGCAAATAAATATCAATGTCATGATTTTGTACATGAATATGTAATGTACATGTAGTAATAGGTAATGGGTTAACCTTTTCCCCGTTCTATGTTTATTCCAGATTTCGATACCAACTGAATATTCATGGACAAATAGTTAAAACCAAATATGGTTGGAAATTGTAGAATTTAAGAAAGTAAAGAAACAGAATCTTCAAATTCAATTATCAAACAGAGCAGATCCTGATCAGATGGCTCCTATAGGAGCCGTCTGATCTGGGTTTACTCTGTTTGCAAATGTGTGTGAAAACAATGTTTATAAGAAGGAAAGGGTTACCAAAATTTATTTTTTCGAGGTGAGTCTAATAAATACCAACAAAATAATTTTTGGCTGAGAAATAAGTTTAGATCAGCTAATAAATTAGATCAATATCTCCCTTATCTACTGACCTAGGTTCTAGGCTGTTTGATTCTATCTTTCAGTACATTGCATCATCATGTGTACACGTATAACCGTTTTGCATGCACTGCATGAATGTTTGAAAACATACAATGAAAGTCAGGACCTAATATGAGATGACTGATGATTTGGCAGCTCTCATCCAAATCCAAACTGTTTGAAAATCAGTTTGAACTTGTTTTGAAAATCAAACAGTTTGTACTTCTGAAAAGAACAGGAACTGTATTTTTGAATCTACGAGTACTGAGGATTCTCTAGAAGCTGTCTGATCTGGATCTACTCTGTTTGCTGATAGGCGTAGAAAGGCGTATTTATGGAGAAAAAGGGTTAAAGAGTTGTAACTTGTATACTTGTATTATTCATAATAACTCTTACTGTCCTATGCAAAGGTTACTAAACGATTTCCTTCATATAAAGTAAACGCCCTTTCATGCCTTTGCAAAACAGAGTAGATCCAGATCAGATGGCTCCTATAGGAGCTATCTAATCAGGGTCTGCTCTGTTTGCTTATGAAATAATATAGATATGACTGCAGTTTCTTCCAAGGCCAAAATTATATTAATAATCATAACATTGTTATTTCTTACATGAATGTTCACAGTAAAGGTTAAGTATTACAATGTTGTTGTTTTTTCTCTAATGTCTTATCTTCCTCTACCTTTATCCTATAGAATTTTCCATTCATTTAACCTTTTCCTTCATATAAACGTGTTTTCATGCATAAGCAGCATTTGCAAACAGAGTAGACCAAGGTCAGACAGCTCCTGTAAGAGCCATCTGATCAGAGTCTGCTCTGTTTACTAATGGAATTTTTTTAATAGATCCGTTTCTTTACTTTCTAATTCTAAAATGGCTTCAATGTTCCACCTTCCATAATTATTTCATTATAACATTTTTCTCCATGAATACTAAGAATGTTTTGAAATTTGAAATAAACTGAAAATATAGAACAGGGAAAGGGTTAAGATTTTGAGAGACTGCTGACCAAGTGATCCTGATGAGACACTCAGTGATCATATCCCAGCTACAGTAAAACCTCTCTATAACGACCGCTACATTACATGAAGTAGTTTGTGTTAAAGGCAGGTGGCTGTTTAAAGCAAGGTGAAAGTTCTGTTTTACTTCCACCTTGCTTTAAGCAGCCACCTGCCCTAAATACCAACTAATTAACAGAATTTAGTTGCCGTTATAGAGAGATTTTTACTGTATTTGCAATTGACAGGTCTTGATTGGGAGGGTAATACTTAATAATATGAGGTTAATATACATTGTTGCCTGTAAGAATACCTTGGGTAAGAATACAATGTGTAACTTGGGGTAAGAAATGATTTACTGACAAAAGTTAGGGCTAAAAGGGTAGACACATTTTTTACATGCCAACTTTACTGCAGACTAAGACTCTTTTTGGATTAAGGCCAATTGTTAAGCTTTCAGTTGTTGAATTTTCAAACTGGAAGAGTCCATTACTGGTTAATGATAGAGCCAACTCAGTACGAGTCGGTCTAATTAGCAAGAGAATTTTTAACGACAAAATGTGCAGACCCTGATCATTGCCTAGCTCTTTTTGGATTCCCCTGACTTGGTTTCTGCACTCAAAGGGTTAATAGATCTAACTTAGCATTATAAAACTTAATGTAAGTAGCCTTTGGCATCAATACCCATTTGAACTCTTCTCTTGTAATAAAAAATGATGTCAGCTCAAAATTTCATCTCATTCGATTTCAAAAATTAGTGTTTTGAGAAACTGTCGGCTAAGTGGTGAAATTTTTTCACCACTATGTAACCTCTTTCACCAGCTACATTTTTTCCACCCATTTTATGTCAAAAACAAAATCGAAGTGCCAAAGATCTTCAGTAGAGTCATTCCCGTCTCATCTGAATATAAATAGCTGTTTGCACAGGTTAAGACAAATTATCCTATACAGTAAAGCCCTTTTAATATTGATGACCAATTTAGTATCAATATCGGTCTTGGAGACAGGTGGCAGCTTAATGCAGTAAAAGTCATGCATAAAGCTCCTCTACGAGCTTTCTGCATAACTTTCACCCTGCATTAAGCAACCACCTGCCTAAAAGTATCTAAATTCTTCTCTACTAGAATTCTGGTTTAGACGGGTTTTACTGTAGTGTCAATAGAGTTTATATCAGATACAATAAAGTTGAAAGGTAAAAATGCTATACAGCTTATGCATCAGTGGTTTTCAAAGCCATAAAAATTATATAAATAGCTTTTTCTTTTCTACAACTCCAGTGCATACAGATAATGTGATTTATGTGATATCAAACCCTTTGAATGCGGAGTTTTCAAACAGAATGGACTGTTCATCACTGTAAAAGCTTAACTTTGCTAGAGGATTTTGTAAGACACACAGTGCGTACACACATCAGAGGGTTTCTGTAAGAGCCCTCTGATCTGGGTCTTCACTGTTTGCAATTGCAAGTACACTTGTTTCCCGTATTCAAAGGGTTAAAGGTGTCCTATATTTTATACTATGTCCTAGTTTTAAACCTGCTTACAGCGAAACAAAGGAAATGCAGACAGCTTCTAAAGCTGCATAAAAAAACCTACAATCAATCTGAATCCCTTTATAATAGAGGCATAGCCAAACAGTGTATACACAGATTAGGGGGTTCCTGAAAGGGTCCTCTGAGACTAAGGGCTGGCACTGTTTGATTCGATTTATTTTCCCAAGGTTGCACCTGCAAAAGATTTCTTGCAAATAACACCATTGCAAATTAGATTTATTTTAATGTATTGCATATTTTGGGAAAGATCACTTTGTCCTTTAATTGCGGGAATCGGGTGTGTTAGCATTTGCAAACGGTGCAGACCCAGATCATAGGGATACTACAGGAGGCCTTTGATCACAGTCTGTACATTTTGTCACAAAATCCTCTTGTGAAATATACCCTATGATACTGAATGAACTCTATTGTTACTCACTGTTGGACTATTCCATTTTGAACATTCGGCATTAAAATGGTTGTTGGCCGCCAAATGAGCCACTCAAATGAGATTTAACCCTTTCCTCCATAAATACACCTTCCAACTGCTCTGTAAAACTCACTTTTTGAAACCATTGTGATAAACAGAGCATTTTGCTCCTTTATAGGAGCAAATGCTCTATTAATCACAATGGTTTCAAAAGTACAAAATTCTAAAATTTTCCTTTTCTCTACTTAATGCTCCTTTTCGGTAGATTTATCCAAAGATGTTGGATCTAAAAATAGCCTATGAAGTAATGGGTTAACCATCTGAATGCAGGACATGCATGCACTTGGCATTTGCAAACAGTATATAAACACAGCACAGAGGGCTCCTAGGGGAGCCATATGACCAGGGTCTGCACTGTTTGTCATTAGAAATCCTAAGCAACTTGTTGAGCCTTTCATCCAGAATGGACTCTGTAGTTAAACAATGATGGGTCATTCCACTTTGAAAATTCAGCATGGAAAGGGTTAACTGTACAAATTAGTACTAGGGTTACCAAATGCAGGTATAAATCAAGTTCAAACCAGTTGTGCTAATTAAGATCATTTAATCCATGAAAATTCATGCAAGAAATCATGACATCATGAACAAAGAAAGCTAATGGCAAAATGAACAAAGAAAATATTGGCTATGGTGGCATTTATATTATTTTTATAAAACAAACAGAACAGCCAGACCCTAATCAGACAGTTCCTACAGGAGCCATCTGATCTGAGTCTACTCTGCTTATAACGGTGTAGAAAAGCTTATTTATAGAGTAAATGGTTTAAAATGGGGTTTGGGGGAGCATATAGTTGCCGCTTTTTTTCAGTTTTAAAAGATCAAGATGAAATTATGATGAGATACACAGCAATTTATTAGGATCCACATCATTACACAAATTGGTTTTTAGGAGAGTTTTTAAAGAATAAATAGAAGGAAAAATCTACAACTAGGGATCAATTTCTACTCACCTGTAGCCAGCCAGAATGTTCATGAGGGAGCTCTTGCCAGCCCCAGAAGGACCCATAATGGCAGTGAGTTCCCCAGCCTTGAACTTCCCTGATATTCCCTTGAGGATCTCTTTCTTGCCTGAAATAGACAAAACAACTTATACATGAATGTTACTACTGACAGTGTATTTAACCCTTTCCCTGTTCTATGTTTATTTCAAATTTCAATACCTACTGAATATTCATAAAGAAAATTGTTATAATGAATTATGGAAGGCTGAACATTGTAGGTATTTTAGAAAGCAAAGAAACAGATCTATCAAATTCTATTAGCAAACAGAGCAGACCCTGATCAGACGGCTCCTCTAGGAGCCGTCTGATCTGGGTCTGCTCTGTTTGCAAATGAGTGAAAATACATTTATATGAGGGAAAGAGTTAACCTTTTCAATGTTGAATTTCAAAGCGGCCCATCAGCATTTGACCCTTTCCCTGTTCTATAATGGAACAGGGAAAGGGTTAAAGACTATATCTATTCCAAATTTCAATACCTAGTTGAATATTCATGGACAAAAATAGTTACAATGATATGTAGAAAACGGAACATTGTAGCCATTTGGGAAAGTAAAGATAAACATCTTTCAAATTCCATTAGCAAACAGGGCAGACCTTGATCAGACAGCTTCTATTGGAACCATCTGATCTGGGTCTACTCTGTTAGCAAATGCATGAAAACACGTTTATATGAAGGAAAGGGTTAACCATAGAGACCATTCAGTATGACAGGCTTGCATTTGCCGGAGGATTCGAAATAATAACAGTGCAGACCCTGATCAGAAGGCTCCTTTAGGAGTCCTCTGATCTGAGTTTACACTGCTTGTAAATGACGGTACACTACACATGCTTCCCACTTTCAAAGGGGTTAACCCTATACTCAATAAATACGCCTTTCTACACCTTTGCAAACAGAGTAGACCCAGATCAGACGGCTCCTGTGGGAGCCATTTGATCAGGGTCTGCTCATGAGTAAACTGTATAAATTGCTTATGACATCATACAATGATTCTACATTTTCTGCTATGGCCAAAAATTGCTGTGTTCATGCGCTATCATCACAATTTAATCTAATTGATATTCTGTATAATTCATGATGTCAGTTTTTCTTACATGAAAATTCATGGAGTGAAGAGTTAAATGTTTGTAACATACAAAATATAAATAAATTATACTATCATGGAAATGTTAGCAATCTTGCAAATGGTCTGGATTCTGAGTGCACTAGTGACTGACTCTACATGCTATTAGATATCAATAATATCTCTGTGTCAACAGTCAAAATACATAATAGACTTTATGTCCTATATTATAGGACAAACTGTTTGCCCTCATTTCTCCAAGTAAGCTGACACCAGTATTCCCTCTCCACTGGTTTGTAAAGCTGAACAAATCCATCTAGCACCAGTTTGGTAACTTTAAGTATACACTGACATTGTATCAAATAGTGTAGACCCTGACCCTAATATGGGTCTGCGCTTTAATTTGCCTATCAGAATATTCAGGGTAAACTAAAGTGAAAGTCCCAACAATAAACCCATATTTTCACTAACATCATAAAACTTTGTTATAAATGTTAAATCATTATTATGAAGATTATCAACTTGAGCTTGAATTGAAAATTGCCTGTGATACAAAATATAGAAAACCTTTAACATGTTAAGACTTGCCAAGTATGCATCCTGTCTGAAACCCTGAGTAATCCTGAGGACACCAAAAAATACCCATTGTATTTCACTGCATATTTCATGATGCTGCAAATAATATCCCCATTTTTCTGGCACATATAAACAGTCAACCTCTAGGCATATAACTCTTTTTCCGCTAATCATAAACCTGACTTGTATTTGCAATTAGCTTGGATCCAGATGCGACACCAAGTTACTCTGTGTCTTAACATGATCAAAGCTGTTTGACACCTAGGTCAATAGTTTCTCCATAGCCTGATCTAATTGGAAATATACAAAATAACACCAAGTCCAAATTTGAGCAGATTCTATTTTATTACAATTGTTGCTGAGGTTAAGGATAGAACATCAATAATTCAGGAGTTATTTACTGACACACATTCTACAGGAGTTCTATAATGATGGCAAAGTGTAAAATAATTTAACCCTTTCCCTGCTTCATGTTTATTCCAAATTTCAATACCTACTGAATATTCCCATATGGACAAAATAATCATAATGAAATATGGAAGGTGGAACATAGTAGCTATTTTAGAAAGTAAAGTAACAGGTGTATCAAATTCAATTAGCAAACAGAGCAGATCCTAATCAGACAGCTCCTATAGGAGCTGTCTGATCTAGGCCTACCCTGTTTGCAAATGCTCAAAAAGGTATGTGTATACAGGAAAGGGTTAAATTAAAACCTTTGAGTATCACTATGGGCAACAAGAAGTGTATTGGCATTTGGGAATAGTGTAGACCCAGGTCAGAGTAGACAGATGACCAACAAGAGCACCGCAAGCGGGTGCAACGCTTGTCTGTTGTCATTGTCAAGGTGAACATGCATACCAAAAATGAAGGTTGTAAATGAAAAATTGAAGAAGTTATGCTCAATGTTAAGATTTCGGACAACAAATGAACATTTATCCATGAATTGATTGCTTCATTACTTTTCCTTAATTTTAAGGAGGTACAAATTTAAATTGGAAATTGTGGGCATTGAAAATGCAGACCCTGATCAGATGGATCTTGCAAGAGTTGTCTGATCTGGGTCTACTTTGTTTGCAAAGTGTTGAAATGAATAGTTAAATTATTGTAATGAAATTATGGTCTTTTCAGGCAGGTGGCTGCTTAAAGCACAGTGAAACCCGTACGAAAAAGTACGCCCGGAACTTAACCGGAGTACGCCCTGAATTTTAAGCGTATTCCGTCTTAACTTACAATGTGAATGAATGCCGTCTTAAGTGGCTCTTAGGGAGAATAGGGCTCGAAATATGCTAATTTTTTCCGCCTAGCAAGGCGGAAACCGTCTAAATAGCAGGAAAAATATTCCCCCTAAAAAGGCGGAAACCTCCTAAATACCAGGGGGAAAAATCCGCCTAATTTTCCACCTAAGAAAGACTTACACGGAATAAAATCCGCCTAATACATGGAAAAATTCCCGTCTTAGCAGCTCTTAGGCAGAATAGGGCTCGAAATATGCTAATTTTTTACGCTTAGCAAGGCGAAAACCGCTAAATAGCAGGAAAATATTTCGCCTTAGAAAATCCAGCTAGTACAAATAAAATAAAAAAAACTTAAAAATATACTTAGACGAATCCCGCCTAAGCAGATGATTTCTTGGGCGGAAACCAGCTAACTTTTTTCTGGAAATATCCGCCTAAGAAAACCTGCCCAAAAATGTTTCAAGATTTTTTTTTCTGCCAATTATTGTTTAAGGATTTTAATCCTTTACTCCATGAATATTCATGCAAAAATTTATGACATCAAGAATATTAGAGTGTTTAATAGCTCATGGACAGGAATTTTTGAGTTATTGTAGAAACAGCAGAATCTATATAATATCGTAAACAAACAGAGCAGTATTAAGTCGCGTTAACAGTTTTTTCAGTCATATAAGTTAATAAATAATCAGTACTTCATCAGGTAAGTTGTAAGATCAACACTTCATTTACATCAAGACGCTTCTTCCTATTAAAAAACCCTACAGAATTAACACCTCATAAAAACTTAATTACATTGTACTATGGTTATAAGTCAGCAAAAACAGAAAGTGTTCATGATGATATGCATAAATAAACGAAGTGGTACTGATCATACCAGCGAGGTTGTGCAGACAATATATTGGTTTAGTAGACAGACAAGCTGATTCCAGTACACCCCTCACAACTTTGTGGGTTTGGAGGGGGCACATATACAATGTATCATAATTACCATTATATGACTCCATAACTGATGAAGCAATATAAAGCCCTGAATAATAATCAGGGTAAAATAAGAACAGATAAAATAATCAAAGATAACATAAAAACAATATATTAGTTCTTGTCAAGTCATATTTAATTTCAATCAAATGTATTATGCGACAATAAAATATGAGAAATTGAGTTTATATATTATAATTTCAACTGCTTGTAAATGCATATGAGTTTCATATGCACATAACCCTTTCCCTGTTCTATATTTTGTCCAAATTTCAATACCTACATGTACTGAATATTCAGAGACAAAATAGTTATAATGAAATGTGGAAGGTGGTGCATTATAGCCATTAGAAAGTGAAGACACTGATATTTCAAATTCTATTAACAAACAGAATAGACCTCCTCTAGGAGCCGTCTGATCTGGGTCTACTCCGTTTGCAAATGCGTGAAAACATGTTTATATGAGGGAAAGGGTTAAGAGTTTTTGTCACTGACACAATGATTTGGTTTAGATATTAAATAAACATTGTTGATGACATTATATTTTACACATTTTATCTGGAGCACTGATGAAGGCAGGGCCTGATGACAACAAACCCTGAAAAAATTCACTTTGTTCATTAACAAATGTCTTGCACTGTGTCCAAAATAGGAGAAGAAAATCATGTCTTGCTTCTGAACTTCCTGGCATAGCTTATCTACTCAGTCACAGCATCGTTGATGTCGCTGTCCCTAGGTGGCCCTTTGTTGTTTAAGCAGCACAACGCCGTGACATAATCTGTAATGAAATTTTCTCTACCAATAAGTTTTACATAAAACACAAGTCACAAGGCCAATACCATTTTGACCCTATACCTAAAACATTAATAAGGGTAAAGAATCATGAATGAACAATCCTGTTAATATTCTATCAAGCTCAGATAAATTTGAATGTAAAATGATGCCAACATAATTTAATAATTATTATCTGCTAGGTACATAAGAGAGTCATGCATCTGAACACTTTCCTTCATATGAACACATTTTCACACATCTGTAAACTATAGGAGCAGCCTGATCGGGGTCTGCTCTGTTTGCTAATGGAATTTGGTAGATCTCTTTTATTATTTCTTATTAGTTCCTAAAATGGCTACAATGTTCAACCTTTCATATTTCATTATAAGTATTTTGTCCATTTCAGAATATTCATAAGGTATGGAAATTTGGAATAAACATAGACCTGGGAAAGGGTTAAAATATATACAGAGGTCTACATTTATATAACTTATAAGATGCATACATTTAAACATGATCAAGAATAGCTCCTTTATTTCTCCACCAAACCCCAAAGTGTGTTCACTGTAAAAGGGTTGGTGGAAAAATGACAGTTTTGGCATTTGGGTATGCACCTTTATTAGAGCCCTGGTATAACTTAATGGATATGGCTTGTTTAAGGCAAATTTAATTAAAGCTTTTCATTTGTGTTTAACCCTTTCCCTGTTTTATGTTTATTGCAAATTTCAATACCTACTGAATATTCATGGAAAACATATTATAATGAAATACTGAAGGTGGAATATTGAAGCCATTTTAGAAAGTAAGGAAACATCAAAATCCATTAGCAGACAGAGCAGACCCTGAATAGGTGGTTTCTCTAGGAACTGTCTGATCTGGGTCTACTATGTTTGCAAATGTGTGAAACAGTGTTTATATAATGGATAGGGTTAATCAACTTTTATAATTGTAAACATTGTATTGGTCATGTACATACCCTTCAACACATCTACTCGCTGAATATCCAGTGGACGTCATACATCACCCTCCTTGGAGTTTGGTGGCAAGCTTATAACCAGCTCTCTCCCAACTGGCTTCCAAAGCAGATCTTGTGGCCTTCCTCAGCATGGTTCTTAAGCCAGCAGACAAACCATCTAGAATAAAGCATGTGTGTAACTGTAATTGTAAAGGTATACTTGGGTCATCATTGTAAGAAATTTGACCTGTTTGTAGATCTATATTGCATCTATAAATGTTTACATCCAGCCACTGCTAGTAGACTCTAACCAGATGAACCAGACATAGGAGCAGGCTGGAGCTGCCGGGTAACCCCCCCCCCCCCCCCCCCCCCTCCCTTTGCCCTTTTGGCATTTTCAATACTTTATACAGAATACATTGTAGATGCATAAATATAAATGGGTATGTTTTGACTATATTTCATTTGCATCCCATTCTTAAAGCCCAATAAAATGAAAAGGCTCTGTGCTTTTGGAGAAAAATTGAGAAATTGTTGGAGACAGACAGACCGACAGTGATTCCAGCATTTCCCCCAGAGGCAGAGGCTGAGATTTAAAATACCCCTCCGATAGAACGTGTTTTTGTTGTTGTTGTTTTTACATGTAATAGTTATACAAACTCTTGTAACTCTTATGAGTATCAGTATATTCAGTATTCAAGTATTAATGTCGGTTTTAGTTTCCGGAAATGCGTAATAGTAAGGTAGGTAGCGATTGGACAATAATACGCAAACCCATGTATATTTGCTTCAGCCAGCCAATGAATATCTCCGATACTTCTGCGCAAAGTCAACTGAAACTGCTTTTAAATTTTGAAAGTTTGAATAAATAAATCTATTTCACATGCTTTTCTGCAATTAATATGTGGAGTCTCAAGATGTAATATCAAGTCAGAATCACAGCGAGAGATTTAATTTTATCATTATCAAGAATAAGATGGTGGATGGATTTATAGCAAACTCGAACGCTTACCGCCGTCGTAGACAGATTTTCCCCTGGTCAACTTTCACTTTCCTTTTCTTGGAAATCTCCCAGCATTTCCAAAGTTTTGCTCTCCCTCTCTCCAAGAACGGCTAAGGATGTGTCGTCCGAACAGAATATGACCGCAAACATTGTAGAATCGGCGTAAGCCTTTAAATGTTAGCCGTCGCCTTTGTTTACAAATTGAATCCTGGGACTTATTCAATTATCGCCTAGGGGGATAAAACAATTGGGCTTTTGCACCAGCATCCGTCACGTGACTATTTCTTCCAACCGTCGACCAATCACCGCTGTTTGTCCAGCGTAGTCACATGACACAAAATAATGGCGATTCATTCCAAACCTTCGAAGCTGTGTGAATGGTCGAAGAAATCAACGATGTCTAGTACACGGAAAAGTAGACGAAGGGGCCTTACTGCCAGCACAAAATAAATTCTGAAGACATTGCTATCCGATAGCGAAAGATTCAGCCATTATCATTAACGGTAGGTCGTGAGTCCCGAACTTAAATGTCCATTTAACCCTTTTACTCGTGTTTTTACTAATTTGTAAACAGAGTAGACCCAGATCAGGGGGCTCCTATACGAGCCGTCTGATCAGGGTCTGTTCTGTTTGCTAATGGAAATTGATAAGATCTGTTTCTTTTGTTTCCAAAATGGTTAAAATGTTTCACCTTCCATACATGTACGCATCTATATGTCTCTGATTTCACTCATTGAGCTATCACACGATTTGAATCGCATAAACGGAAATGAAGATTTGACATTTGTAGCAAAGGGTAAAACTTGTTTTTTAGCCTGACATACTTATTTCAAAATTGATTCAAGGAGTTTGTGAAAAGGGGTGTCAAAAGTGATTTAAACATGATCTCAATCAATTTAGAAACTAGAAAAGTATCTCTATGAAATTGAGTACCAAAATTTATTTTAAATAGACTGTGGATCCAAATATTGTGCCTGTGTCAAACTTTTTTTCTCCATTTTTGTCAGGCCAATATAACTCTTGTTCTGCTGAGTCATTTGGGGAGAAACTTATATATATAACATGCATGATGAGAAATAGGGTCATGCTAAAGGCCCATAATGTTTCACATTTTCTTTGTCTGGCCAAAAATGGTTTACTGATGCAATTAACTACAATTCCGGGTAATGGGGCTTTGAATGAAGTTTTGAGATGAAATGATTTTTTAATAGTTAATTTATGGTACTTTTCAAATATAGATCCAGATCAGCTGCCTTTAAAAAAAAAGTATGGCACTATACAAGATCTACACATTTGACACTTTACATTCAAGCAAACTAATCACAGTTGGTGTTAATGCATAACCTAAGGTGTGCATGCACAACTGATCTGAGTTGACGTTGTTTGAATGTATCAAATGTATTGTGTTTGAAAATCTCAAAGTATAATGGCAGTGGTCATTTACATGTAAATATGGCTAGGATTCTTTGATGAATTTGTTAATCTTTCCAGGATGATAGACTGCAGGCAGTTGGGGAGAAAACTAGACAAGATGGCTGTTCCTTTCACACAAGTGAACCAACGGATTCCATCCCAGGAGATGTCAGTCAGGATTTAGAACATTTTCTATATACATGAGTAAGAGTACTGACCGAGACATTCCAGATGACTGTATGCTGGACTCAGATGTCAAGATGAAAATGTTGTAGAGCTGACCTCTACTTCATCAACTATATCTGATAACGAAACTGACTCTGCAGAAGACAATGAAGCAGTTCTGTTACCATTGGCTCTTTTGTGTTGCTGTTGGCTCTTTTTACAACAATGTACAACCTTATTGGTGATGCAGCGCAGCAGCTTTTGAATATTCTGTCATTTGTACTTCCAAGTGGACATATATTGTGCAGCACACTACATGAGTTTAAAACATTTTTTTGTTTTCAAAAAATTAAAAAAACATCTTGTTTTCCTGGCTATTACTGCCATAATGCAGTAAAAGATCAAACAGTAAAACATTGTCCCATGGCATTTGTGACATGCCATTTGACAGTGCTAGTTACTTCATTGAAGTGCTGTTAAAAGATCATACTTTATTTCAACAAGACAGTTTCTATAAAAAAAACTACAACATCGGTTCCAGCGACAAGTACCCCTTGGCAGTTATGCAGATATTTATGAAGGAGAACTTTACCAATCACACTTTCAAAATGGAGGGCATCTAAGCAAACCAACAAATTTGTATTTTAACTTTAAATTGTTTAATACAGATGGTGCTGCAGTGTTCAAAAGTAGTAAAGTTTCAGTTTGACCATTGCTCTTAGTTATTAATGCCAACTTCCATATTAGCAAAGAATGAAGAAAGAAAACATGATCCTTGTCAGTCTTTGGTTTGGAACTAAGAAGTGATCAATAAGCACAAGATATTAACCCTTTACTCCATGAATATACAGGTAGAATTTAATGACAGGTTTTATTGGCACCATGAACAGTAAATTGCATTAATTTTCAAAATGGCATATTAACACAGAAACTTTATGCCATGGCAGAAACTGTAGAATCATATCTATAATTCTATATTATATCATAAGTAAAAAGAGCAGGCCCTGATCAGACGGCTCTTCTAGGAGCCATCTGATCTGGGTCTACTCTTTTCTCCGTTTGCAAAGGCACAGAAAGGCCGATTTATTGAGGAAAGGGTTAATGCTTAGTGAGACTTCAAAGTTTACAGATCCAGCTCAGCCACCACGTCTGTGATGTGGCTAACAGTTCTTGATCTGTACAGTTTGATACATAATTACAGTACCAGTATTAATTAATACTCCTTGGCTTATATTACTATTGCATTTAGTAAGAATCAATTCACCTATTGCATTCTGGGTATTTTTTGTCATCTGAAATTATCAACTGCATCAAAAATCAAGAGATACTTTTAACTATTGGTCTGATTTTTGTAGGAATGGTGCCTAGACATTAAACATTTTGTACCTCAGATCAGGTCCCACTTTTTGTGGTTCTGATCTGGATCTTAACTGTTTGTCGATATACTAGTGTATGGGTACCCCATTTGAAGTGGGTTACTTTTTATGGTTGTCAAATTACCATAAAAAGTAACATGAAAGCCATGTCATGGCCCTTAATACAAAAAAAGGTCTTTTGGGGCATTGAAAGTAATTAGATCCAGACAATAGTGACCTTAAATGTCAGAGATGCTTTATTTGATCAAAGACTACTATTGTCAGAAAAAGTTTGTTTATTGTTTATTTCTAAACTGCCTGGGTTGAAATGTAAGATCCACATATTTGACTATAAAAGGACTAAAGTCTGTCTAATAAACCTTTGCTAAAATGCTAAGTCTGAAATTCCACCTAGCAAAATTAACAAAGACAAAAACTCCATCTAGTAAAATAGACTAAGTCGAAATTCCGTCTAAGAAAATCTCAAGAATAGTTCAATGTCATTTTTTCCTGCTAGTTTGAAAAGTAAAGTTTATTTTTCCGCCTTACTACACCGAAAAAAATCAGGCTTATAGTTTCCGTCTAAATTGTTATCATTTCCTGCTAAATTTAAGGCGGGAATTCAGATTTTCTTAGACGGCTTTTAGCAAAATTCCGTGTCCGTGTAGTGATAGCAGGAAAATCTGATATTTTGCCATTTTCAGGGCGTAATCCGTCTAAATTCCAGGCGTATTCCGCTTAATAATTTCGTACGGGAAGTCAGAGAGCTTTCTACATGACTCCTATCCAGCATTAAGCTGCCGCCTGCTTTAAAGACCGGAATTGATACTAACTTAAATAGTTTAGAGAGGTTTTACTGTATTCACCATGGGTCAGTCACTTTTGACCTCATGGCGCCATGAAAGAGTGTCACATCACATCTACCTATCTGTTAACAGTCAAATATTCTGTCTCTTATCTGTTAACAAATATACAAAATTGGGTAATTACAATCAACATTCAGCTCCTAACTAGCTAATTTAACCTGTTTCATGCTGCATTGTGAATATATCCTCTAGGAATATTATACAACTTGTTCTATGCAAATAGGAGCTAGGAGCTGTCTCATATGGGTCTACACTATTTGCAAATGCAGATTTGTATGATAAAAGCAAGAGGAGTGTTATGATAAACTTTGTAAAACCATATGAATGAAAATGAGACATCTTTATACTCTGTGTTTTATTTTCCTCAAAACAATTTGAAAATCAGATTGTATTTCTTTAATTAAAAATATTTTTTATTAAAACTAATAGCAGAAAAAATGAGATATGATATTCAAAGTAGTTTCTGCTTCTGGCAATATTAATTGCTTGTAAAAGGTTAAACAGATCAGGTTTATCACAACTAAGTTAATACAACATTATCAAATTGGAATAGGTTATCAAATTGTTATATGTACATATTATCAATTGCTCCAATTGCTGTCCCCACTAAGTACACCTACATACCCCTAATCATCCTTTCAATGCTGAATAACTAACCCATTCCCTAATATAGGCTATTTTTAGACCTAACCTCTTTGAATAAATCTACCGAAAACGAACATTAACTAGAGGTTTTTGTCAAAAAAACCGGATGTCTCCCCTCTAATAAAAACAATATGTAAAGGGAAATCACTAAAAATGTTATGGTCTTGATGAATGATACTTCCCCTCATTATGCGTTTTCCACACTACATTTTTCAAGAAGAAAATGATAACAGCTAATAACTCCAAAAATACTGATACCAGATTTATGGCCCTTGTGCATGACACTTACTTTCATCATGCTCTTTCCAAAAATAAAATGTCATTCCAATAGCATCAGTCGAACAGGAGTTATTGATCGGCCAAAAAATGTAACAAAGGGCAATAACTCCAAAAGAATTGAAGCCAGAATTATGGCCCTTGTTCATGACACTTTCTCTCATCATGCTCTTTCCATGTATGAAGTTTCAATACGATGGCAAGAGCCATGTAGGAGTTATCGTCCGGACAAGAAAGAATTAAACAAATGTACAAGGGGCAATAACTCTAAATTTATTGAAGCTCGAGTTAAGGATCTTATGCATGACACTTTCTCTTATTATGATCGTTCCATGTATGAAGTTTCACTCCAATGGCATGTGTCACATAGGAGTAATCATCTGGACAAAAAGTTGTGATTTTTTTTTACAAGGGCAATAACTCCAATATTAGTGAAAACAGAGTTATGGACCTTGTGCATGACACTTCCTCTCGTTATGATCTTTCCATATATGAAGTTTCAATCCAATGGCATAAGCCATATAGAAGTTATCGTCCGGACAAAAAAGTGTGATTTTTTTTACACAGGGCAATAACTCCAATATTAGTGAAAACAGAGTTATGGACCTTGTGCATGACACTTCCTCTTGTTATGATCTTTCCATATATGAAGTTTCAATCCAATGGCATGAGCCATATAGAAGTTATCGTCCGGACAAAAAAGTGTGATTTTTTTACAAAGGGCAATAACTCCTATATTAGTGAAGCCAGAGTTATTTTCCTTCTGCATGACACTTCCTCTCATTATGATCTTTCCATATATGAAGTTTCAATCCAATGGCATCAGGCATATTGAAGTTATTGTCCGGACAAAAAATTATGATATTTTTTACAAAGGGCAATAACTCCAATATTAGTGAAGCCAGAGTTATGGACCTTGTGCATGACACTTCCTCTCATTATGCTCTTTCCATATATGAAGTTTCAATCAACTGGCATCAGGCATATTGAAGTTATTGTCCGGACAAAAAATTATGATATTTTTTACAAAGGGCAATAACTCCAATATTAGTGAAGCCAGAGTCATGGACCTTGTGCATGACACTTCCTCTCGTCATGATCTTTCCATATATGAAGTTTCAATCCAATGGCATGAGCCATATAGGAGTTATCGTCCGGACAAAAAAGTGTGATTTTTTTTTACAAAGGGCAATAACTCCAATATTAGTAAAGCCAGAGTTATGGACCTTGTGCATGACACTTCCTCTCATTATGCTCTTTCTATATATGAAGTTTCAATCAACTGGCATCAGGCATATTGAAGTTATCGTCCGGACAAAAAGTGTGACAGACAGACGGACAGACGGACGGACATACTAACAAATGGGTAGTTGTGTGACTTTTTCCTTTGATCTTTTCTTGTGTGACTAGTCCCACAAGAAAAACTATTTTTGGCTCTAACTTTGGAAAAGAATGATCTGGAAGCTAACCCTAACCCTATGTCCCACAACTGGCCAGGTTAATGTCACAAGAAATGGCCAGGTTAATGTCACAAGAGATGGCCAGGTTAATGATTTTACTTGTGGGACTAGTTAGAAAAAGTCACACAACTACCCTTTGGTGAGTGCGGACGGACGGACAGACAGACAACTCTCACGAAAACAATATGTCTCCCCCATATAAATATGGGGGGAGACATAACTAGAGAAAAGAAAATGATAGAGCTGTGTAGAATAGAAACCATTGAGATAAATAGAGCATTTGCTCCTTAGGAGCAAATGCTCTATTTATTACAATGGTTTCAAGAGGTGACTTTTACAGATCAGTGTAGAAAGGCATATTTATGGAGGAAAGGGTTAAATAAGTGAATGTTACACCTTCCGTATTTCATAAGAGCTATTTTGTTCATGAATATGTAGTAGGTATAGAAAATTGTACTAAATATATATAGAACAGTGAAAGGGTACACATGATATTATGGTTAACACATTCAATGATGAATTTTTAGTGGAATAGTCTATCAGTGTTTAACTAATGAGTCCACTCAGTATGAAAGGTTTAAACGTCCTAGATGATTTTGAATGACAAACAGTGCAGACCCTGATCAGAGGGCTCCTCTAGTATCTCCCTGATCTGGCTCTACACTGTTTGTAAAGAGCCTGTGCATGTGTGACCTGCATTTAGAGGGTTAAGTACAAGCTGCTGTTTAAATATTTTCTCTCCATCCCATAAATACTGAAATTATTATCAGTAGAATTTACTGATACTTTACACATTTTATAAAGGAATATGAACACAAAATATTTCAACAGTGGTAGAATATGTAAAACCATATCTATAATTTCATATGCAAGCAGAGCAGACCCTGATCAGAACACTCGTTGGTTTAGCAGCTGTTTGATCTGTGTCTACTAGGTTTGCACTGGCATGGAAGTACCTAAATTACGGTAGTCCGTAATTGTTTATTGAACATTAAATTTTGTATCTGATGATTAGCCTCAAGCAATGTAGATCCTGATCAGATGGTTGTTCATGCCACGGTGACTGGTTTGTGTCTGCTGTGACTGTTCAGACCAGAAACAGCTTTGTGCTTGTTCATACAAACCAGCTGTTACGTATTTAAGTGACAGATGTATGCAAAATGTTATGGTAGTTGGTTTAACCCTTTTCCAGATGACTATTCATGTCATAAATAATGACATCATGAATATTTATTGGACTGAATATATATATAATGACATATAAACACAGGATGTCTATATATTTCGGGTAATCATGGTACTGTAAGACAATACATGTACATTGTACATGTACAATGTTAACCCTTTCCCTGTTCTATATTTAGTCCAAATTTCAGTACCTACTGAATATTCATGGTGAATATAGTTATAATAAAATATGGAAGGTTGAATATTGTAGCAATTTCTATAAGTAAAGAAACAGATCTATCAAATTGTATTATCAAACAGAGTAGACACTGATCAGACGGCTCCTCTAGGAGCCGTCTGATCTGGCTCTACTCTGTTTGCAAATGTGTGAAAACCCTCTTTATGAGGGAAAGGGTTAATTTGCTATGGGGTAAAAATTTTGTCCTCTGCATGGGATTTCAAACTCCAACATGTACCCAAGAAAGCTGTGTTTTGAATTATTTTTCAAAGTGTTTATATATCTGTTCAAGTAATGTAATAGTGCATACCCCCATTCACCCAGTAAACTGCCTTTTACAGTGTAGACCCCCATTCACCCAGTAAACTGGCTTTCATAAACAGTGTAGACAACCATTCACCTTGTAAATTGGCTTTTGCAAACAGTGTAGACCCCCATTCACCCAGAAAACTGACTTCAACAATGTACTGATTTGCAGTGTAGATTCCAATTAACCCAGTACCGGTATACCCCCATTTACCCAGCATTTACTTGCAAACAGTGTAGAATCCCATTAACCCAATGTACTGACTTTTGCAAACAGTGTAGACCCCATTTACCTAGTGTACTGACTCACAAATGGTGTAGATCCCCCTATTAACCCTTTACTCTATGAATATGCAAGCATGAAATGATGATATGAATACCAATATATTGAATTTTCATAATGGCACCATGAACAAGGAAACTAAGCATCATGAGAGAAACTGCGGAATCTACATGTAAATAATTTTATAAGCAAACAGAGTAGACCTTGATCAGACGGCTCTACAGGAGCTGTCTGATCTGGGTCTGCTATGTTTAAAGGCATATTAATGGAGTAGAGGCTTAACCCAGTGTAGTGACTCTTGCAAACAATGCAGACCCATATGATGGTAAACCTGTGTATTGACTTGCAAACATTCAAGACCTTAAACATAAACGCATGGCTCATTGAGAAGTTTAGTGGGATCCAAGAAGTTTGGTCACATCTGCCTATAATGTAGCACTACATACTAATACTATAATGGTATGATCTATCTGTCTATATATATATTTAAACTTAAAGGTCTGCACTATTTGTCATTTAACAAAATTCTATTCCAAAGTATACCCTTTCATACTGAATGACGGACTATTCCACTTTGAAAATTCTGTATTCAAAAGGTTATATATGCCACAGATCATCTGGTCTGTGCGTCTATATAACCCTTTCCTCCAAAAACGTCATTCTACGCCTCTGTAAAAATCACTTATTGAAATCATTGTGATAAATGGAGCATTTGCTCCTATAGGAGCATTAATGCTCTATTTATCACAACGGTTTCAAACTACAAAATTCTAAAATTTTCCTTTTTACTAGCTAATGCTCCTTTTCGGTAGAAAAACCAAAGTGGTTGGATCTAAAAATTATGTTTATGAGGGAATGGGATTATCTGCACAACTCCGAAGAAACAGGGTTCGAAATTAACAGTGGCATAAGGGGCAGTTTTGCCACCAGAAATGTCCAGCTTGCCGCCTGATCTGAAAGTCAGTGGCAAAAACTTGCCATCAGGAATAATTGGGTGGAAATCAAAACAATCAGAAGAATACTTTACGAATTATCGGAACACTGTTTGTTTTAATTACTTGTTGAAATTTCCATGTTGCTTTCTATAAGTACTTGCCACCAGGGAAAAAGGTAATTTCAAACACTGGCATGGGATCTAATACAAAGTTCTATAACATGCTTCAATTTACATTGTCATCCTACACATGGTTATATTTTGCTTAGTAATATGATCACTAGTCGCTGTGTCCCAGTTACAAGCCAGTTACTTGGATGACAGTACTCAGAGAACTGGAGTTGTCTGCTTTAAAAACTTGTTTTCAGAATTTTTCAATTACAATATTAGTTTTCTAATATCCCTATGTGACCTGCTACCTGATCCAGTTGGTATCCACCTAACCCGTTACCCATGAATATTCATCTAAGAAATAATGACATATTCATGAATATTAATTAGACATTTTTTAAATACATGTAGCATGCAGTCATCATATGAACACAGGGTGTTGAAGCCATAGCAGAAACTGTAATATCAGAACATTATTATTCCATGAGCAAACAGAGTAGACCCTGGTCTGAGATACCTCCAACAGCTGTTACATGATCTGGGTCTACTCTGTTTGCAAAGGTGTTAACCTTTCCCTGTTCTATGTTTATTGCAAATTTCAATACCTACTGATTATTCATGGACAAAATAGTTAAAATGAAATATGGAAGGTGGAACATTGTAGCCATTTTAGAAAGTAAAGACATAGATCTTTGAAATTTTACAAGCAAACAGTAGACCCTGATCAGACTGCTCCTCTAGGAGCCATCTGATCTGTTTCTATTGTTTGCAAATGCGTGAAAACACGTTTATATGAGGGAAAGGATTAAAAAAGCATATTTATGGAGTAATTTAAGTAACAATGTCATTCCACACTAAAGATACATTTGTAACATAGATTACACCGTGCATGTGTCACAGGTACAGCAGTGCATATGAGGTATGGTGACCCACAGACCCAGTGGTCTAAATAACTTTGACAAAATTGCCGTAAACTATTTGTTACCTATACCACTGAGACAATGTATTTATCAAGATTTCTGGCCTGGCGTGTGTAAATGGTACCGAAGGTGTAGATAAGGAGTATTTGACTTTTTATTCCATGAATATTAAAGTAAGAAAAATGACATCATGAATATTAATTACCGGTACATTCTTATACATGTATATGAATTAACACATACACAGAAATTTTTGGCTATGGCAAAACTTCAGAATCATATCAATATCATATTCTTAAGCAAAGTTATACAGAACAGGGAAACGGTAAAAAAATAAATAATCTGAGTGTCTTATATTTTTGGATCCTGATGATGAATCACAAAATTGATCCTTAATATATATGCTACCATACGACTTAAATTATAACAACAGTGGTTGAATGTAAATGTGTGTATGTCCTCTGGTAGTATTAAGTGCAATGAAGTCACTTCTCCGTCATTTGTCTGGCGGTGTCATGCTTTTTACATAGCACGACATCGCCAGACAAACGACGGAGAAGTGACCTGCCAAAAGCAGGTGCAGAGCAACAGATGAATGTGTGTATTCAAAAACTGAAAGTGTATTCAAATATTAAAATCTTCAATTTCTTCACCAGAACCCTGTTGAACATGTGACCACTCTTTAGAATGGTCTCTTATGCATCTTATCTGGACCTCTGTCCTTTCATACTGCTCCTTACAGGAACTATACAATCAGGGTCTGCTCGGCTTGCATATACAGTAAAACCCCTCTAAAGAGACCATTTAATGAGGAGACATTAACCCTTCTCTTGCTGAATTTTAAAATACATGTCTCCTTCTTTACCCATGCCCTGTTGTATAATTACATATATCTTCACTGTGTACACGTATTTCGCTGTGCAATCACTGCTGTGGAGTGCACTGGTTGCACAGTCAACTTGTAAATTAGTGAAGACCCTGATGAGACAGCTCCTGCAGAAGCTGTCTCATCTCGGTCTTCACTATTTACAGGTAGGTATATTGCCGTGAATAGCAAGCTTAAGGGTTAATATTTATAAAAGCAGGTGGTTGCTTAATGCAGGACAAAAGTAATGAAGAAAGCTCCAGCAAAAGCTTTCTGCATGACTTTCGTCCTGCATTAAGCTATCATCCGCCTCAAAGACCCAGAATTATACCTCATTTTGATGGTCGCATTAGAGGAGTTTTATTGTATATTATGGTTCTGATTTCATAGATTTAGTCAACTATTCATGTGTTCAAATGTCATAATGTAACAATTAACTTAATAAATGATAATTTCATATCAATATTCATGAGGTAAAGGGTTGAAAACTACATGTACTCATCAGGATCCAAGCCAATATATACATGTATTCTGTCAATATAGTTTCTCCAAAGCTTGAAGGAGTCAAAATTAAACCAGATCTAAATTTGAGCAGACAATATTTTTAATAGCAGGGTAAGGCTTAATTAAAGTTGCAAATACAGTAGAACTTCTCTTAATCCAATACCTCATAGGCTTTGAATAAATCTACCGAAAAGGGGCATTTACTAGAGAAAAGGACATTTTTTTAGAATTGTGTAGTTTTGAAACTGTTGTGATAAATAGAGCATTTGCTCTATTTATCACAATGGTTTCAGTAAGTGAGTTTTACAGAGGCTTCAATATGTGGTCATTCATTCATTGAGTATCAGAATCTTAACAAGATGGCCCTTAATCGCTCACCTGATTACCATAGATTTAAGATTTTTGCAGGGTAGCCCATGGGTAGGGTCAATATTGAACTTAGGGACAATATATGAACAATGTTGATAGTGGATCATGAGCAGTGGATCATGAGCAGTGGTTCTGCATAACAAGATTTTCAAAGATTTAGTATATTGATTTTATCAAGACAATGATTCTGACCAATGAAGATTGCGCTAAAAATGTGCTCTCTAAGGTATTTTTCTAAGATTTGACCTAGTGACCTACTTTCTATTCCCACCCAACCCATGATCACACTCAACCTTGATATCACCAAGACAAACACTCTGAGCAAGTCTGAGGAAGACTGGGCTAAAAATGTGGCCACTGGAGTGTAAACTAGATTTCTCTAAGATATGACCCAGTGACCTACTTTTTGACCTCACATAACCCACTTTCAAACTTGTCCAAGATTTTATTAGGACAATCATTCTGACCAATTTTCATGAAGATTTGGCTATAAATGTGACATCTAGGGTGTTCACAAGGTTTTCGTACTATTTGACCTAGTGACCTAGTTTTTTACCCAACATAACCCATTTTCAAACTGGTTTGAGATTTTATCAAGACAATCATTATGACTAAGTTTCATGAATATTGGACTAAAATTGTGACCACTAGAGTGTTCACAAGGTTTTTCTACTGTTTGACCTAGTGACCTAGTTTTTAACTCCACTTGACCTACTTTCGAACTAGTCCGAGATTTTATCAAGACATTTGTTCTGACCAAGTTTCATGAAAATTGGACTAATATTGTAACCACTAGAGTGTTCACAGGTTTTTTTTTACTGTTTGACCTAGTGACCTAGTTTTTAACTCCACTTGACCTACTTTCGAACTCGTCCGAGATTTTATTAAGACATTCATTCTGACCAAGTTTCATGAAGATTGGACTAAAATTGTGACTACTAGAGTGTTCACAAGGTTTTTCTACTGTTTGACCTAGTGACCTAGTTTTTTACCCCACATAACCCATTTTTCAAACTCCTCCGAGATTTTATCAAGACAATCATTCTGACCAAGTTTCATGAAAATCGGGCTAAAAATGTGACCTGTAGAGGGTTCACAAGGTTTTCCTACTATTTGACCTAGTGACCTAGTTTTTAACCAAACTTGACCCACTTTCAAACTCGTCCGAGATTTTATCAAGACATTCATTCTGACCAAGTTTCATGAAGATTAGACTACAATTGTGACCACTAGAGTGTTCACAAGCAAATTGTTGACGACACACGACGCACACCGCACGACGGACGACGGACATTCAAGTCTCCCAAAAGCTCACCCTGAGCTTTGCTCAGCTGAGCTAAAAAGCAATTAATTGCTTAATTAATACAGTACAAAATTATTGCAGAAAACTCCCATATGAGCTTCTGCATTACTTTTGACCTGCATTAAGCTACATGTACCACCTGCCTCACAGACCCATAATTAGAACTCATTTCATGATTGCTTAAGACAAGTTCTACTGTATTCAATAGACTAAGCTAAAGCTGTCCAAAATCTTAAAGTCTGCCAAGAAACTGTGCCAAAATACAATGTTTACCCTTTACTCCATGGATATGCCTTTTAACACTTTTGCAAACAGAGTAGACCCAGATCAGACAGCACCTGTAATGTTTGCTTATGATGTAATATAGATCTGATTCTACAGTTTTTTGTAACAATAAAAAATCTCTTGGTCATAGTACCAATATAAAAATACAACTGTTGATTTCATTATTTTTACAATAAAAAAATATTCATGGCATGGATAATTGAACTGTACTGACTATAACATGTAGTTAACCCTTTACCTCATATAAACGTGTTTTCACGCATCTGCAAACAGAGTAGACCCAGATTAGACGGCTCCTAGAGGAGTCGTCTGATCAGGGTCTACTCTGTTTGCTAATGGAATTTGATAAATCTGATTTTTTATTTTCTAAAATGGCTACAATGTTCCTTCCACCTTCAATATTTCATTATAGCTATTTTGTACATGTACATTCAGAAGGTGTTCTAATTTGAAATAAACATAGAACAGGGAAAGGGTTAATTTGCTCTAACCTATGCAATCAGTTTGGATCCAGATTAGCTCTACAGTAGCTTGGTGTCATCAGGATCCAAACTATTCAACACTGATCGCGGAATTTTCAAAGAAATTGTAGAAAAAGTCTCTTTCAAAAATTGAAGCAGACAACAATTATTGCAGATGTCAATTACTTAACAAAACTTAACTCTTTTGCTGCCAAATTGACCCATCTGTGATAACCTATGCAAACAGTTTGGATCCAGATGAGCCACCAAGTAACTTGGCATCTCATCAGAATCCAAACTGTTGGTTACTGTGACAGTTTCTTGAAACAAAAATGAAGAAAAAGAAAAATGGAAAATTGTATCGGATGACAATGTTTGCAGACAACAGAATTTAGCAGCGAAAGAGTTAATCTGGGACAAATTTAAAGTTAACGTTATACAAAATGACTTTAAACAGGAATGTAATTATATTGTTCCTAATTACTTGACCTTGACCAATTATGGGGGAAAAATGAATTGTGACTACACCTCTAGGTGACAAAATGACATGCATATGGTATTATATATAAAGGCTTGAACAGTGAAATTCCCGATATTGAAAAGGGATCGGTCACTTCCTGAATATCTGCAATTGAAAATTGCACAAATATGTAACATTTTACTCTATAGATATACATGTATTTTAACATGTTTACAGAGTAGATCAAAATCAGATGACGCTTATAGGAGCTGTCTGATCAGGTCAGATCAGATATAAATTACATTATTTTTTATAATAGTACATGGACACATGAATTTTTGGCCATAGTAGAAACTGTAAATTCATATCTATATTATATTGATCATAAGCAAACAGTGCAGGCACTGATCAGATGGTTCCTGTAGGAGCTGTCTGATCTGGGTCTACTCTGTTTGCAAAGGCAGAGGAAGGGGTTAGCTAAAATGGAAGGACAGACAAGAGCAAGACCAAATATGCCTTCCACCTTGAGGATGGGGATGCGGTTATATGAATATTCATTTAAGAAATAAATTACATCTGGAATATTAATTTTATTAGCTGAAATTTTATAATTGTACATAAACAAAAGGAAGTTTGGCATAAGTAGAAACTGTAGAATCAGATCTATATAATTCCAGACCTTGCTTTGATCAGACAGCTCCATCAGACGCTGGCTGATCTGGGGCTACTCGGTTTGCAAAGGTACCATAGCCGTCTTCATGAGGGAAAGGGTTATATTTTGACATGCAATCACAGGATACTGACTGTACAACTAAGTTGTTCTGCACTTGAAACCCATGGTCAATGCATCATTGGCCCATGACTGACCACTAACCCTGTGAGTGTAAGGGTGTACTGGCAATTGCAAACAGTGCTGACCCACAGCATCTAAGGGCTCACAGAGGAGTTCTATGACCTTGGTTTGCATTACTGATCATTCAAAATTCTCCAACAAATTTAAGGCTTTCATTTATTACTTTCATAGTGAATGGGCTCTATACATTTAAACACTGTTTAGTTAGGTCATACCACTTTTATATTCAGCATTCAAAGGGTTTTACCTATTTCACTATCTTGACATTAACTGTATATACATGTATACACACTGTACATTGCATGTCCCCTGGTCCAGCTGACAGACCATAAACTGACCATCAAACACTGTAGAATTGAACAGTGAAAGAGCCAACGTCTGAAACCAGTTTGGATCCCGATGAACTGTTGTATGACTGCATTATAAACATGACTTTGAAAATTTGTTTTACACCCTGAATGAGTCTGATGAGTGTCTTCTCCGTTTGTAAACTTAAAAGGCATGAAAAGGTGTTTAATACACATGTATATGGTTTATAGGAGGGAAAGGGAAGAAAAGGCTATGAAGCAGATACAGGTAGAATAATTACAGATTCCAGAAATGAAAATTAAAACAAATGATCACCTGGCCATTTGATGGATGTTCGGAATATAAATTTGGCATAATTATGTCAATCTCTTCCTTGTGAAAGTATCATAACTTATATTACATCAGCAAATCAACATTGTTCTTATAAATCTCTCAGCAACAACAAATTTCTGTTGTTTTTAAATTTTGAATTTAAACCAACAATTAAGAGCCGTGTTTGAACTTATACAAACATAATTTAACCAATTCAGCAAAAAAGATGTGTTCCAGCCGATGTATACTGATAAGACACCCTTCATCTGTACAAATGACTGCTCAGGCCTTACATAACCCTTTCCCTGTTCTATGTTTATTCCAAATTTCAATACCTACTGAATATTCATTAACAAATTTGTTATAAAGAAATCTGGAAGGTGGAGCATTGTAGACATTTTAGAAAGTAAAGAAACAGATCTATCAAATTCTATTAGCAAACAGAGCAGACCCTGATCAGACAGCTCCTCTAGGAGCTGTCTGATCTTGGTCTACTCTGTTTGCAAATGCGTGAAAACATGTTTATATGAGGGAAAGGGATAAACGACTATATACTCCAAATGTACATTTTCGTATGGTGCAGGTCATAGTGTCCACTTAACCCGTTTGAGTGCAGGCCACATGTATACATACTGACATTTGCAAACGATGAAGACCCAAGATCAGAGGGATCCTAAAAAGTCCACTGATCTGGGTCTATACAGTTTGTCATTCCCTGTTGGCTTTCCATATACATGTAAGAAATAATATGACATCATGAATATTAATAGCAGAATTTTTAAAATTGCAAAATTAACATGACTTTTTGGTATTGGTAGAAACTAGTTTCTTACATGTACAGGAGCTGTCCGATCTGGGTCTCCTCTGTTTGCAAATTAAAGGAGTAAATAAAATGTTTACACGAGAGAAAATATGGCCCATTCCACTTAGAAAACTTACAGGGATACACTCTGTTTTTTTGGTATTTTATAGTAATACAAGTATATAATTTTGTTTATGTAATATCCTATATATACAATACAACCTTATAATAAGTAACCACCAAACATACCAGATCTGTAAATTTATTCTTTGTTATTGACCCAAAAATGAACCACAACAATAAGTTATTTTGCGTCTTTGTTCCCAACTAATATTTAAGGACAGATTTCCTGTATAAATGGAACACTATAACCCTTTCCCTCATGACTATTTGTGTAAGACATCATGCATATCAATTAGCTTAATTTCTATAATTGTACACACAGAATTTAATGAAATGGTAGAATTTGTATAAGCAGATCTATATTGCATATAAGCAAACACAGCTGACACTGGGGCCTACTCCATTTGCAAAGGCAAAGGTTTTAATATGGTTAACCCATTACCGCATAGGCTATTTTAAATCTACCAAAAAGGAGCATTTACTAGAGAAAAGGAATGTTCTAGAATTGTGTAGTTTTGAAACCATTGTGATAAATAGAGCATTTGCTCCTGTGGAGCAAATGCTCTATTTATCACAATGGTTTCACAATGTGACTTTTAGAGAAGCGTCAAAAGGCATCTATATGCGGGAATGGGTTAAGGGTTAGATGCTAGATACAAAGACTGACTCCTGAAAACACTGAATTTGTAGACCTAATCAAGAGTGTTCATAGGAACACATGTCACCTGGTGAAAGCCTGAAGGAAACAAAAAACAACCAGAAAGACAGACAAGACACTGTGTGACAGTCTGACAAACAGATAGACAGCTGGAGAAGTGTCATTTTGCTAAAGTAAGTGACATATAATATAATCCTTGTGAGACTTCTCTGATAACAGTAATTCCTGCTAGAAGAGAGATGGATCCAACATATTTGGAAAGTCTATAACATAACAACTCTTATAATATATAGAGTAGAACCTGTCTTAAGCTACAATCAAAAAGATGTCTAATTATGGGTCTGTAAGGCAGGTGGTAGCTTAATGCAAGTCAAGTTACAATGCAGAAAGCTATAGGACCTTTCTGCATTACCTTTGCCCTGAATTAAGCAACCAGCTATTTTTAAGACTCCTATGTTCAGTAAATAAAAGGCCCCTTAGGACTCTAGGTTCTACTGTATATATTAATACATGTACTCTAAAAATTACCCTACATGTATGTAGTTGGACATCCAATCTACCCTCTCTATTGGTTTGTAAAGCTGCACAAGTCAATTTGGTACTAACTTTATAAGTTTTGATCTGGGTCTGCACTGATTGTTTCGGGTAATTAATTGTACATGTATGTAACTGTATGACGTAATCTGCACTGCCAAAGACCAAAACCTTGGGTTCCATTTAACAAATCTGCCCTGTCCAGTGTGAGTCACAGTTAATGATCTTGACCAGTTTATTGTTGCAATACAATCCCCTGAGAACTAAAGTTTGTTTGACCTGAGTGGAACCCTTCATTTATAAATATCCTATACTATTGACATCCAAAAAACATAAAGTATAGATCCAGATCATATGCGATGCAGAATAGCTTGACATATCCTAATGTTCAATATAGTTTTATTATTATACACTAAGCGCTGTTCAAAATCGAAATGGAAACCTTTTGAGAATTAGGCAGAGAACAATTTTTGCATAATAATGTTAAGTTCTATTGATCAGTGTGTCAACGACTAACACTTTGACTAAAGGTCAGCTTTACCTACAGAAATGCCCTGAGGGATAAACTGAATTTTAATTCTTGTAGGTGTAATTGGATTTATATATTTAGTACAGATTTAAGTGTCAAACTCTATAATATACTACAATAATAGCAAATGGAAAAGAAATTGAATTAAGAGCTCTACATGCAGAGTTTTATGGGAATCTTTGTGAACCATCTACATGTACATGTATAGTAAAATCTCTCTCTAGTATGACCGCTCAAAAATGTCTAACTCTGGATTTTAGTACAGGTGGTAGCTTAATGCATGACCAATTTAAGTAATGCACAAAGCTCCTTTGAGCTTTTCGCATTACTTTTGTCCTGTATTAAGCAACCACTCGCATTTAAAGTCTCCTATTTTAAACATTTACTCCATAAATACGCCTTTCCATGCCTTTGAAAACAGAGTAGACTCAGATCAGATGGCTCCCATAGGAGCCAATTGATAAGGATATGCTCTGTTTGCTTATAATGAAATAATATACAGCGGATTCTACAGTTTCTGTCTCTGTCAAAATTTCCTGTGTTCATATGCCTTTATAACTAATCTAATAATCTAATTAATCGCCATGTGTTTTTTTCTTTTATGAATATTCACCAAGTAAATGATTAATAAACTAAATTGTAGTTTATAATGGAGAGGTTCTACTGTATATCTATCTGCATACCCTACCGTGTTAATAGTCATTAGAATTGTTTCTCTGAGATGATGCCAATAAAAACAGTAAGACTTAACAAGTAGGTTCAGAAATAAGGGATTTGGACATACATGTATCAATACATTTCTTATCTACAGGAAACAATACATCTCTACGACATACATAATTCAGTCTTACGGGCATCAAAATTGCTTCTCGTGCAAGTATTTCTTTTAGCCATTTACCTGTTGAATATTCATGTGAGAAATAATGACATCTTGAATATTTATTAGCTGAAGAAGGTACACATGAATTTTTGGTATTCACTATTGGTAGAAACTACTAGAATCAGATTATTTATAATGTCATATGCAAACAGAGCAGACCCTGATCAGCTCCTATTGTTGTTTGCAAAGGCGTGAATAAACATTCATATCGAAAGAATAGGTTATTTCATGAGAAATTTTATTATCATTTGATTTACATTAGATTGACATAGTAGCAAACAGTGAAGACCTTGACCAACTGCTGAGGACCTTCTGCACTAGTTGCCTAAATTTGCCCAAATATTTATATAAATGGTAATTAGAGTAGTTCAAATAATGTACCTTCTTCCAACTAGAAAAATTGTGTCTTGTGTGAACAGATTTCTTATTTCAACAACATACAGGTATGGCAACAATTTGCTAGCAATAAACTGTTGAAAAGGAATCTCGTCTTCATTATCTATTGTATACTCTTTACAAAACTAAGTAAATAGTCGTCCCCAAAATTTGCCTTTTGATGTTACAATTTTTAATGTTGCATTTTTCTTCATTTTCTCTTCAGAAATACTGTTGAGGTGTCAAACAGTCTGGATCCTGATTATATGAGATACACAAATTCTCTCCTATCATCCAAAGAGTTAAACCCATTTCCTCATAGGCCAATCTCTTTGAATAAATCTACTAAAAAGGAGCATTTTCAAGAAAAATGAAAAATTTAGAATAGTGCAGTTTTGAAACCATTGTGATAAATAGAGCATTTGCTCCTATATATGGAGCAAATGCTCTATTTATCACAATTTATAGGTTTCAAAAAGTGAGTTTTACAGAAGTGTAAAAATGAAGGAATGGGTTAATAGTTTATCCATCACTTTCACAGAGCTAACATAAACAATCCATTCCTTTGTTTACATCTTTCAAACACTGTTACAGTATCAAGGCAGCTGGTCTTTTATCCTTTACTCAATGAATAATTAAGTAAGAAATAATCACATTATGAATATTAACTCAATGGATTTTTATGATCATTGATATATGAACAGAGGAAAGTTTTGCATTAGCAGAAACCATTGAATCCTAGCTATTGTTTTCTCTAAGTAAACAGAGCAGACCCTGATGAGACAACTCCTACAGGGGTCACATGATCTGGGTCTACTCTGGGTACACATTCAGCTGTGAAATATAGCAACAAGTATGTTCCGAGCATTTAACCATTGGACATATTATAATGCTATATAAAACAAACAAATATACAGCTATGTTAAATAGTTTAGAATCAGATGTAAAATATTTTCCCTCATAGAAATTCCTGCAAACAGAGTAGACCTAGATCAGATGGCCCCAGTAAGAACCAACTGTTCAGGGTCTGCTCTGTTTACTTATGAAACCATAATAGATCAGACTCAACCATGTCATGATTGTGTACATGTGCCATTATCAAAATTCAATTTCAGGCTTTCAGCTAATCAATATTCATGATGTCATTATTTCTTGCATGAATATTCAATAGAGAATGGGTTAAATCATCTCTTATCTCCACTGATACACTTAAATCTTTGTTTGACAAGCATATCATTGTGCTATATTTATTCAATTATTGGCATTACCATATTTCAGTCTGCACTGAAAAAAATGTTCACCTAAACAACTGACCTAGATAATTTTACAAATGATACTGTATCAATTATCATCAATATTTCTATATACAATGTACATGTATATAGGTCATGGCATATTTTAGGATAGATCTGTATACTTAGGCTTTGGCATATTGTAGCAATGAAGTGTTATTTGGTCATGCAGACTACGACTTCAAACAGGCAAAATCAAAGACAAGTTGTGTGTGCATTTATCTCCTGCTTTGTGAAATCAGCCAAACAAAATAAATAGTGTGCAACCTGTTTCACTGAACATTTGATAAACATTAATATGAGTATGCCTATGGGTTTCAAATTTTTCAGGCTGAATTTTTCGGAACTATGTTCGATACGTAAAGCCATCAACAACAACCAAAACACAGTTTAACTCTTTACTTTTATTTAGAATAGAGATACCTTTATCAACAGAGTAGAACCAGATCAGACAGGGTCTAAAGCAGGGTCTACGCTGTTTGCTTATAGCAGTTCCTGCTATGACCAAACATTTGTGTTCAGATGACATTTGCAAAATTAACCCATTCCCTTCTAATGATGACTTTTGATGCCTCTGAAAAAGTCATTTTTGAAGCTATTGTGATAAATAGAGCATTTACTCCATGGGAGCAAACTACATGTACTCAATTCTAAAATTTTCCCTTTCTCTAGTAAATGCTCCTTTTCGATAGATTTATTAAAAGAGACTGTGTCTAACATAGTCTAGGAGGGAATGGGTTAATATTCATACCGTCATTCTTACATGAATATTCATAAGTTTATGCGTAAAAAATAATGTTTTCCTCCATAATAATTGAAACCATTATGATAAATAGAGCATTTACTCAAATGCTCTTTTATCACAAGGTTTCAAAACTACACAATTCTAACATTTTCCTTTTCTCTAGTAAATGCTCCTCTTCAGTAGATTTATTTGAAGTGGTTGGGTCTAAAAGTAGCCTATGAGGTAATGGGTTAATTATCTGTATATTACTGTACGCTACATATTCATACAGTTGAATTTCTTCCATTGTGTTCATGAGATTGTCAACCAGTTTATATCTTGAAGATCCTGACACTGAAATAGGTTGGTTTTTATAGGGTTTTACGACGCTTTAACTGTATTTTGGTCATTATACATATCGTGACTTCCAGTTAATTACAGGTGGAGGAAGACCTCAGATGTTTTTCTGTGCATGGAAGAAACATCCAAGTAGAACCACCGACCTACTGCAAGCCAGCTGGAAGGCTTCCTCACATGAAAAATCCAAATGCCCAGACTGGGATTCGAACCACAGCGATGAGGGGCTAAGCAATTGTCAATTTGTCAGTCGAAGACCATAAATAACCACTCAGCCACGGAGACCCCACTCCTGAAATAGGTCACAGCTGACTGCTACAAATCTTTACCTAATAGTTGTCCATTCATACAAGTGGTGACTGGTGATTATCAAAGCAGCTTTTCCTAGTAAGAAAAGTCAAGTTACAGACCATGACTAAATTCGGCCCTGCATAAATACATGATGATTAATTTGAAATAAATCATTATGGGTCTGTATTGGCAGATGGTAGCTAAATTTGCTCAATTTCACAAAACCATTTCCTTCATATTAACACGTTTTCATGCACTTGGCGTAAACAGTGTAGACCGAGATCAGACAGCTCCTGTAGGAGCTGTTTGATCAGGGTCTTCTATGTTTCCTAGCGGAATTTGAATTCTTTACTTTCTACAATGGCTACAATGTTCCACATTCCAAATTACATTGTAACTAATTTGCCCATGAATATTCAATAGGTATTGAAATCTCGAATAAACACAGGGAAAGGGTTTCCTAATGTCGGAAAATAGCTCAACGACTAATGTTATCCATTATTTATATCCAGAATTAAATAAACTTTCTTGTTGTATCTTGTACTCATATAAATGCCTTTTGATGCCTTTACAAACAGTGTATACCCTGATCAGACGGCTCATAACTGTAGCCGCCATCTGAGCAGGGTCTCCCCTGTTAGCTTATTATTATACAGGGTTTTCCCTTGACCCCTTAAAAAATACCAATTTGAGGGTCTTCTTGACCCCCTCTCTATACATTAAAGAACAGACCCTCTAAATTTTGAGGGTCATTTGTAAAATTTAAGGGATATTTCAATAGAAAAAGGGGGTCAGGTAAAACCCTGCTTATAGATCTAGTTACAACAGATATGTCTCTACAGCTTCTATCAATACCAAAAACTCCTCTGTATATATTTACGCCAAGATTATTTCTTACATGAATATTCAATGTAGAGAAATCGTTATTCAGTTTTACAAACCCAAAAATGAAGAGATATTGGATGTCTGAACTCTGATTACTACTGTAGGGTGATAGGGCATTTTTTACAAGTTACATCCGTTTGTAAAACACGTTCCTTTTTCAGCATGATCAGGATACATAGGAAAAGAACAAATGTGCTCTAGTGCAAAAAAGATTAGACAAGTTACCTTTGCGGTTGCCATCTTTGACAGTGTATTTTAAGTCACGAAACTCGATGTCCAAATTCCTCTTTCGAGGAAAGCTATTATTTTTACGACTTTCACCAGAACGGCTTTGTCCGTGGAAACTATTTTTTAAGCCAACACATGGGAGTTCAGTTTCAGTTCGCTGTGGTATGTGCACGTGAATTGATAGAAGTTCTGCCATAATAATGTCACAAATTTAAACACGCAACAATACAGGTTTCTCGCCAATATTGTTGCTCGTTTCTGTTGAACGTCACACAATGGCAGCCATTTAGTTGTCCTTCCGTTTCAGTTCACGGGCAAGTTCAATACATGGGCAAAGTTCAATATATATACTTGCTTTGAATAAACCTTCACTAGCTTCTAGTTATGGTCTTGATACGAAGGAGAAAGCATTTTTGAGAATAATATTTTATTACAATAATTTGTAAAAGTGCAACACTGGGAAAATAATAGATGGTTATACAGTTAGGTTCAACCTGACACCCCTAAACATGAACCGTTCCATAAACGTAAACACAACCATGTGATCGAAATGCGCGGAAATTTTCGGTAATCTCCGACAGTAATACAGTGGGTCTTCGTTATATTCCGGAAAATGTTCGCAAGGTCTCGTAAATGGTATACACTAAAATCTGTACATGGCCATATACTTATTAGTATATAAATTATGCAGTCGCGGGTAATAAAGAAAACATGCGCACGCGCAGGTTAATTTAAAAGCACGCATGTATACATAAAGAAGGAATAACAAACAACGAATTCAATTATTAAAATACAAATAAGACGAATGTATAACTTTCTCAATGAAGAAAATATTACAAAATAGGGAATTAATATAATACATACGTACTTGAACTGCTCTGATCTAATATTTCGACCACTAAGGGCCTTTTTCAAAGATTATCATGTCAAAATACACGTCACATTTTTGTTACATGCATTCAGCCATAAAATCAAAGAGAATAAGAGAATGTATTTTGACATGATAATCTTTGAAAAATGCCCTTAGTGGTTGAAATATTAGATCAGAGCCGTTCAAGTATTTATGTATAAATTTCTGATTAGCAATTCATAGAATGAAAAACATTCCATAAAGAGAATTTTGATGCACAATGAATTAAAGCAAGGCGCCCCACGTGGTGGTCTTAGCAGACAAACTGACGCGAGAGTAAAGCACGTAAGCTAAACAACTATGTATGACGGACAATGGTCTTCTGACTGAATGTTAGCATGCTTGATATACTCAAACACATCTCTGTATGTCTGTCTAGGTCTGTCTGCATGTCTGTCTCTCTCCCTCACTCCGATTACAAGATACGAGAAGCTTTATTTAGAGTCGGTTATGTAGAACATAATAACATTAGCTTTATAGCTATTTTCCGACAAACAGAGCAAAATAAAAATAACAATTAATCACTAGAAACAAGAACAACACATACATCACGTGCTGAACATTTGAAGAATATTGGTGGTATAGTCTCAAGATTTGAAGTATAATTTTGTTTAGTGAAAGTTTGTATTATGGGAAAACATATTTTCTGCGTTTTCATCTGTAAATAAGAGTTCACATTCTCGCTTCTCAGCCGTGCTAGATAAGCTGAGTTACTAAAAATAGCCGTACTAGAAATCCTTATCTGGAACACCCCGTGACTAGTGTATTCATACGCGCGATTGGGTAAAATCAATACAGGGGAAGGAATTCTTACATAATTATACCAACATTTCTATAGGCAACGACCTTGTGAATTGAAATTAATATAAGTAATTAGCACGAATATGAAATTCTATTTATCATATAAACACTCTAAAAGCCTATTTAATTAACCGAAGACGTTGTTTTGTAGTCACTCAGTCAATTTATATTTACACCAAAACGTAACGTTTGTGGTTGTCATAACAAATGACGTCATTTTGGTCTCACGCCTAAAGTTATGCTGCGGTCTGTTGCTATTAGATATGGAAGTCGTATTACGCAATGTAAAGTAGTACTTCACAAAATTCGTTAATTTACTTGGTTTTAGGGCGTATTTCAGCGAGAAAAATAATCAAGCATGGGTTTTGTTAAAGCCGGGGTGTTCTATACCCTCGGTTGGTCTGTTCCTGTCGGAAACTCGCTAAAGCTCGTTTCCGACTGGAACAGACCAACCTCGGGTATAGAAACCCCCGTCTTTAACAAACCCCATGCTTGATTCTATTAATCTTTTCCAAACTTTTCAAAAATCAAAACTAGCGAAACACTTTACGAACAGTGGCTTCACAGCATGCAGTATATATAAAAATGATGTATATCGCTAAAAAAGAACACATGGTCACATACCTTGATTATTAACTGTAGTCAGCGTCTATACTTTCTTTCTTTTCTTTTTTGATAATCTAGCATGTTTGATATACATGTACAATGAATATAAAAAGTAATGGCAAAATACCCCCGATACCCTCTCTATCTCTACTCTGGGTCTACTCTGTTTGCAAATGCTTGAAAATACGTTTATGAAGGAAAGTGGCGCATGTTGTTTGACAACCAGTCAATAGTTTATCAAAAGCTTGACTGAATCGGAAATAGTCAGAATGACATCAGATCCAAATTTGAGCAGACATATTTCTTTACACAATAAAACAAGTCTACGGTTAAAAACAGGTTATTTTGCATCATATTTTAACCCTTTCCCTTATGTAAGCGCATTCTGACGCATCTGCAAACAGAGTAGACCCAGATCAGTCTGATCAAGGTCTGCACTGTTTGATTATGATGTAGTATAGATCTGATTCTACAGCTTCTGCCTGAGCCAAAATATCATGTGCTCATATGTCATTATAAAAAATAATCTTATTAATATTTATGACGTCATTATTTCCTATATGAATATTCATCAAGGAAAGGGTTCGCCACTTACCTCAGAGATTTTCATGTAAGAAATGACGACAATGAAGACAGCCCTACTAGATCATCGCCAATGATAGTGGCGTCTCTTCTCACCCGTAGTGTAAAAGCCTATACATGTATAGGATTCTATGACGTATAGATACAGATAGACAGACATACTCAGTACAGGTTATGTTTTACCAAGGCGTAAACTGTATACAGTAAAACCTCTCTATAACGGCCACTAAATTATGTTAAGTAGTTGGTATTTAGGGTAGGTGGCTCCTCCTATAGGAGCGGTCTGTTTACTTTCATCTTGCTTTAAGCAGCCACCAGCATTTAACACAAAATACTTAATGTAGTTAAGTGTCCGTTATAGAAAGGGTTTACTGTAATCAGATATAAATTATTTCATAAGCTAACATACTTGATACTGTCCATACGTCTCCTACAGAAGAAGTCTGATATTGGTCTACTCTGTTTGCAAAGGCATTAAAAAGTGTTTATTACCATGGCAGAAACTGTAGAACCAGATCAATATTGTTTCATAAGCAAACAGAACCGACCCTTATCAGACGACTCCTACAGGATTCACATGATCTGGATCTACCATGTTTGCAAAGGCATTTGAAGACGTTTAGAAATACCATGGCAGAAACTGCAGAATTATATCAAACAGGGCGGACCCTGATCAGACGCCTGACCTGGGTTTTCTCTGTTTGCAAAGGTTTTAACCTTTAGCCTGCTGTGGGCGGATGAGATGGAAAACAACGTCTTAAACTGCAACAGACACAAACTTGAGTTGAATCATTATATCAGCTGAATAATGGTTAAATGTCATGCCATGAAAAAGGTGTGTGTACGGAATCCTTTGAGGACCATCGCGATATCGAACCATGCCTTTTTTGCCAAGTCAACGCAGCTGTGGATTTCGTATTTTTTTGCCTGGATCCTTGAAGGGCGTATTTATGCAAATTGAGTTACCGTCCGCCTAAAATAGTGTTTTAAATTGTGAATTATCGCATTTTTCAATCCAAGTTTTGGCAGGAAACATTGACCCCGGCAAAAATACACAAAAAAACCCCAAAACACGACACCATCACCACCAACAGCAGCAGCAACAACAACAATACAACAACACCCCAAAACACAAAACAAACAAACAACAACAACAAACAAACAGTCAAATACAATAAAAAACAGAAAAACCCCAAACAAACAAATACCCGACCAAAAAACAACAACAACCAAACCCGATAATGGCACGGTACATTTTCACGGGTTTTTTCTGGAAGGACCTATACAGTTCAATTGATTTTCGTTCTGAAATCCTTCCAGAAAACCCCCAAAAAACACAGCTTGTCTTGAGTATTTTCGCAATTTTCAAGGCCTCGGCCAAAACTTCCACTAGAAACTGCGCCATTGGTGTATAAAGGTGCTGAGTCACGTCTATCAGCAATGCTTATATATAGTTCGAGGAGAGTTAAACAATTCAAAATCGCCCACAAGATTCTCAGAAGGCTAAGTTATGATGTACATGTATTTATAGAGGCGTATATTATGCTGCAATTTGGATTGTTTTGACATGCTCAACACTATTTGATGAAGCCTTCATCCATGTATTTAGGAGCTAACAGGATTCCCAGAATCTACCAACGAAATCTCATGACTAGCGGCCTGCATTTTAAGTAAATGATTTAAATATTTTAATTGTTATAAGACACCACAGCAGATCCTGATCAGACGGCTCCTATAGGGGCCGTCTGATATGGGTCTATTCTGTTTGCAAATGCGCGAAAAGGCATTTATATGAGTGAAAGGGTTCAATGTGTATCCATTCTTCAACTTTCTGGACACCAATAATAACAACAATGACTATAAGAAAGGTTAAACTTTTATTTATAAAAAAATCCAAAATGGTTTCAGAAATACAGTATAAACGTTCCTACATTACGACACAAATTGTGTAGCACTCAAGTTTATAAAAGTCTAAATAAGACAAATACTATGTTATTACATTTGTATATGTAGCATCAGAAATTATGTTAGGCATTATATGATACTATTCGTACAAATGGTATTAACCATTCTCAAGGTGTGTTAACTAGTCAAAGACAATCAATCACTAACTTGGTATATTGTATTTACTTTGTATCTTTGTATTTACTTGGTATCTTAGTATTTACTTGGTATCATGGTATTTATTCGGTATCTTGGTATTTACTTGGTATCTTGGTATTTACATTGTACTTGGAATTACCATGCTTTATATTGCAAAACATGCCGAATTCTATTAATGTTGTAAATTTAGTTCTCTTTAAACCCGTGTTATACTGAAAAAAGTCTAATCAAAAATCCAAATCTAAGTTTTACATACTAATATACCGAGAAACATTTTTCTGATTTTAAAACAGCTTCGATGCTGACGAGACTGTGAGTTTGTCGGTGTCTTATTTGGATCTTATCTATTATAAAGATTACATTCTTATGTACACAATCTTTCATTTCATCATCACATTTTACCTTATAGGCTGTTTTTAGACCCAGTCTCTTTGAATATATCTTCTGACAATGAGTATTTACTAGAGAAAAGGACAATTTTAGAATCGTGCAGTTTTGAAACCAATGAGATTAAAAGAGCATTTGCTCATATGAAGCAAACACTCTATTTATCACAATGGTTTCAAGAATGACTTGTACTGTGGCGTCAATATGAGGGAATGGGTTAACCTGCTTGAGTCTGAGATCATTATCCAGCATCTGATTGGTCAGATTCTGAGCTTACTCAGAATCTGACCAATCAGATACCTGAGAATGAGCTCAGACTCAGACTCAAGTTTTATAACATTGAACCATGACATGAATAACATTTGAACAAAGCTATTGACCCAGCTGAGAGGCTGAGGATTCAGAGCTGTTTGCTACATGACCCATAATGTTCAAAACAGGAGGATCATGAAGACCATAAACAAGTTATGAAAGCTGCTGCAAACAGATCTGACTTATATTGGTCAAACTATAACACACACAAAAAAATTGGTCAACGTTGAAAAAAAGTGATTACATCTATATACAAACCTACGGTTTCCATGGTTTCTACCAGAATTTAACAAACAGTCACATAATTATCATTTCTATGGTTATGTTTAATCCGGTAAGCTGTTACAGAAAAGAAGATAAAGAAATGTTTGGTTCAGAATACCAACTAATTTCACTGTCGTCATATCTGAAAGTTAGCCTTGCCAATAGGTCCATCTTTTAAGCAATCAAAAATGTTCGAACGAAATTGATATATTACCATCCGAAGAAAATATCTACAAACCTTGTTTGAATCAATCGAGTGGTTTCAGAGTATATTTCTCTTTAACATTTCAGTATACACAGATTAAGCATAAATACCAGTCTTATCTAATTTCTGCGAATAATAACGCTTTGAACAATTCTGTAAGCCGATCAGCTTTGAAATGTTTCTGCGAAATTTAATGTAAACCCGCACAATAGCTTACGAGTAGAATCCGTCTGATATCTTCGTTACATATCCACATATGTAACTGGACGCCATGTTTTACCGTAAGAAAATAACGTGAGGGTGTATTATAAATGGTCACAACATGATGATATATGTACATGTAGAATTATTGTCCCTATTATCCCATTGGCTATAAATTTAATTGGCTATTTTTAGACCCAAACATTTTGAATAAATCTACTGAAAAGGAGCATTTACTAGAAAAAAGGAAACTATTCAGAATTATGTAGTTTTGAAACCAATGTGATAAGAAGAACATTTGCTCCTATGAAGTAAATGCTCTATTAATCACAATGCTTTCGAACTATTATTTTTACGGAGACGTCAAAAGGCATCAATATAAGGAAATGGATTACAGTCAAAGAGCTCTGATGAGATTTGAAAAATATTTTATTACATGGTGTTGCCTTGGTTCCCAGATTTCTGCATAGACGTTTGAATGACTCTGGTAGATGGCAATTCGGTAAACATATCTGTAAGATTTGATCAAACTTGGTGCCGTAATTTAGGAGATGTTATTGATATTATGCGTGAATATTAACAAGATGTGTTTGTGAAACACTACACTATGCCCCCCCCCCTCATGTCACCATTCAATATATTGGGCTCCATATGAGATACACAGACATGCCAAATATGAACTCTCTGTGTGAAATTGCTGATTTGACCTATATATGAGCTTTGACCGTGAAGGATGACCTTGACATTGACATGCCATGTCACAGCACATGCGGCTCCATGAGATACATATGCGTGCCAAATATTAAGTCTCTAGAGTAAACTGTACTAAAGCAAATAGTATAGCGAATGTAAATTTTGACCAACACATTTGTCCTTTGGCCTTGAAGAATGACCTTAACCCATGTCACCACTCAAAACGTGAGGCTTCATGAGATACACATGCATGCCAATTATCAAGTATCTATCTCGGTTCGAGAGTAAGTGATTTGACCTATATATCTGGCATTTGACCTTGAATGATGACCTTGACCTTGACTTGTCGCCCCGAAAAATGGAGGCTACATGAGATATGCATGCATGCCAAATATAATATCTCTATCTCTACTGATTCAAAAGGTATGTCCAATATTAAAGTTGCAGACAAACAAACAAACATCTGACCTTTGAGCCTGAAGGATGACATTGACATCGACTATCATAAAATGTGCAGCTTTAAGAGATACACATGCATGCCAAATATAAAGTCTCTATCTCTACTGGTTCAAAAGTTATGGTCAATGTTAATGTCGGTGATTTGACATATACATTTGACCTCTGATCTGGAATTATGGCATTGACCTTGCCACATCACCCCCTCAAAATGTGCGGTTTTATGAAATACATATGTGTACCAAATATCATAAAATGCACAGCACTAACCTACGGTAATAGCCCATCGAAGCTCTTTGTGCTAGGCATGTGTTAAGTTCAAAATGCAGCACATGAGAAATTTGTGCGTTTACGATACAACCATTGTTTATGAAACTTTAACCCGAATTAACCTGTAAGTAGACTCAGCTAAATGTGTATTTTGAACAAATTATTTATTCAAAGTGATGCTCTGTGAGAAGAATCTAATAAGCAGATGTCCGTATAAGATGTGTAAAATTAAACATTTTTAAGAATATCATCTTTGTTTCTTCAACAGACCCTATACTGTGAACAGTCTTTAGAATCGTCTCTTCAAAGAGAAGATTCTAAAGAGGGGTCACAGTTTAGGGTTCGGTGTAGGGTTTAGTATTTTAGTATTTGAGTACGCACATTTATCTGTTAATATGCTATTATAACACATGGCCACTAATTTTTGAAGAGGGACTCCTTCAGAAGTCTTAATCAGGTGTGCAGTGTACGCACCCGCTTAATTTATGGACGCTACAGACAAATGAAGTAAACACTTCCTGTGATTTCAAACTTAAAGATTAATTTGTGCATTTGCTGTAATAATACTGAACCAGTATTAAATTTATTTGCCTAAGATCGCATCAAATAGACATACCGGTATTCCTTTATGCTATTCTTATATGCAGTGATATTACTATTGTTATAAGAGAAATGCCTTATTCATTTTTATATGTAAATATGATAGGATGTTTTAAACAGCTCTAAAATAAATTGTAAACAAAAAGAATGTGAAAAAAATAAACCAATAAACACGAATACAATTCTTTGAAATGAGTCCCTCCACCAAACTTATTTCATGATTTGCAACAATGTGATCCACAATAGCTGGCGTATTGAAATCCTAACTACTGATCAGATTCAACACTAAAGCTTACAAGCATCTGCAGTGTTTTAACATCTAACGGGATTACAAGTGTCGATCCTATTCAGACACATCGTGCCTTATGCAGCAGTATTAAACATTGGTATACACTCATTGCATAAAGTCAGACACAAAATTCACTAAAATACAATTATTGAATTAGTAATGCCTTAATGAAATACATTGGTTTGCTAGTTCATGATAGTCTGAACTACATGTTATAAATGACTATATAATTCAATCGTTTGTATGTATTTTCTATAATTGGAAACCAAAGGTTAAAACAAGCAAAGTCATAGAATTGATATCCCCTGCCAAAGGCACTAGGTTTCTACATACTATACAGCTTATTCTGATATAGTGAATAATTACATATTGGAATGGGTGTTGCATTGGTGATATGGTTGCTGATCTGTTTCTGAGCTGTTTGAATCATAAGGCTTATTTAAATCTCCACACTGCTTAAATAATAAAAAAATATATGAAAGCTGTACAAAGCATATTCAAGTACTTAATGCAAAACAGTATTCAAATTAAATACAGTATCCCTATGCTTTCAGCAGGGGATGAGGGCAATAAATATATGATTTTTGTGTATCAAAGGGGTATAACTCCTAAAAGCTGCACACCATCTGAAAAATAATGCATAGGAATGATGTCATCGCGATAACAAATATTCACATTGAGTTTCAATGCATTCTGTAAATCTGTTACAGATATATAGCATAATTTTATGACGGAAAAATATGCGATTTTTGAGTATCAAAGGGACATCAGTTAAATAACTCCTAAATGTCGAAAGCGATCTGAAAAAGTAATGTCCCAGTTACAATAAATACTCATGTCGAGTCTCACTGAATTCTTTCAATCTGTTACAGAGATATGGCATTTGACGGGGAAATGTCATTTTTGAGTATGAAAGGACACTAACTCCTAAATGCCACAAGCGATCTGGAAAAGAAATACATGGGACTGATGCCCCAATGATAACAAATATTCATGTCAAGTTACATCGAATTCTGTCAAGCTATTACAGAGATATCATATCGGACGGAAACCGGATGGACGGAAGGACGGGAAAACGGACGGACGGACGGACGGAAGGACAGACAAACCAAAACAATATCTCTCTGCCTTTGGCAGTGGATAACAAGAAAGTCATATGAATCTATAATGAAAATAACCCTTTACCATAGAGGATAAATATTCATATAACAGTATAAATATCAAGAAGAATATTCACAACGAACAATATAATTCTGGACCACAACAGAGACTGTAGTACTTCATAAGCAAACAGAACATATCCGGTTCAGACGACACCTGTCTGGTCGACTCTTTAAAATTTATTTCAGGCGAAGGGTTATATTATACAACATAATATGAATATGTCAAAATATATCAGTTCAGTAAGACACAGAGTATCATTGTTAACATTTAGATGGAACCATGGTCCATTCTTGGTCAAATCTGACCAATCAAAAGCTTGAGAGCTCAAATCTGACGAATCAAAAGCCTGAGAACGAAACTCAGACTCAACTAAAAGCTTTATAAGCATGGACCCAGGTGAATCAATAACACGATATTAAAGTAACAAACTTCGTTGAAGAGTTATAGCATTTGTTTTGTGAACCTGGATTGTGAGAAGCGACCAAATGTCTATTCTTGTGGAACAGCTCACACTAAACGTTGATACATACAGGTACGTGTATAAGAGAAAACACACAACTGACACATGTTATGTTATTATTAAAGGGGTAATAATATATACTTTAAGAAACAACTACAGAAAAACAATACCAAACAAACTACAAGTTTAAAAATAAAAGCAAAAATACATGCACGTCCTCCAGTGGTAGTCAGCCTGTACTTTTGACATTTGATCTTGAAATGTGACACTTCTCAGAATTTGCAGCTTTATGAGATAAGTAAACCAACATATAATAGGAGTGTTCTTTTAGCTTTCACATTGCTTTAAGCAACCACCTGTCTTTAACACAAAATACTTTACGTAATTTAGTGGACGTTATAGAGAGGTTTTACTGCATGAGTGAATTTGTAATATTTGATAAAAGGATGCATTCAGATGGGACTTGTATCTACACGGTTTGAGAATCTGATAATTGGTTTGACGAATGGAGCATTCACTAAATGATAATTGGAAGACTACCGTTTCGTATACAGTAGAACCCCTCTAATGCGACCACTTAATGAACAAACATGGGTGTCTTTATAAGCAGGCGGTTGCTTAATGCAGGGCAAAGGTAATGCAGAAAGTTGCTCTAGGAGCTTTCTGCATTACTTATGTCCTGTATTAAGGTACCACATGCCCTCTACCACTCGGAATTATACATCTTTTAAGTGGTCGCATTAGAGGAGGTTTACTGTATATAAACCACTTTTCAATGCATTCTGTAAATCTGTTACAGATATATAGCATAATTTTATGACGGAAAAATATGCGATTTTTGAGTATCAAAGGGACATCAGTTAAATAACTCCTAAATGTCGAAAGCGATCTGAAAAAGTAATGTCCCAGTTACAATAAATACTCATGTCGAGTCTCACTGAATTCTTTCAATCTGTTACAGAGATATGGCATTTGACGGGGAAATGTCATTTTTGAGTATGAAAGGACACTAACTCCTAAATGCCACAAGCGATCTGGAAAAGAAATACATGGGACTGATGCCCCAATGATAACAAATATTCATGTCAAGTTACATCGAATTCTGTCAAGCTATTACAGAGATATCATATCGGACGGAAACCGGATGGACGGAAGGACGGGAAAACGGACGGACGGACGGACGGAAGGACAGACAAACCAAAACAATATCTCTCTGCCTTTGGCAGTGGATAACAAGAAAGTCATATGAATCTATAATGAAAATAACCCTTTACCATAGAGGATAAATATTCATATAACAGTATAAATATCAAGAAGAATATTCACAACGAACAATATAATTCTGGACCACAACAGAGACTGTAGTACTTCATAAGCAAACAGAACATATCCGGTTCAGACGACACCTGTCTGGTCGACTCTTTAAAATTTATTTCAGGCGAAGGGTTATATTATACAACATAATTTGAATATGTCAAAATATATCAGTTCAGTAAGACACAGAGTATCATTGTTAACATTTAGATGGAACCATGGTCCATTCTTGGTCAAATCTGACCAATCAAAAGCTTGAGAGCTCAAATCTGACGAATCAAAAGCCTGAGAACGAAACTCAGACTCAACTAAAAGCTTTATAAGCATGGACCCAGGTGAATCAATAACACGATATTAAAGTAACAAACTTCGTTGAAGAGTTATAGCATTTGTTTTGTGAACCTGGATTGTGAGAAGCGACCAAATGTCTATTCTTGTGGAACAGCTCACACTAAACGTTGATACATACAGGTACGTGTATAAGAGAAAACACACAACTGACACATGTTATGTTATTATTAAAGGGGTAATAATATATACTTTAAGAAACAACTACAGAAAAACAATACCAAACAAACTACAAGTTTAAAAATAAAAGCAAAAATACATGCACGTCCTCCAGTGGTAGTCAGCCTGTACTTTTGACATTTGATCTTGAAATGTGACACTTCTCAGAATTTGCAGCTTTATGAGATAAGTAAACCAACATATAATAGGAGTGTTCTTTTAGCTTTCACATTGCTTTAAGCAACCACCTGTCTTTAACACAAAATACTTTACGTAATTTAGTGGACGTTATAGAGAGGTTTTACTGCATGAGTGAATTTGTAATATTTGATAAAAGGATGCATTCAGATGGGACTTGTATCTACACGGTTTGAGAATCTGATAATTGGTTTGACGAATGGAGCATTCACTAAATGATAATTGGAAGACTACCGTTTCGTATACAGTAGAACCCCTCTAATGCGACCACTTAATGAACAAACATGGGTGTCTTTATAAGCAGGCGGTTGCTTAATGCAGGGCAAAGGTAATGCAGAAAGTTGCTCTAGGAGCTTTCTGCATTACTTATGTCCTGTATTAAGGTACCACATGCCCTCTACCACTCGGAATTATACATCTTTTAAGTGGTCGCATTAGAGGAGGTTTACTGTATATAAACCACTTTTCAATGCATTCTGTAAATCTGTTACAGATATATAGCATAATTTTATGACGGAAAAATATGCGATTTTTGAGTATCAAAGGGACATCAGTTAAATAACTCCTAAATGTCGAAAGCGATCTGAAAAAGTAATGTCCCAGTTACAATAAATACTCATGTCGAGTCTCACTGAATTCTTTCAATCTGTTACAGAGATATGGCATTTGACGGGGAAATGTCATTTTTGAGTATGAAAGGACACTAACTCCTAAATGCCACAAGCGATCTGGAAAAGAAATACATGGGACTGATGCCCCAATGATAACAAATATTCATGTCAAGTTACATCGAATTCTGTCAAGCTATTACAGAGATATCATATCGGACGGAAACCGGATGGACGGAAGGACGGGAAAACGGACGGACGGACGGACGGAAGGACAGACAAACCAAAACAATATCTCTCTGCCTTTGGCAGTGGATAACAAGAAAGTCATATGAATCTATAATGAAAATAACCCTTTACCATAGAGGATAAATATTCATATAACAGTATAAATATCAAGAAGAATATTCACAACGAACAATATAATTCTGGACCACAACAGAGACTGTAGTACTTCATAAGCAAACAGAACATATCCGGTTCAGACGACACCTGTCTGGTCGACTCTTTAAAATTTATTTCAGGCGAAGGGTTATATTATACAACATAATTTGAATATGTCAAAATATATCAGTTCAGTAAGACACAGAGTATCATTGTTAACATTTAGATGGAACCATGGTCCATTCTTGGTCAAATCTGACCAATCAAAAGCTTGAGAGCTCAAATCTGACGAATCAAAAGCCTGAGAACGAAACTCAGACTCAACTAAAAGCTTTATAAGCATGGACCCAGGTGAATCAATAACACGATATTAAAGTAACAAACTTCGTTGAAGAGTTATAGCATTTGTTTTGTGAACCTGGATTGTGAGAAGCGACCAAATGTCTATTCTTGTGGAACAGCTCACACTAAACGTTGATACATACAGGTACGTGTATAAGAGAAAACACACAACTGACACATGTTATGTTATTATTAAAGGGGTAATAATATATACTTTAAGAAACAACTACAGAAAAACAATACCAAACAAACTACAAGTTTAAAAATAAAAGCAAAAATACATGCACGTCCTCCAGTGGTAGTCAGCCTGTACTTTTGACATTTGATCTTGAAATGTGACACTTCTCAGAATTTGCAGCTTTATGAGATAAGTAAACCAACATATAATAGGAGTGTTCTTTTAGCTTTCACATTGCTTTAAGCAACCACCTGTCTTTAACACAAAATACTTTACGTAATTTAGTGGACGTTATAGAGAGGTTTTACTGCATGAGTGAATTTGTAATATTTGATAAAAGGATGCATTCAGATGGGACTTGTATCTACACGGTTTGAGAATCTGATAATTGGTTTGACGAATGGAGCATTCACTAAATGATAATTGGAAGACTACCGTTTCGTATACAGTAGAACCCCTCTAATGCGACCACTTAATGAACAAACATGGGTGTCTTTATAAGCAGGCGGTTGCTTAATGCAGGGCAAAGGTAATGCAGAAAGTTGCTCTAGGAGCTTTCTGCATTACTTATGTCCTGTATTAAGGTACCACATGCCCTCTACCACTCGGAATTATACATCTTTTAAGTGGTCGCATTAGAGGAGGTTTACTGTATATAAACCACTTCGTATTCAAAATGAGTAGCGAAAGTAAAGATCACATGTTGCTAAAATTAAGCTCAATATGATAATCTATTACGAGCATAACTTGGTCTTTCTTCAGTTTATCATCAGCTTGTGTTTGTGTCGGTGATGGAATGGTTGGTTATTCTTTGTTCACTGTGGCCCACGATGGATAGTCGTTATCGTGCCTGGGCGTAGGTGTTTGGATATCTTCAAAGTTTTTATTGGTCTCCTTAGCTGGGGAAACTTTACTCTTGTGCATTCTTGGTTTCGCTACATAGTTGTCAAATAACGGAAGCTTGTTGTCTATGGGTTCAAGCATTGAAATGGGTAGCGATATTCGCACCGAGCCAGCTGACAGGGTCCTTTGGAGAACAGAGCTGTCAACGTTTGAAGCATTGGCCTCACATACCTCTATTGTGGCAACATTGCCTGCAACTAAAGTAAATTAATCATGTCCAAATGAATGATAACCATCAACAATGCAGTAAACACAAAGTTCGCCCAAATTTTGATCAGTTGTAAAGTTTAACATACTTTTAAGAAACTATTAGCCATTCATCAAACAGTTTGGATTCTGAGGAAATTCCGTTAATCGGCGTCTCATCTAGATTTAGTATGTTTGTAAATGCGGGTAATGTCGCGTTCAGCGAGAGAACGGTTAACTAAGAAGTTGTTAACCACATAACCGGTGTACAGTAAAACCTCTCTAAACCGGACGTTTACTTTAGTATTAAAACCCGTCTTTGAGACAAATGCCCGCATAATGCAGGGAGAAAGTCATTCAGAAAGCTCGTCTAGGAACTTTCTGCATGGCTTTCATTCTGCATTAAGCAGGGATCTGCTTAAAAGTATCTATATTCTTCTCATCTAGAATTCCAGTTTAGAGGGTTTTACTGTATAATAACAATCATGTAACCGCGTCACTTCTCTAACATGAGTACATGTACGCATTTGACAAAAATATTGACCACATGGATGCTGAATATTCAAGGCGAATTGGCCACCAGTACACTTAATTGTAAGATCATTATAAACTGCAAACAATTCAGACTCCTGGAATAACTCTCTGATCTGGATCTACCCTATCTGATAGTACACCCTTTTTCCCGCATTCAAAAGTTAAACGTTCCCAACAACAATTATCAAATGGATGTCTAATTTTGGGTTTTAAAGGCATATTACAGCTTAATAGAAGGACAAACGTATGCAAAAAGCTCCCTGGAGAATTATTAAGTTCTTCATTGGGCAGTCGCTTCTTTTTAAATGTTAAAGGCGCGTAGTCAGATACATACTAAAAGCGTCATTTCTCCATCACACACTATGTTGTGACCACTCTTTAGAAGCGTCTCTTCGAGACGATTTTAAAGATTGGTCGTACAATAGGATTTGGTGGAGAAATAAAGATGTTTTACATGTAATTTAAGCATCTTATCTGGACCTCTATTCTTTAACTACACCCGTGTTTATATTCGTTAAGAGTCGTATTAGTCAGGCAGACGCGTTATAATGTTAAATACATATGTTTTACTGTAAGGAAATATACAATATCACACACATAGCACCAGATAAAGATGCACATAAACACCCAAAACCGTCCTTTCTGTGACCACGCTTTAGAATCGTCTCAATGGCTGCAGTTCGATCCTAATATAAGGGGAATAACTCTTACTTAGCTGATTGATAAATGTATACCGATTGTCTATCATGTCTCGAATTATTTGCAAAAGGTAATCACAGATTCGATATTGGTAGTGAAATAGTTAACCCATTTGTGTCCGGTGTCCTTTAAAAAGGACATATGTAAACAGTGTAGAACCAGATCAGAGGGTTCAATAAGGAGCCCTTTGACCAGGTTCTGCACTGTTTGCTAATCAATTTATGTCAATGATTTACACAGTAATTACTTTGTTTACTGTGCCCCATCAGCATGAAAAAATACTGGGTTCCTCAAATGATATGGGGGAAAATAGGTTTCTGGAAGAAACGCATTTTCACACATTTGCAATCCGGGTAAACACAGGGTGGACCTAACCGACTCCTTTAGACGCCAAATGCCTAACGGTCTAACCAAGATCTAGACTATTTGAAAAAAACTCCACTTCGATAAGGTAATGGAAAGAAATGGAATGAAGACGGTCTGGAAGCAATACGAAATTGATTTGCGCTCAGGTTCCATGTAGTTGACATACCTTGTTTCACCTTATTCATGCGCACTATCCAGACAATTACACCGGCTGCTATGATGGCAAAAAGTAAAGCACTGCCGACAGCAATGGCAGCAATGTCCAGGGAGTCGTTATCATCCACCTGTATATGAACAAAAGGGTCTATAAAACTGTTAAATAGCACGATGAACTATTTTTGAACTCTGTTCATGTAAGAAATGGTAACATAATGACCATTAATAAGATGTTATATGATTGCATAAGATGAGATATTAATACAGCATGTTAAATCAGATCTACGTTATCTTATAAGCCAACTCCAGATTATGATCAGGCGAAGTTATTTGTTAACATATTGGCTCCATAACTGGAACTTTAAACAGTAATGTCTCTGATATAGGTAAAAGCATTCAAACACAAATCCACGAACGCACTCCCACGCGCGTGCACGCACGCATGCTTGCATACGCGGACATTCATTCAAATTACATGTATTAATATGGAAAAGTGAGTTTATATGGGCTATTTTACCTTTAAAAATACCGACGTCGAGCACTATAAGACCAAAGTTACTTATAATATATTTTCTAAATCATAGACGAACAATGATTTAATAAAAAAAAGTTACTGATGCAAAACCTATTATTTATACTGACCTGGTGACATGACACTCCATAGAACATTTGATCGTTATAGGTCATGTATTTCGCCAGAGACAACGTGTTACCATAGAAGACGTACGATGTTCCTCTGTTAACACTGTCACATAGAGACAGCATTACAGTGCTCACGTCTGACTGGTTGCCAGCTATGGAGAAAGTCACTACTATGCTACCTGCAATATTTGGAGGGAACGTAACTATCTTTTAATTCTGTTAAGAAATAAAAGTCCCCTATCCGTTGTCGAAATTCAGTTCCATAAAATATGCAGTTTGTAGTTAACGCCTTGTCTGGTACTGACACGTTACATACGCATCGCGCAGAATCTGATCAGGATGCACACTGTTTGCTTATGGGTTAAAATGAATATGCAGCTTTTCCCATGACCAAAACTCAACATCACAAGTTCATATACCATTATTAAAAGTCGGCCAATTAATTGTTATTATGTCATGAATGAGTTAACAACTTAACCTGAGATATTGTAGGATACAAAGGAGTACTTTCGACTCATTTTATACAAATCAATTATCATAGCAATTGAATCACTTGGGTCACTTAAACACATAAAACGTACATAAAGTCATTATTGCCCACCACACAATGTCAAAATGCAAAATGGTACTTCGACTATAGTTTGAGACTGCTGGACCCAGAGTAGAAAGGAAAAATGATAGCACATATGGTTAAAATGTAACACTATGCTCCCTCAGCTTAACCAAAGGAAACATAATTTTAGCCATAAATGAGTTGAACTGAACACAACCAAAAACGTTATCCTCATTGAACAAATTTGTTACAGATCCATTGCTGATAAAGGGAAAATGGGAAAAGCATTTTTAAATGATCATTAGAATTATTACACGTAGTCATTGAAAATAATAATTCAAAAGACCACTATTATACAATCTTACCATTATGATTCCTTTTATTTGTTCCCAAACTGTAAATGCAAATGGCGATGAAGCCAATATCACGCAATGACTTTATATTAGTCTCTACATATTTGTTTGCAAAACTCTTGCTAAGAAACAATGGTATGTTCTTTCCTTGAGATCACTCATATATTTCGACACTTTGTATCCCATACTTGTCCTTTACTTAATATTAAAACACAGAAAATCGACAAAACGGAACCGTTTAAAAATCAAATCATATGAAGAGCCACTCTTACCCTTATTTACTGAGGAAGATTGAAATTCCACACTTGAGAAGTCGTTAGTGAAGTTTTCCATTATAAACTGGTCAAACTTATTCATAGCATCTTCATCAGGCAACACCGTGTCAAAGTCTACATCAAACTTGATCTGATAAATATGAACATGGTGGATTAATATACATAAACTGAATATTCATAATATTAATACACAGACGTAACTTCAGTCATATTCTGTACCTTTTAAGTTGATAAATACTCTAACAAGAAACTCTATTGACCGAACCAGTGCTGAGTTATTGTCGCAGAAGTTGAGATTTTGGAAAACAAAACAATGGCTAATTGTAATGTTTGCCTTACGCTACTAAAGTACATAGAATTATGAAAACAATAACTGTAGACGCGAGTTATATTTGCATTTCGCAAACTTACGTTGCTGACCCACGAAGCTCACCTCCTATTGTAGCTGAATTTTTATCAGTTAGAATTGGAATATTACCGCCATTTTACAAATATTCTGAAAGTGAGAGACCCTTCGAAAACAAAACAGTACTGCAAAAAGAAAAAAATGCAGACTCGGTTTTATTGTGTCTGTCCATGAGTAGTAATTAAAAGTGCAACACTACTCATGCCCCATAGCACCGGATTAAGCAGCATTCAATTTTCAAAACTTAAACCATTAAAACTAGTGATGCCGGAAGACCAGAAATTAAAACAACACCGAGAATGAAGTACGGGCGACTTTTACCGGCCGCCACACAAGCACTTATCACCCGATGTTGGGAAGTACATATATTCCGAAAGTTGGTGATCATTCGAAAACAAAACAAATAAAATTAACTTTCGTTATATTTGTTAATGTTGTTCGACTGGTAAAATCATATGTCTGGATTGTGGTGATATTTATCACCATGACGCTTCATATTTACATGTTTACATCTTTATAAAGATCAAACCTTCAACCATTCGTCAGAACAGTCATAAAATACATTCCGTATGGTTAGTGTGAATTCGGACGGAAAGAACTAACGACGTATAGATATATAGTATTCCTTTTGCATTAGTCGTAAAACAAGTCAACATTTTGACATGATTTGTAGTAAAACCACTCACTGAGATAACTGCACGCGCCTCTGGCGTTTTGTCAACAAAGTCGGGGTTTCTTATCCATACTTTATGATTCACTGTAAAGTTGTATTCCACAGGAGTTGATTCAATGCGGAACTGAATGTAGTAAAACCCGAAGTGCGAAATGCTGAGGTTGTTAAATGTACATAGTCCTGTGGTATGGTTAAACGTATTTGTTGTTGGTCCATCTATCGTTCCGAATTGTGGAGTTTCTAGAAGTGCCATGGTAGCATTCCAAGAGTGATTCTGTGAAAAAGAAATTGAGACAAATTAATTTTCGATTTGCAGTGACTGTTATTTTACTGTCATTAGTAAACATATACTTGTAATATAGACGCGAATACCTTTTCTAGAATGTAGAATATGAGCTGCAGTATATTTAGATAGGACAAAAACTGTAAAGGGAAGGACATTTTAAATGCTGTTTAGACATAGGAGTACGTGTAATATTTTGAGCACACACATAACATGATCGTATATCTAGTGTATTTCTTCACTTACTAATGCGTTGAATTTAAACAGTGAAATATTTTTACGTGGACTATCTGACGTAGAGACTATTTTAAACTATTTTCAGTTCATCTATTTCACTGACCTGGGTTAAATATTTATATATATATATGTATAATATGTACATAATTATGTCAATCGACACGGTCGTTA